>VDFB02058242.1:186667404-186792343 GCA_007258455.2 Sequoia sempervirens
AGACTTGAGAGAGAGAGGGAGGGGAGTGGGAGAGATATATAGGTTCAAGGGTTAAGCGTAGAGGGTAGATGGTTCAAGGGTTAAGGGTTTAGGGTTTAGGGTTAAAGGTAGAGGAGAGGGAGATAGAGGGAGTGTGAGAGAGAGAGAATTGAGAGAGGGAGAGGGGGGATGAGGGAGAGTCTTGAGAGAGGGAGAGAGGGGAGGAGGAGAGAGATAGAGGGTAGAGGTTTAAGGGTAGAGGGCTATGCAGAGTGGAGACATTACAGGCGAGTGAGAGAGGAGAGAGAGAGATAACTAGGAGGGGAAGGAGAGGGAAGAGGGAAGAAGGGTAGAGAGAGGGAGAGAGAATTAGGAGGGAAATAATGAGAGAGAGAAGGGGTAGAGAGAGAGAGAATTAGAGGAATAATGAGAGAGAGAGAGAGGAAAAGAGATAATATTTAAATATTTTATATGTTAGTAATATTAATTAGTTATATAATATTTTATATATTAGTAATATATATATACATTAACTAAAATATAGAAATAATATTTAAATATTATACATAATAATATAATATATTATATATTAAATTATAAACTATATTGTATATTCTAATCTAGATATATTAAAATAAACTATAAAATATTTATTGCATTTTCTAAATCATATATTATAAAGTGTAAAACATTTTTTAAAATCATATATAAACCAAAACGGATATTGGATTCAAAATGGATATCCAATTTGAAACGGATATCCGATATTTTTGACAAATAATTTATTTCCTTGGAATTAGCCTCGGGCTTGCTTTGGTATTTGGCTTGGACATTCCAATCCTAAGAAGTCAACGCAAAAAACGTGTTTGACAACTCACTTTGTTTTTCTAGACTTCGTCCATGTAGCTGACGACTTTATTTTTACCCAAAATTGATGAAACGAAAAGGGTTTGTAGAGGAGACTCTCAGCTTTCCACCAATATAAATTATTTTTTACTTTGAATTTAATAAATAATTATTATTCATTTTCTATTAGAATTATGAATAAAGTCCTGATTGATAGGTTGATTGAAAACATCTATAACTTTCAAACAAGTATCATATTTTTGAATCCAAAATATGTGTCACATTCTATGCTTCACATACTATAGGATTAAAAAAATTAATTTTAATTTTGACCAAGTTAATGTGGTCGACATACAAGTTTTATATTTTTAAAAGTTGTAATAAAAAAAATTTATAATTAATTATTTACTTGGAAAAAATTACAAAAAATATGCATCACATCTGGACATGAGCTCTCTACTTATATCTAAAATCTTATAAAAAAATATTATCATTTTATTGTGGTTAGGGTGGTCAGACAAACACCTACTTATTTTTCCCCTGAAATTTAAGTACTACTACATTGAAATTTCAATTTTTCACCAAATAGACTTTTAAAAAAATAAAATAAACTTAGTAGTTTAGAAACTACATTCAATTTTCCATAGATTCTATTCTTACATATTTTTGAAATAATATAGAAACTTATTCAAATTTTTATGTCAAGTTTCCTAACTCTGATTTTTTTGAATTTTCATCGCCACTTAAGGGCCTGTTTTTTCCATGATGATCCTGCACATACCCTTGTAATGTTTGTCCATTAAAATGAATCTAACTTAGGTTTTGATTACACTCATCTTTTTCTAGATAAATCAGTCTCTTTTGTAATTCATTCAGTCCCTTTGAATTTTGAAAGATGAAAGAACACCCTTAAGATGCTATTGCTCATTATTACACAATCCCCTCAATGGAATTATTGTACAATACCTTCATTGATTGTTTCTCATAGTAATGACTGTGTTTTTTTCATTTAAACTAGCATACTTCCCTTAACATTTACTGGTATCATCATAAATGGCTTCAGCTTTATTTATTCCTAAAATAACATGTAATTTTTATGTGCATGTTTAAACTATCTCACAACCTCCATGTTTAGCGGATGAAGTCCATGTCTACCATCAATAAGAAATATAGCCACACGAGAACTCCCAATTATATTTGTTGTCAATCTTGAAGTTCTTGCAAGAACACTTCCTTAAGTTGTCATCTCAAGACTTGTTAAATAAAGTTGATTTCCCTACATTTGGCCTTCCAATGAGAACTATGGTTGGAAGCATCTTAACTTCAACCCTGTCAAATTCAAGCATTGAATCAGATGAATCAATATGTCAATAAATTTTCTTGTTATTTAGATCATGAGGCATCCCTTCTATTTTTGCATCAAGAGTTGCATTTGTACACTAGGTCTTATGGAAGAACTCAAAAAATCTTGGTTGTCAACCTTTTTTGCTCAAATCTATTCCTCTATAAAGTGCATGATGATATAGAAAAGGCTAAGCACCTTTTCCATGATAAGGTTCATAAATACATAATGGTTGACCAATTATTTCTAGCTCACCATCACCTCTTTCATGTAGCTCACCTTTTATTCTTTTATACCTCTTAGCATTGCTATAAACATCCTTTGTTTCTAGAACATTGTTTGCATCAAACTCAGAATGGGATTTCTGAAAGATGTTTTTTAGTTCTAAATAAAATACTTTCAAATAGAATTTGATCCGTGACTCTTCCTTAATAGGTTTAGATATGCTAGAATCTAATAATTGATGAGGAGTTAATGAAGCCTCAGGTTGAACTATATTATCACTATCTTTCATGTATTTTAGATATCAAATATCATATTACAAGAATGGTGATTTATCACAAGACCTTTTTAGCCTTGGGCTTCTTGTTGCATTCTATTATAACATCAAATTCATCAATATCTTTTTGAACTCCATCATTACTCATTTTCTATATGTTCATCAAAATCTTCATTTCTATGCTCTTTCACTACTTTATTCATGCTTGTTGTCCTATCCTCACTCAACATGTATAGCACCTTTAACTTTTCTCTTCCCTAGTAATTGTTGCATATTTAAATTGGAATTTGTACCACTATCTTATTGCACCTAACATTTAACTCAACCTTTATGATTTTTCACTATCATTGCTATCCCATAATACCGTTATGAATAACCCTCAAAACAATGCTATCTTATGATACATAGATTTCAACTTCTCAAATAAAAAGAACTAAACAAACATTTGACAGTGACTCAAAGCATATCAGAGAAAATCAATAATAATATTTTCTCAAGATTTTTGAGTGGCATGCCCTTGGTTTCAGGGACAAAAAAAATGACAAAGGCCAAGGTGAAAACAACAATACACATAAATACCAAGAATGACATATTAGGACCAATGGCTTTGGTAAGTGTCAAGAAGGTTTCTAAAATAATCAGGTTTTCAATCCATAAATAGGTGGATGTGAATCCTCCTCCAATTCCCTTGTAAGCCAAAGGGTATATTTTTAAATTGACTTCCTAGGGAACAATTCCCATGCTTGGTGAAAAGGAGAAAATATAAGATGCCATTCCAAATATGGCTAGCTAACCAACCTTGTTGGGACAACCAAGGGTGAACCATGCACTTTGAGAATGGTGAAGTTTATCACACATATGTTCTGAAGTCTTGTTTTTCACAACACAAGTTCCAAGCATTTTGTGACCCTATAATGAATTTTTTCTTTCAAAACATTTGTAGCCCATGTCAACACATTTAGTACAATTCCAACATAGAACATTATTTGAATGAGCAAACACTGGACAAGCCAAAGCACTCTGGTTTCAATAATTCTCTACTGTGCACATCTCCAGAGAATTAATCTTTGCAAAATTGGAATACTCCAATTAGCATTTCAAGTGACACTATAACACCACAGAAACTGATAATGACAAGTTTCCTCCTTGTAACGCCTCGTTGTGCAAACCCCAAAGGACAACTATTAACGCACAATTTTTTTTAAAACATATAAAGTATGTATGTTAAGATTCCAATGCATACAATACAACTAAGTGAATATAAGTTAATCACCTAAGTCCTTTGGGGTACATGAGGTAATATTACTCATACTAACCCATGATGAAAAGATAATAACGAAATTCTGAATTTCATTAATATAAACCATTCATTCAACATAATTCTAATTTTAAAACATTCACAAGTGATAAATCAATATGACAAGATTAAATCAACATAACAACCATGCATATATATTATAATCAAGAAATGCAATAAACATATTTCCATAGATACAACATGTTCATAAAATGATATTTACTATCATAGATCAAGAAAGAAATACAAAGTATAATTATACATTACATTTGATTCTAGTACACCACATTGAATAATTACATGAGTTTACATCATTAAACCTCCCAACACATATGGGAGTAATACATCAATACAAAAATCTGACTGAAGTACATAGTATACATCTGACAACAAAGTGAACTATGGATCATGATGCATCTGAAAAGTACTGCATGACTTCTAACAAAGAACCCAATGAGGTGTGTAGCACATTCCACTCGACCACCCTCGTGCTAGGAGTAAACAAGGAAGGATCCTCAACCAAGTTCATCCAAATAGAAAACAAAAAGACTCAACTCCAAAAAAGAGTGACATGAAAACACAAAGGAAATCACATCAACAGACCACTTCCAGAGGCTTGCAAAAATAACAAACCAAAGGAATGCTAGGAGAGAGTGTCATTGCAAGGTCATAACATGGGTTATCCTAGTTTCCTTTCTCTAGGCACTGGCCCCCATCTATGGCTATCTTGGCTACCTTTCTAAGTGTCGGCCCCATAGGGTGACTCGTATTGAACCATTAACCTCTCATGGAGATGAGGTAACGATCTTTCAAACCACAACCTTCTCAGCCCACCCTTAGTTTGTGAAAGCCCTAACAGGTGGATGAGGCATCCTTTATTATCTTGTTAATGTTATTTCTACCCATTCCCCTTAATTCATTTAATTAAGTTATCACTTATTACACTAACTCTTGCATGGGTTATCCAGGCCGCCCCATTGTGCGCTGGCGCCCACAAAGAGTCACTCTCCCTAGAAACCCAAACCACAAAACCAAAGAACCAAGGGGTTGTACCATCACAAAGAAGTACTGAATCTCAAAACTGAAACACATGTGATGCACAATCATCTCGCTAACATCCATATACAGAGATACCCATGAAAACAGGAACAACCCAAGCATAAACTCAGAATCGCAAATACAATCAAGGTATTGTAAAGTACCAAATCAAAGGAAAATTCAATAAACATCAATTTTACTCTTGCCTCTAGAAGCCTAAAGACCAAATAACCTCAAACTCCTACAAAGGATAAAACAGCCTTGAGGGTTCCCACATGTCCATATACCGATTCAAACAAATAGCAAATGACCCAAGAGAAATTAAAGAACAATTGCAATTACACAACCTCAAGATATAGATATCAACATGGAATTTTAAAACAACAATCACATTTTTACAAAATATATATAGTACATTCTAACTCCATTTTTCTAGAATTAGCTTGTTTGAGGAAAACAATCACTTTATACATCACTAATTTCCATAAACATAGTCTTCTAATAATGACATGCATTCATTCATTCCCAATTTTCCCAAACATTCTTATATTATATTTTTTTTAATAAAAATCCTTCAATATAATTATTAAATGTACTTGTTTTTAATTCAGCCTTTCACATCATATAATCAGACAATACAATTAAACATCATATGTTTATATATTTGCATCCAAGTGAATATATATATATATATACACAATATAAAACTATATTTAAATATGCACATTAAAATTATATATATATATATATATATTAATAAATATAAAAGTTAATAATAAAAAAACTTTATAAAAAAAATAATTAAAAAAAAACCTTGGTGGAGGTTGCGAACCTCCACATATAGGGAGGCCGCAACCTCCCCAACTACTGTACACAATAGCTAAGAGGTTGTTGTGCCTACCATCCGCTTGGTCTATTGTGCACAGCCCTTGCAAGTTGTGCACAATAGCCAGCGACTGCCAAGCTATGAAATTAAAACATTTCAAATAGACTCACACACACTCTCAGTTTTCAAACAACATAATTTTTTCAAGAAAATATAACCCATTTCAACTACAAACACTAAAAAAAATACTGATCTAAACACTAAATTTTGAACAACATTTAAAATAGATAGTGATAAAAGAACTTGGAGTCCTACGCTCTACAAACAAAGTAACATGCGCAACAACTCCTCCTTCCTCTTTCGAAACAACCCTTCACAAATTTCTTCCTCGCTCAACAACTTTTCCAATTTCTTCTTTAAAACCCAATTCTGTATAAATTTTTACAGAGAAAGACTAGAGAAGGGTGTAACACCCCGTCGTGCGAACCACAAAGGACAATTAAACAATGATTACTGCCCAATTTTTTTTTTTTTAAATTTTAAAGTTAACATAACATACATGTAATACACATTAAGTCATAACATGAAATTTCATTTAAATAGATTCACTAACACATACATCCCTTGGGGTACACGAGGAGCCATTATGAGACTTAGATCCACACAACAACAATAAAGAATAAAAGCCAAAGATATACTCCATAACAAAGTAAACATTAATAAATGTAACACATACATGAAATATCATTGATAAGAAACCATTTGTGTATGCAAATACAGCATATACATGATTAACACAACACATTGAATAACAACTACCATGGCCAATATTCACACAAGGTTTAACGTTACAATACAGTACAATGTTCAAGAGGTACAATGATACAAAAGTGTTTCCAAATAAGAACGAAAACCATACAATAAGATAGCATGATACAACTGAAAGATGAATACACAGTATCATAACTGGCTCCAAGACGGATACAACTCTGGAGTCACTGCAACTATCACCAATCTGCACCTCTCGCTCCTTGACTGGGGACCCAATGGGGTGCTTAGCACGTTCCACCCAACCACGTGGGTCTGAAGACCCACCCCCCGTGCTAAGGAGCTGACAAGAAAGAGACCTCAACCAAGAACATCGAACAGGGAACCACAAGACTCAACGTCATACGAAGGTATCATAAAACTCAAGGATTACAATGACATAATCAACAACATTCATGAGTCAACAAAATAAAATAAAGCTATTTAAACTCATCACATTTAACCCAAGCAATAATAATTAAGCAAGTCACCAAAGAACATTCATAAATCATTTTCACAAGAATCTGAAACAACATAAAGATTACAATATCCAGAGGTGACAAGAAACAAGAACAAGGGTGTCTAGTGGAGAGTGTCATCGCATAGCTCTCATGGGATTCTCCTGGCCCTTCCTCCATCTGAGGTGCCGACACCCATCTATGGATCTCCTAGCCCTTCCTCCTAACTGAGGCGCCGACACCATAGGGTAGCTAATGCGGAGCCGATAATCTCTCATGAAGACGAGACTACGACTTTGCCGACCACGGCCTTCTCAGTCTATCACTAGTCTATGGTAGCCCTAATGCATAGACGAGGAATTCAGTTTTAATTATCTTGTGTGTTTTACTACCAATCCCCCTAAATTCTATTGTTTAGGTTATCACTTGTTTAATTACTCTTTCGTGGGTTATCCTGAGCCCTTCCTCATTCCGAGGCACCGGCCCCCACGAAGAGCCACTCTCCCTATGACCCTTAACATAAATCAAAACCAGACAAGGGTTGTACTGTAACGGATAAAGCAAATAATCTCAAGACCAAACCACGCGAGGAATTACCCATCTCGCTATAAACACATAATCAAAGTCTCAACAATTCATGTACAACCCTTTTAAAATCATGATATCAAAACACTTGCCACATCAAGGGCACATAAAGAGAAAACATCAACTGTCAATAATCTCAAGCCTCTAGAAGCCAAAAGAACGATAATCCACAAATGAGGGTAAAATGAAGCCACAAGAGTTTGTCAATGATACGGGGTTTCAAGCCAACTTCAACACCAACCCAATGAATAAAAGCTCGTCAAATCAAAATAAACTAAGAGGGTCATACTCATCAAAACATCCAAGACTTCAAGATACTCAAAAGGATCCCAACCAAAATCAACTCAAGGAAAAGTCACGTCAATATAAAACATCAAATGATATAATAACCAACATGAACAAGCAACTACAACATCCACTCAGATTACTTAATCGAAACACATCAAACTAATCCATCACAATTTCGTAAAGATAATCGCATAATCAAACAAGGAACACAATAACCCAAGTAACTATAAAATTTGTATGCACTAACATTCATCCATTAAATGATTTAAAAGAACTCAACATTTAAAGAGTTTACTTGCTTTGCACAAATAAGCTTATCAACGCTTAAAATAAATCAAATTATTTTTTATCTGATCACTTATTTTATTTATCTACAAAATCAACTATTAAATAGTTTACAAGGAAATAAGAATTCATTTACATAGACCCTTCGTTTAACTAAATCAAATTAGACAAAAATCATTTATTGAATTTACATTCATTCATCTATCTATATAAACAAACCAATTCAAATCACTTAATTGATGACTAGAAGTGTGCTAACTAATTCTACATACATATATATATAATTTGACAAGACTCAATTATTTCTATAAATGCAATGACTTTACTATAATTTAAGTTAATAGCACTTACTATGGCACAACATACTTAATCCTTGTCACTGAGATTGCTCTAAAATAAGTGTAAATTGTTGTATTTTAAAACTAAAACCAATTCCACTTTAAATGATAACAATTACCACCATCTAACTAAACCTAATATATATATATATATATATATATATATATATATATATATAATCTTATTTCAAAATAAAGGAACAATCACATAGGTATTAATAACATGCATAAATTTGATATGGGTATATACAATATTTCACTTTCTAACATTATAATACGAATACAAGTATACTCCGTATAACCATATCCTATTCTTCATATACAATTCTAAACTAATTGATATACAAAGATCCAGACACATAAATCGTTCTGCCTACATGAAACTCAAAAAGACTAAATAAATTGCTATTGAGTAAGGAAAAACTTTTCCTTCTCACAAGGTTATTACAATAATGAATTGACTAATTGTTCTATCAACCCAAATGGGATATTCATATATACAAAAATTCCACAACTCCTGGCATGTCAAAAGGTCATTCACGATACTCATTTAAGGATTTACACGCGTTTATTTACATATATCAACTTATAAATATAAAGATTCACATATATAGATATCCATAAGTACAAGATTGAATGCTCTGGATTATAAGACACATAAATATACAAGGAGACTGGAGGGAATCAAGGCGTCAACATAATATCAGTAAAACGAATCCCAATTAACCAGGCTTTTCCTTATACCATTAACATCCACGCACAGGTATACATTTAGTTATATAGTTAGCTGGCCCCACACTATGACTGTATAAGTCAAATACCACAGTCACCACCGTCGACCTATACTCAACTGAACGTGAACCAAGGACTGAGGGAATTGTCAGTGAAGAGGCATCTCCATCGCACTCTACAAACTCGAAAACAGAGAGTGACTACAGAAAAACAAACAGCGGCGGTACACCAAGCGGAATACACAAGACAAGAGAAGGAGAAATAATTAACAACTTTCCTTTTTGAACTAGACGCACTTATGTTTAGTGGCGAGTTTCCAGAGACGTGCTCAAATGTGAATTTTGGAAAATTAAACTTTACCACTATCAAAAGTAAGCTCTCAATTATGTTAGTACATTGACAATATTTATTTTCAGGTGCAGCAACTGCGACAGATTGTCAGTAGAATCAAGCAGGTTATTTGAACCTTTGAAATTTCCTATTATGTTCAAGTGTGTGGCTGAGACTTCGGTTTCAGAAAATAATTGCAATCAAGACAGAGGCAGTAAAGCAACAGTTTAAAGAAAGGCCAAATCAGGTGGTGAGTCATTTAAGAAGAATAGTTAAATAAGTCAATGATCAAAGAAGAGAAAGTAACAAGTAATTCATGGCAACCTGACAGCACTAAAGTTACAAAATGTAAGGTTGTAGCAGGGTTGAATGTTTCACTAGGCACCAGCGAGTATGGAAAATCAAGAACAATACTGAGATTTGCATGACCAACGGTTACCAAATGGACATCCAACAAACAACAACGATAGTTGCAAGTTTACAGTGATGCTCTTAACAGAATTTATTCCCTACGAAGGATCAAGATAAATGTTCACCAAAGGATTCAGTGATCAAATGAAAGGCACCTGAGACCGATTCCGACCAAGTGAAGAGATGACAATCATCATTTGTAAGGTATAAAGAGTAACACACAAAAATTGAATACATAACATGTCTACTGAAGCACGACTATGGCAACAATATTAATCATAACGCAAAGAGTTTACATGCCAGGCACAGGAAAGAAACGTTTCACAGCGACCATTAATGGGCAGTCTAACCTTACAGCAAATTAGGAAATTTTAAATGCAGCCCATAGTGTTGAATGCCATAAAAAATTACAACATACGAACCCGAGTACAAATCAAGATCAGTGGCTGTAAGCAGAAGTAAATATGCATGAAAATAAATGCACACACCTGACTAAATATTTGTCTAGATTCAATAATCCAATACCGAGTTAGAATATTCAATCAGATCGATCTAATCAAAGCTCAGGACAGCATAAGGTTGGAGGTAGCTAATGCCAAAAATAACACATTGGGTATGCCTTTCAAGTGGTCAAGCAAGCATGCAAAGTTAAGATGCAATGGGGTAAAAGCTTCCAACGAATCTCTCGGAAAAAGGAAGAAAAAATAACAGGGAAGCAGCACCATCAAATTCGAGGGAGAAGGAACCGCGATCTCACATAAGTAAGGCAGACTTCGAACCAAGAGTTTCTTTTAAGAGTGACGGAATCCCTTGTACCATAAGGGAAACATAACCACTAAGAGCAACAATGAAACTCTGAAATTCAAAATCTACAGACTAACAGACGAAGGGAAAAAAAAATATTTATTTACATGTTCGAAAAACTAAAAATAACTATAGAATTACCACCAGACCAACCTAGAATCCTTCCTTCGTTGATGGAGGCGGTGAGCGAATACGACTTCATTCGCAGCCTTCGACTCCCGTTCTTCCCCCCAATAAACTCCCGATTCCATCCGCTTTCGAACACCCAAAAAGAATCCCCCCCCCATAAACTTCCTATCCTTTTCTAATAAAATAATCCCCATCTTTTAGCTTTCGAAAATCCATCAAAAATAGTCATTTTTCCATTCCAAAAAAAACAATTTCAATATATGCATGATCAAGGTGAGAGATTTTTTCCATCCTTTTCTAGCTTTTCTTTCTATCTTTTCTTAACTTTTTACAAATCAACTAAAATCCTGTATTTCTTATTTATTTAAATTTTAGAATGCTTTCTTTTTTCTGCTTTTATACTATAGTTAGCAAAATCTTATCACAGCGCTTTATTTAAAATCACCATTTTCTCATTTAATGAATTGAGATAATCAAATTTACTATTGAATACATTCTAAACAATACTTTTTAACAATTCATTTTTATTTTATTTTATTTTATTCTTTTTGTTTTAATTATAAATATCCATTTAATTTCAATTTCATTGAATTGATTTACGTAATTTTTATTATTTTAAAATTTTAATTTTGTTAAATTACTTTGCAAACAACTTTTAATTTAAATATTTGATCACTCAAGACCTTATTAAAAAAATTACTTTTTTTTTTTTTTTTACATAAATCAAACCATACATCAGTAATAAAATAATCAAATCAACAATGATATAATACAGTAACCGCTTACCCTAATGCCCAGAAGGACTGACACAGAGGGATACTACAAAGGGTATGTGCAGGATCATGATGGGCCAAAAAGTGGCAATATGATGGGTATGTGGCTGACAACTTTTTTTACCCAAAATTGATGAAACGAAAAGGGTTTTTAAATGAGATTCTTAGATTTCCACCAATATAAATTACATTTTTCTTTGAATTTAATAAGTAATTATTATTCATTTTCTATTTGAATTATGACTAAAGTCCTAATTGATAGGCTGATTGAAAAACATCTACAACTTTCAAACGGTATCACATTTTTTGAATCCAAAACATTCGTCACATTCTATGCTTCGCATTCTATAGGATTAAAAAAATAAAAATTGAATTTCATGAAGTTTTGACCAAGTTAAGGTGGTAAAACATATGAGTTTTTATATTTTTTAAAAGTTGTAATAAAAAATTCATAATTAATTATTTACTTGGAAAAAAATTACAAAAAAAATTTGCATCACATTGGGACATGAGTCCTCTACTTATATCTAAAATCTTATTAAAGAATATTATTATTTTATTGTGGTTAGGGTGGTCGCAATACCTACTTCTTATTTTTTCCCTGAAATTTAAGTACTACTACATTGAAATTTCAAATTTTCACCAAATAGATTTTTTTTAAAACAAACCTAGTAGTTTAGAAACTACATTCAATTTGCTACAGATTCTATTCTTACATATTTTTGAAATAATATAGATAACTTATTCAAATTTTTATGTCAAGTTGCCTAACTCTGATTTTTCTGAATTTTTTGCCACTTAAGGGCCTATTTTCTCCATGATGATCCTACACATACCTAGAACCAAAATACTTTTGCAAACAAGTTTTCTTTTCAAAACCATCCAAGAATGCCAATTCAGAAAACTTCTCCTCCTTTTTCAATTAATCAAAAAGAAACTCTTCTAATTTTTGAAAACACAAATCCATCCCAGAAGCAATTTTCCATTGCTTTTCTAATTTTTGAAAAGAACTAAACATGCATTCATCATTTTCTTCTTTTCTTGTTTTTTTTTCCATTTCAATGAAATCTTTTGCTTTTATTTTTATTTTATTTGAAGCTCATAATTATCACACAAAATTAAATAAAAATCACTTTATTTAATATTTATCCACAACTTGATAATTAATCATCAAACCATTAAATTATTTTATTTCATTTTCCAAAATGATAATTTATAATTATTAACAATATTATCTACTTAATTTATTTATTTATTTATTTAATTAAATAGACAACATTTAATTTAGCACTTTTAAAACTTAATAAATTTAAATATAACAATTAATTTAACACATTCATATAACTATTTAATCATTTTAATTAAATAACATTAATAAGCTACCAAGAAAATATTAAACATAATGATTAATTAAAACAACAAATATTCACAAATTAAAATAAATGACAAACCATACAAAAACAAAGACAGGGTCGTGGATGAACAACACCGTTAGACACAATAACGGGGTGACAAACTTGGAAGGGGACACTTATCAACTCCTTTTTCAACATCATACCTGTTGGGTTTGTGGGACACACTCAGCAGGTGGAGTCGGTGACCAGTACCTACATCTTGCATGGAACCAACGTCAAGTAGCATATAAATCTCCAATACAAACACACCATGAAAGGTAGTCGTGGCGTAGTAGGGCACTCATGAGTGAGTGATGTTATTTCGTCCTTTCACCAAGACTCACAAGAATACACATCATAATCTATATCCATAAATAAGCATAAAAACATATCGTCACAACATAGTATCACATAAAAGAAATAACATATCCAGATAGTATGAACACCACATATCATATGTCATAAATCACCATAAATAGTATCATGTGCATCCAACCAAACTAAACTCTAAATCCACACAAATCAAACTGGTGAAATAATCAGCATCACAAACCCAAGTACACAACTCAACATAAAAGAGTATCTACAAAGTAACAACAACACGAGGAGTATTACACTCCTTCCAAATCTATCAATTAGGCATATTCCCAATACAATACCTAGTGCATTCAATCTAGATGTAATAAGTGATAAGAACAGAGCCATTTTGTTGGAAGCAAATCCAACTAGTTGGACTATTGTTGGGTTGTAATACATAATAGTGTTGATCCCTACAAGTTTTTGCAAGACCACAAGTCCAGTTCCTGCAACCAAAGATGGTCTAAGTTTTGGAAATCTTAAAAATGCTACAATTTTGTTCTTTTATCCCTTTTCATTCTTTTCCTCTAATTCAATGGCTTCTCTCATCACTACAACCTGGTTTCCCACCTCTTCTTTTAGATAAATCTTCTCAAGGATCACTATAGACTCCTCAACTCTATTATTTTTATATAGCCAATGAGGAGATTCAGGCATAAATATAAAAATCATTGATATACCCTCCTACTATTGATCCAATAATAGTTGCTACAATAGTCACGCTCACTATAGTCTCCAAGAAGAATGTGCTCTTGTTTACAACCTCAAAATCATCTAAAATGTTGAGAGTGACACCAGATATCACTCATATATTATATTCGAAGAGAAGCCTCCCAACTCTAGTAGAGACTGCCAACTGCAGAATATATGGATTCTTCACAATTAAATACCAACATGTTGCAAATTCCTCCTTACTAGTAGCACCAACCTTTGTAGCTAGTGTATATCAATTTGTACAAGCCCATGACATCTTGTCACAATGGATTCAAGTACTTTCAACTCTTTGTTGATGATCACACAAGGAAAATGTGGGTCTATTGTTTGCAAAGTAAAGATGAAGCTTTTTCCTACTTCAAGGAGTTTCAAACTCTTGTGGAGAAAGATACGAATTACCGTATTTGTGTCCTCCACTTAAATCGAGGGGGGAATACACCAACATAGAATTCTCCACCTACTTGAAGGAAAATGGAATTCAACAGCAACTAACTACAACATACACACCTCAACAAAATGGTGTTGCTAAATGGATAAATCACATCATTATGGAGATGGTTCGTAGCATGTTGAAGGATTCTCATTTGGGACATGCTTATTGGGTTGAACTATCCACACAAAATTTTATCTTCTAAATCGTGCACCAACCAAAGCACTTGATGGCATCACACTAGAAGAAGCATGGATAGGGGTAAAGCCTTCTATCTCTCATCTTCATGTTTTTGGATGAGTCAAGTTCTCCTCCCACATCATCACCTGCTATAAATAGTGCTCCTATATTCAACATGGATGGTAAAAATGATGGGAATGTTGATAGTCAATCTAATTCAACACCCACAAATGTCACAAAACCTAAGTGGTATATAGTACCATTCACGATGCAAAGCTAGATGGAGTCCCAAACACTTCAACTTCCGGTCCAGGGACTCACAAGATGGCTCACAATGAGGTAAATCTAGCCTTGATGACTTTAGTTGTTGATAATTTTGAACCATCTACTATTTAGGAAGCACTAGAGTCAAAACCTTGGAAAGGGGCTATGGATGTAGCGTATCAATCCCCAATGAAAAATTACACTTGGGAGCTTGTTGATCTACCACTTGGTAAAAAATCAATTGGATGTAAATGAATATTCAAAACTAAGTATAAAGTATATGGTAGTATAGATAAACATAAGGCTAGACTTGTAGCCAAGGGTTATGCCCAAAAAGAAGGGATAGACTATGAGGAAACATTTTCTTTGATAATTACACTAGTATTCTCTCTTTTATCAGTAAATAATATGCACATAATCAATTATGCTTTGATACCATATCCTATGTTACAGTAAGAAATAATAACAAATTAAACAAAAGAAGCAATCTATCCTAGGTGGTGTACGAATGATGGAATATTCCAACAAAGTAGACCCAAATTTTATGTAAAATGAATCATTTCAAGCCATGTTAATACATGTAGATGCAATTAGCAAGCAATTAAGTGGTTTGGTAGATAAGAGGTAGGAATGTAGGATTTTTTATGTAGATAAATTATCATACAAACAAGTAAAATATGAAAAGATTAAAAAATATGATTTGTGCTCACTATTCACTAACCCACACATAAATCAAACTCTTGACCTTAATAGCAAGATGTTTCCTATCAATTGGTGCAACCACCAAGGGATTAAGAATAATTTTTGGAAGAGGTGGTGGATGGTTTTTGACCATCCACCATGTAACAATAACTAGGTCTCCCAATATTTCTTGAGGAAACTCTACAACGAGGTCGTCCTCAATAAAATCCCCAACTATTTTGATATGTGGGACTTTTAGGGGAGAGGTGGTGGGTCAGCACAAGATAGACTAGGTGCATGTCAAGATCCTTAGTAGAAAGGAAGATGAGCACATTGCTATCCTTTTTGTTTGAAGGAGAATGCTGAGATTGACACTCTACAGTCTATTAGTTCTTTGAACCAAAGTATCATCCAACGTGCCAATCCTACAGTACAGTGTTAGCTAGGGGAGAGTTTTAGGGGTAGGGTTCCACCCCATTCTTGTTAGGTTTGTGGGTTGGTCTGTGCATATGCCCCCATAGATAGTGAGGAGGCCGGTGCACAAGATACATTTGCAGCTACCCAGTTGGCAATGAAAGATGCCATGTTGAATAAGGATTTTGGCCTCGATCCTTAGGAAAATTTTAGCATGTTCATTGAATTTAATTTATTAAATTTCATTTTTGAAATGCAAGATTAACTAATTTAGTTTAATGATTGTAATAAAATTTTAGGTTCATAGTGTTGATACTATTTAAAATGGCCTTCCACCTATTTTTTACTGCACTGCATCTACTTTTGAGGTATGTAACTAGTAAAAATTATAAATATTACATGTGAATAGCATCATTATATGAATGGTATTCTAATATCTTATTTTGGATGTTGAATAGGTTAATATTAGAGGTTTCACTATAGCACGCCCCAATGCGAGTGGAGTACAAACCTTCATGCAGGTAATATAATAAACAATTTATTTAATGAATTATACTTAATAGATCTATGTAGTTTATATTCATATCATTGATTACATTGCATTGCACATCTTTTAAACCCAAAGCATTACTTCACATTGCATAACTAATAACTAGATGTTGACAGATGGAAAATTTTCAATTACAATATATTTTTTAAGAAAGTTAACATAAGTAGTGTTGGAATTACTTCACATAGCATAAGTAATAACTAGGAGCAACTGCTAATTGCATTTTCTTATCATGGAATTCCATGAGACCACATTTTATTGAGGAATTTTTTCAAACAGTTTACTGCCTTGGCTATGTTATGGATGCTTGGAAGAAATATATGAAAGCATAATAGTAAGCAATATCATAGACAAGGCAATGAGTTGTTTGAAAAAATGTCTCAAAGAAATGTGGTCTCATGGTGATGTCCATCACGATGAGACCTAATTTCTTTAAGGAATTTTTTCAAACAACTCACTGCCTTGTCTATGCTACCACATTTTCCATACATGTCTACAAAGCATTTTATCAAATAGTTCACTTCCTTGCTACTATGGCTAAAAGCCTAAAACAGGTGCTTTCCAACAAATTGTGGATGCTTGGAAAAATCTATCACAGCATAATAGTAAGCAATAGCATAGACGCAATAGTGAGTTGTTTGAAAAAATTCCTTGAAGAAATATATAGTTCAATAATTACTCAAAATTTTGTTCATTATCTCATACATTATAAGCCATGACTTGCATCACTATTGTAGTTTTCGTGATTGAATAATTTGTTATTTTATTTTCAGATGTTGGAAGTGGAAACACCTCCATATGTTCATAGGGCAATGGAGCTTGGTGTTTTTTCTACTATAGACGCCTTGATGCCTCTCACAAGGGTATGAGGCAGATTAATAAATTTCAAATTAAATTCATTGTTATGGCTTTTAGATAGTGAAAAATCAAATGATTATTGATTCACAGTTTAATTTCTCTTTGGATGGTTTCTATAGGACTTTAGCATGCCACAACATGGGCATGCAAATATTTCCTTGGAGGAGAGTGATCGTTTGGTGGTGGTAAGTGATTATTTTGTTAATATATTATTTTTTATAATATAATTTCTATATATTAATGTATTTACTTGTTATTGTAACTGATAAGGCTTGATGAGGAACTAAACCCTAGGAGGAGCACTAGGAGCACCCCTTGACCTTAGAGTATATGAGTGACAAACACATCGTCATCCACCTAACCAGTAAAGGGAAAGAGTTTGTTTCGAAATCTTGGAGGGAAATTACTTTTGATTCTAGGGCCCTTTGTTGTATGCCTATATGCCATTTTTGGACATATTTTATATTGCATATATTTAACATTGTATGCATTTATGACATTCTTGTAAGCCTATATGGCTATTTTGTATATATTTTATACTTATATCTGCATATATTGATGTATGCCTACATGGCTATTTGGTCAATACAAATATTTTTTATTGATGGTGTCCATATTTGCATTATAAATCCACACTTCAATAGATATGAGTTACGTGTATTCAAGTGTATCTTTTACAACTTACGTGTATACTTTGTTACTTACATGTATTCCAATGTATACTTTGCGACTTACATTTTTTCATGTGTATACCTTGTATTCATGCATATACTTTGTATTAATGTGTAAACTATGTATTCATGTGTATACTTCAAAGATTACGTGTATTTGAGTACTTTTGCTTCACTTATTGACATGTATGTTTCACTTATTCACGTGTATACTTATTAATTAGTTAGTCCTAGAATTTCTCATTGTTGTTGTTCATGGTTTGTCTTGAATATTTATTAATTTATGCTAAACAACTTTATTAGTTGATGCTAAACAACTTCAATATTTCCTAAAATGATTCACCGACAATTTATCATTTACTTATGTGCTAATTCAATATGGAATCCAAGGAAGAATTTAAAAGGGATAAAGCTAGGTGGAGAGAGTAGATAGATATTTATAGTGTAACATATTGTACCTTCTCTACAAAAACCTCTAATGGCTCTTGTATGCTTTGCTATTCCATTTTCTACTTTTCATGTCCCATTTTCATAGGTGGATCATCACTTCTCTCAATTTTTTTCCTTCTCCTCTTCTAGGTCCTCACCTCCACTTGTGGTATTCTAAAATAAGCTCTAGTTTGTGGTTGGCACCTACCAAGATTCAAATTAGTCATTAGTTTTCCCCTTAGTTTTCTTGGGTGATTTTATTATTTCTTGGTTGGTTACAATGTATTTGATAGTTAATTTTGTGGATATGGAACCTCTCATTCTTTCTAGTAGGACATTTTAGGTAGATTCCTCTTCAATAAGAGCTAGAGTTAATTGTTTCTTTTGTTTTCTTTGAAATACTAATTGGAGTGCAGTAAGGATACTTTTAAATGAAATATATGGTTGAGTAGAAGCATAGGTTGTGAATTGTTCTAGCACCAAATCTACCTATGTAATTAGCTACTTGGTTTGTAAACTTGGAGGTTTTGATTTTTACTCCTTTTTCATCACCAAATGATATTATTTTTATTTCACTTACTTGGATTTGAGGATTTTTTGGAGTGAAGGAAGAGGTAGGATTGAAATGATCCTTCTCACATATGTCATCCCATTTACTACCCAAGGAAAAGTGACTTGGTGTGTCCACCATGTGTCCAACTTCTTTCCCATATTTTCACCAATTACTTATTCTATATTCACTCCAACCTAGCTTCTTCAAAGAATGCATTTTTTAATTATAGGTGATATGCAACAAATTTCTTCTAGAATTTTTGATATGATTGTGCAATAGGAGTAGAGGTTGTAATATCTCATGTATCAACATATATTTATACCTCTTCTTTGGGCTATTTTTAGCTTCTGCTTATCGTCAAGGCTATAGTGTGAACTTATTAATGCCATTGTTTTTTATTCTCTTTAGCTAGGTCATAAGCCACCATGTGGGCAGCTCATATTTCAATTGACCTATGATTAGGTTTAGCTATAAATATTTCAATTTTTTTTCTAGAATCTTGAAAATTTTCCTCTTTACAACAACCATATTTTTGCAAGGGCAAGGAGGATAATTAAAAATTGTCTTTCCCTTGCTAGACTTGAGGATGATCATACAAGATTTTAAGAGTCATGTAGCCTTCTCATTTGTGATTAGAGCCATAATAGGAATAAGAAAGTTACCTAAATACTAATATCAATAATATTTAATTCAATGTAAGTATGAGATCCACATAGTAATTGGATCATAACCCCTTCAAGAATGAAAAGGTTTAGGCTTTCCTCAACAATTTTGACACCCAGATGTTTTACCTCTTTCATGAAATCATATGATTTTGGTGTGGAAAACTCAAACTTGTGAACTATCATGTGAATCTTTATCTTTTCCTTTATTTTGTATTCCATCGTAAGTGATCAAGCTAGTTGAATGTAATCCAGATGCTTTAAGTAGGCATATTGTTCTTTTGACAATAATGGAAAATGAGGTAATAGGGTTTGATGCAATCAAATATCTATATAACTCTAACAATGATTTTTTTGTAGATTGTGGAATAGTTGAAGAATCTAGTTGGTGGAAACATGGATCATATTCATGGTGAATATATTATGCAGGATAACTACCTCTTCAAAGGAAAATAACTATGCAATCTAGTTGGCAATATGAGAGAATATATTATCAAAGAGCTTCATAGTGGTAGCTTGGCTGGGAATTTTGGAAAGGATAAGACAAAAGCCTTAATAGAAGATAACTACTAGCCTAAGATGAAAAGAAACATAACTAGGTATGTGGTAATGTGTAGGAGTTTTCAAATGGCAAAAGGAAACTCACATAATACAGTGTTGTATATTCTATTACCAGTACCCACAAAACCATGGACAGATTTAAGCATGGACTTTGTGTTGGGATTTTTGAACACACATAGAGGTAATGATTCCATTTTTTTAGTTGTTGATAGGTTCTCTAAGATGGCCCATTTCATTGCTTGCAAGAAAAATAGTGATACAACAAAGGTGGTAGAGTTATTATTTATAGAAATTTTTAGATTGCATGGTGTTCCAAAAACCATTACTTTTGATAGGGATACTGATACAGGAGCATCCTTGGTTTTGGGCAATCTTGCATCAACCAAAAATATTTTCTTTCAGTTTTGTTCTTGTCCTATTCTTGCTCAGTTCATGTCGATGGATTCATCATATTTGCTCACTAGACCTTGTGGATCTAAGTGTACATTGTGGACATGTTCATATTCCTTATTCCAAGATTTGAGCATGATTGGATCTTTTTATGGCAAGTTATAGATTCTAGATTTCATGGCAGTTTCTTGAACCGACATTGAAATAGCCTAATGGCTAATTTGATCATTCATGGATCATCTTCGTAACTTGAAAACCTTAACAGTGTGATTTTAATTGTTCCATGGAGTTTCCCCGACCTTCATTATAGGTCCACACTTCATCCTATGCACCTATTGATGGAGTAATTCAAATTTGAGGCCAACCTATTCATGCACATGTTAGATTTTCCTTCATTAGAGATTGTGATAATCTTTGGACAAAGCGAATGTTTCTTGACCTGTAAATGTGATATAAAACTTGTAATAGATCATTAGGACAGAGGAAAATGATACATAGAGGAATATTAGTTTGATATGTAATATTTTCACTTGCATATAGGAGCATATTGGAATGTTGTATTTTTGAATATGGTATATTAGGCCTGTGAGCCGAATCTGTAAGCCTGGATGTTGTCGGCCGATTGTAACTAAGATTTTTGTTAATGAGAATATGTGCATCTAAATTTGTCTCCATATTTTGTGTTGCTTTTTTTGTGTTACTCTTGTTGCACGATCTAGATTGTTCTCTTTGAGGACCCTCCTACCATGGTTACGTTAGATTGGTATTAGAGTGAGATTTGATCCGTGCGAGGTCATCAAAATTCGTAGAGTCCTTTTGAATATTTGTTGTGGGGTGGAAGATTGAGGATCCAACCTGCAGTTGTAGAGGACTTGTGTAAAGATGGGGGGAAGAAGAAATGGTAGAGGAAATGGAGTGTGTGGAAATGCAGACCAAGCAATAATGGAGATGTTAAGAGGAATTGTTTCCAAATTAGATGCAGTCAAAATGGCCTAGAGAAGAGGTCAACTAGCTGAAAGGGTATGTGTAGGATCATGATGAGCCAAAAAGTGGCAATATGAAGGGTATGTGGTTGACGACTTTTTTTTTACCCAAAATTGATGAAACGAAAAATGTTTTTAAAGGAGATTCTTAGCTTTCCAACAATATAAATTATGCTTTACTTTGATTTTAATAAATTATTATTATTCATTTTCTATTTGAATTACAACTAAAGTCATGATTGATAGGCTGATTGAAAAAATCTATAGATTTCAAATGGTATTACATTTTTTGAATCCAAAACATGCTTCACATACTATAGGATTAAAAAAAAAGAAAATTAAATTTCATGAATTTTTTACCAAGTTAAGGTGGTTAGACATACAAGTTTTTATATTTTTTAAAAGTTCTAATAAAAAATTCATAATTGATTATTTACTTGGAAAAAAATTACAAAAAATATGCATCACATCTACACACGAGTCCTCTACTTATATCTAAAATCTTATTAAAAAATATATTATCATTTTATTGTGGTTAGGGTGGTTAGACAGAAACCTACTTATTTTTTCCCTGAAATTTAAGTACTACTGCATTGAAATTTCAAATTTTCACCATCTATATATATATATATAATAAACCTAGTAGTTTAGAAACTACATTCAATTTTCTACAGATTCTATTCTTGCATATTTTTGAAATAATATAGATAACTTATTCAAAATTTTACATTAAGTTGCCTAACTCTGATTTTTCTAAGTTTTTTTCCACTTAAGGGCCTATTTTTTCCATGATGATCTTGCAAATGCCCATAATAGCCCTAACTAGAGTGAATACAAATCCCCATTTCAATCCATTTGATTATAATGGTAAGTTGGATTCAAAAGAATTGCTTGATTGGATTACAGAGATAGAAAAATATTTTGAATTTGAAGGTACCACTGAAGATAAGAAGGTGAAGTTTCTTTGTACAAAGTTGAAAGGAAATGCATCCCTTTGGTGGGAACATTTGCAGACAGATAGGAAAAGAAGAGGAAAAGAAAATCTAAATTCATGGGATTAGATGGTGAATAAGTTGAAGACAAAGTTTATGCCTGCAGATTATCAGATCAGTCTGTTCCGAAGATGGAAAAATTTGAAGTAGAAGGAGTCAAGTGTAACAAAGTATACTAAAGAGTTCTATAAGTTGAATATTAGATCTAGAAATTTGGAGGAGATTGAGAAAGTAGCTAGATATGTGAATGGCTTGAGGTCATCTATACAAGATGATATTAGTTTGATTAAGTTGCAAAGTGTGGAAGAGGCATATCAGTGTTCCCTAAAAGCAGAAGAGAAGTTGAATAAAAGACATGAGAAAAGACAAAGATGAAGAGGTGGAAGATTTCAAAGAGGAAGAACTTTTACTGGAGGAGGAAGAGGATCTTTTCTAGAGCAGAATAAGGATGAGGAGGTTAGTAAGAATGAAAATCCGTACCATACAGCTGATGGAAAATCCTATAGAAGAGGAGGATATGGTGGTTACTAGAATGAAGGTTATAGAAGAGATGATAGAGGACAAGAGAAAATGGCATTCAAGGGAACTTGTTATAAGTGTGGTGGAGAAGGACATAGAGCATTTGAATGTAATTAGGGAGATACAAGCAAGAAGACAGAGAAAAACAAAAGAACAACCTTTGTGGAGGAGGATCATGTTGAATCATCTAACAAACTAGAAGATGGAGAAGTGTTGGTGAATAGAAGAGTATTATGTCAAAGCGAGCTGGAGAAGGAGCCATTGTGGAGAAATAATTTGTTCTGAACCAGATGCAAGGTAGTTGGTAAATGTTGCAAGGTGATTATTGATAGTGGAAGCTTCGAGAACCTAGTTTCTAAAGAGATGGTGACTAAACTGAAGCTGGAAAGAATAAATAACCTGAAGCCCTATCAGATAGCTTGGATTCAAGATGAGCATAAGATACTGGTAAGTGAATAATGTTTGGTGAAATTGAAAATAGGAAATTACCATGATGAAGTTTTGTGTGATATCATTCCTATGGATGTATGCCATGTTTTGTTGGGAAGGCCTTGGTAGCATGATGGACAGACTATTCATGATGGAAGGAAGAATATATATACCATTGTTGCTAATGGAATGAAACAGACTTTGTTACCCCTAAAAGATGTTCCTAAAGTTGAGGTTTGTATGAATGTTAGGGTTTTTCTGGTCAATGGAAGGAGATTCCTTGATGGATTGAGACATGAGAATGTGTGTTATGCCTTGATTCCTAAGAAGGTTGAAGACCTGAAGCATGTAGAACACCCAAAAGAGATAAAGGAGTTGTTGACAGAGTATGAGGAGATCATTTCAGATAATGTACCTGATGGATTTCCACCTATAAGGAGTATTAGTCATTGCATGGATTTTCTTCCTAGAGCTAGTTTACCTAATAAAGTAGCACACCAGATGACACCTGTAAAGAATGGAGTTGAATAGACAAGTGCAAGAATTGTTGAGGAAGGTTTTTATCAGGGAAAGCTTAAGTCCATGTGCAGTACCTATTGTGTTAGCACCTAAGAAGGATGGAGAATGGAGGATGTGTAAAAACTCTAGAGCTATAAACAATATCATGGTGAAGTATAGGTTTCCTTTGCCCCAGATGGATGACATTATGGATTGTTTGAGTGGAGCTAAATACTTTACAAAGATAGAATTGAAGAGTGGATATCATCAAATCAGAATTATAGAAGGCGATGAGTGGAAGACAACATTCAAGACAAATGAAGGGTTTTATGAGTGGTTGGTGATGCCTTTTGGACTAACAAATGCACCGAGTACTTTCACGAGATTGATGAATGAAGTATTGAAGAAATTCTTGGGTAATTTTGTGATTGTTTAATTGGATGACATTTTGATTTTCAGTAAGAGTAGGGAAGAACATTTGTTGCATATAAGACAAGTTTTGCAGAGGTTGAAAGAAGAGTAGTTGCTAGTAAACATTAAGAAGTGTAGTTTCATGAAGGAAGAGTTGGTATATCTAGGATTTGTGATATCTATAGATGGATTGAAGATGGATCCTGAGAAGGTAAGAGCAATTGCTAAGTGGCCTACACCTAATGGAATTGGTGAGGTGAGATCATTTCATGGATTGGCTAGCTTCTACCAGAAGTTCATTAGGAATTTCAGTTCTATTTGCAACCCTATGATAGAAACACTAAGAGGAGATAAGAAGGATTTTAGATGGACATCTAGAGTGGACCATAGTTTTTATTTGTTGAAGCAGAAGGTGACTAAGCAGCCTGTGTTGGCTTTACCAGATTTCAATAAGGTATTTCAAGTAGATTGTGATGCAAGTGGAAATGCAATTGGAGTAGTGTTGAGGTAAGAAGGAAGACCAGTAGCCTATTTCAATGAGAATTTGAATGATGCTAGGAGAATATATTCAGTGTATGATCAGGAGATTTATGCCATAGTTCAAGCCTTGAAGAAGTGGAGACATTATTTGTTTCCTAAGGAGTTTGTGTTGTATACAAATCATCAAGCATTGCAATATTTGAATAATCGGGGTAAGTTGAATTAGAGACACATGAGATGGGTAGAATTCTTGTAGAGCTATACTTTTGTCTTGAAACATAGGAGTGGAAAGTCAAATAGAGTTGTTGATGCTTTGAGTAGGAGAAGGAATTTACTAACAGAGATGAGAGTGGAGGTATTAGGCTTTGATGAATTAAAGAACTTGTATAAGGAAGACCCAGATTTTGCAAAACCTTAGAGAGCTTGTAAAGAACTAGCTTTAGAGGATAGGATTCAGTGGTTGGATTATTTTATTCAGGAGGATATTTTTTTCAGAGGAAATCAGTTATGTATACCCCAGAGTTCCATGAGAGAAAATATAATAAAATAAAAGCATAGTGGAGGATTGTTGGGGCACTTTGGAGTTGATAAGATAGTAGCGTTGGCAAGTGAGAAATATTTTTGGTCATAGATTCATAAGGATGTTAGCAAATTTGTGCTGAGTTGCAAAGTTTGTTAAGTTGCAAAAGGGAGTAGTCAAAATGTTGGATTGTGTAAGGCCTTGACAGTTTCAGAGAGACCTTGGGAAGATATAAGCATGGATTTCATACTTGGTTTTCCAAAGACACGGAGAGGTAATGACTCTATATTTGTAATGGTAGACAAATTTTCTAAGATAACACATTTCACACCTTGTAAGAAGACAATATATGTAGTACATGTAGTAGATTTGTTTTTCAAGGAAGTGGTTAGATTGCATGGGTTACCTAAGAGTATTGTTTCAGAAAGAGATGTAAATTTTGTCAGTTACTTTTGGCAGACACTTTAGAGGAAGTTAAATACAGATTTGAATTTTAGATCTACTTTTCACCCATTGATTGATGGATAGACAGAGGTAGTAAATAGAAGTTTGGGGAATTTAGTGAACAAGAGTACTGGAAGGACATCTTTTGAGATTTTTACTGAGGTTCATCCTAGAGGTATATCAGAGTTGAGAGACATCAGTATGGAAGAGAAGAGGAGTGAAAAAGCAGAATAATTTGTAGAACACATGAAGAAAGTACATACTCAAGTGAAACAACAATTAGAAGAAATGAACCGAAAGTATAAGGAGAAAGAAGATGCAATGAGGATACATAAAGAATTCAAAGTTGGAGATGAAGTGATGGTATATTTGAGGAAGGAAATATTTCCAGTTGGCACATACAACAAGCTAAAGATGAGGAAGTTTGGACCTTGTAATATCTTGAAGAAATTTGATTCAAGAAATGCATATGAAGTGGAGCTACCGGATGGCATGGGTATATCACCTATATTCAACATTGCAAATCTACATCAATACCACGAAGTAGAATTCAATGAAGATAGTAAAGAAAAATTGGAGAATAATTTTCCTAAACAACAGTCAAATGAGATTGAAGAGATTTTGGATACCAGAGCTGAATAAAAACTTGTGGAAGGCGGGATAGAGAATATCTTATGAAGTGGAAGGGTAGACAAGTGGAGGATTCTTCTTGGATTTCTCAGGATGAGGTAGACCATCTTGGTTTTCCTTTAGCCTTAGAAAAGTGAGGGACTCAATTTTTCTTTAATGATAGATGTTTGATGTAGGAGCATCCTTGGTTTTGGGAAATCTTGCATCAACCAAAAATGTTTTCTTTTAGTTTTGTTCTTGTCTTGTTCTTGCTCAGTTCATGTTGGTGGATTCATAATATTTTCTCACTAGACCCTATGGATCTATGTGTACATCATGGACATGTTCATATTCCTTATTCCAAGATTTGAGAATGATTAGATCTTTTTCTAACAAGTTATCAATTCTAGATTTCATTGCAGTTTCCTGAACCGACACCAAAATAATTTTCAAGCCTAATGACTGATTTGATCATTTGTGGATCATCCCCATAACTTGTGGACCTTAACAGTGTGATTTTAATTATTCCATGGAGTTTCCCCATCCTTTATTATAGGTCCACACTTCATCCTATGCACCTTTTGATGGAGTAATTCAAATTTGAGGCCGACCTATTCATGCACACGTTACATTTTCCTTCATCGGAGATTGTGATAATCTTTGGTTGATGCGGATGTTTCTAGACCCATGGATATGATATAAAACTTGTAATAGATCATTAGGATAGAGGAAAATGATAGTTAGAGGAATATCATATTGATATGTAAGATTTTCATTTGCATATAGGAGCATATTGGAATATTGTATTTTTGAACATGTTATATCAGGCTTGTGAACCGAATCTATAAGCTCGGATGTTGCTAGCCAGTTGTAACTAATATATTTTTTAATGATAATATTTGCATCTACATTTTCCTCCATATTCCGTGTTGCTTTCATTGTGTTACTCTTGTTGTATGGTCTAGATTGTTCTCTTTGAGGACCCTCCTACTGTGGCTACACTAGATACCAAGTTTTTGAGTTACTTTTGGAGAACTTTATGGAAGAAGATGGGGACTAAGATACATTTCAGCAGTGTCTATCATCCCCAAATAGATGGGAAAACAAAGGTTGTCAACTGAAGTTTGGGAAACTTGTTGAGGTGCATTGTTGGAGAGAAGCCCAAACAATGGGATTTGACATTACCCCAAGAGAAATTTTCAAACAATAGTTCCATGAATAGATCAATAGGTAAATCAACATTTCAATTTGTTTATTGCAGGAATCCTAAGGGTGTTTTAGCTTTGGTGCAACTACCACTTTGAGATAGAGCTAGTGATGATGGGGAAGCATTTGCAAAATGCCTTAAACAGTTATAGACAAAGGTAAGGAAAAAGTTAGAAGCGAGTAATGAGAGGTACAAAAATATATCAGATGCTAGTTGATGATATCAAGTCTTTAATGAAGGTGATTTGGTGATGGTTTATTTGTGAAGAGATCAATTTCCTAGAGGAGCATACCACAAGTTGAAGTATAATAAAACTGGACCTTGTAAGGTTCTCAAGAAAATCAATGACAATGCTTATGAGGTAGATTTACTAGCCGATCTAGATATTTCCCCTATGCTTAATTTTTTTTATTGTATACCTCTCATGGTGAAGATCATGGTGATGAAATTGAAAAGGAAGTGGATTGGCAATAGACAATTCTGAGTAGGAAACGAGACAAGATTGCCCATATTTTAGATAAGAAGACCACTCATACTCGACAAGGAGAATATAATAAATACTTGGTCCAGTGGGAAGTATTGTCACTAGTAGAGAGCACATGGATTACAGAATGGGATTTGAAGAATTTTGATCGAGTAAAGTGGCAACAGTTTGAGAATAGGAACTTGCAGGAGTTGTGTGGACTTCCCGAAGTCATAACCTTTGACTCGGTTATTTGTTTGGCCTAAAATTTTATGTGGAGAAGCATCTCAAAGAGTTCTAAAAGACACCAATGAATCTATTTGATTGGACCAAATCTCAACACATTTCTAGGGTCAAATTCTTTCATTTAAGGCCTCAAAATGAGCTTTAGTGGGTTTTTTGAGTTTTATAAGTTTTTAATTTTCAAATATTTTTTCATTTATGCATGCAATCTATGTAGCGAGTTGACCAATAGAGTCATTCAAGTTACATTTTAATAATAAGGAAGTTTTGTAGTCATCCAAATAGATATGTAAATTACCAAAAATGCCAAATTTGGAATCTTGTAAAAATCTACCAAAAAAGGTAATTTTGGATTGTAGTTGAAATAGGAGTTTTTTCTCATTGTAGGAGGAGGATGGAGGAAAAGGAATAAAAGATAGATAATCCAAATTATTTTGTTTTATGTGTTTTGTTGCTTTTATTATTAATGGTGAACAT
Source organism: Sequoia sempervirens (assembly GCA_007258455.2). Taxonomy (NCBI): domain Eukaryota; kingdom Viridiplantae; phylum Streptophyta; class Pinopsida; order Cupressales; family Cupressaceae; genus Sequoia; species Sequoia sempervirens. The sequence continues at coordinate 186,696,555 of VDFB02058242.1, forward strand.
ATTACAGTAAATTGGCTACATCACTAAAATATATATTCTCTTTTTTTTTTCTATCTATTATTTGTTCTTTATTTTTATTGTTCTTTGACATCATATATCTTTCTATGTCTATCCAATTGTATTTTTTGTTTCCATTTTTTCTTCTCTCACTAAAACATAAGTTTTCTCTTTCTTTGTATTTTTATCTACTAGCATATATACCTTCATATTAACCTATATAGTATACACCGAGATATATTATTTTCAAGGCATATATTTTTGTGCTTTTCTCTTTTTTAATTTTTTACTTTTTTGAATTTAATATATCTTGGCATATATTATATAGATTAATATTAAGGTATATTTGCTAGTTTTCAATCACAGACAATCAATAATATTATACTATATATTAATTAAGGTTTAACATATTATAATTAATGGTTCTATTAAATGGTAATATTAAATTATAATATATTATAAATAATATTACTATTATATTTTTAATTCTATATTATTAATAATATTTTGAATATTAATATTATATTATTATTAAGGTTCATATATTTAAGCTTATAAGGTTAATATATTATTAACCTATATCTAAACCCAAGCTTTTCATAAAACCCTATCACTAACCCTAACACTATTTGAATTAAAATTGTAACTATAACCCTAATTAACTCTAATATTATTGTTAACCCTAATCATAAGCTTTAATACAATCTAATAGCAAGTTTAACCTTAATTGTAATTGAACCTTATTCCTAATGCTAACCTTAATTGAACCCTAACTTTAATCCCAAGTTTTATCTTATAAGAGCATCCCTAATCCTAACCTAATAATAAAATTAAAACTAACATAATTTTAACACTAACCATAATCTAAACCTAATTGAATCATAAGCCTAATTAAATTTTAATTGAACTACATCCCTAATATAACTATAAACGTAACTTCAAACTTATATATGTCTGATAATTATAATTTAGCATATTTGTAACCAATAATAATCATAATTGAACTATAATACTAACCCTAACTCTAACCTAGATGAGCTCTAATACTAACCCTAATTGAGCACTATAATTGAAATATAACATTAACCCTAATTGAACCCTATTTTGACCCCAATATTAACCCTAATCAAGCAGTTTTTATGAACCCTATTTGAATTGTAACCCTTAAAGTATTGTAAGCCTAACCAAAATTGTACCCTAGCAATAACACTTTCCCAACCATCATACTAACTATATGTAATGGCGTAAAATTGTGCCCCTTGCAATTTCACATACATTCTTGTACCCACTTTAGTGTCCATCCCCTTAGCATCTTGAGTAGGCTCACTTTATCCCTTGCATCAACCTTTTCCCTCCTCAAGATGCTCCAACACCCTTTTTTTAGAAGCTACCCTCGCATGTCATCTTTGCATCAGACTTTGTGCCTTTCTAGTTCATGTTGTTTTGTAGCATGATGTGTCCAAACATTAGCACATAGCACTAGCATCCTATAACATTTTAATGCTCAGACGACCATTTCTGAGCATGTTTTCCACTTGTCACCTCCATTTGTAAGTGGTAATGGCCCGAGAAGCTTCTTTTCCCTCTTTAAAAGTTATCTTTTCACTTCATTGGGGACTCTTCTTCTACTTCTAGCTTCATTCTAGCATTAGCTCTCACATTCCCCTCTTGCTATTTTATTTGCACAGATCCATACAGCTTGCTATAGTAGAACTTTCAAGTTCTCTTGAAAATACTATTTGTAGCCCACTTGGCTGTTGCATCTATCTCTTTTTCCTTATGCTTGTGAGCATCCTGGGATTCCATATCCCTTATCATTTGCATCTTTACTTCGTGATACATGTTCTCCTCCTTGAGTATGGATTTCTTTTATCACCTCTTTCATGATACGAGTTCTCCTCCTTGAGTGGGGTTTTCATTTATCACATGCTACTTAGTGGTACGAGTTCTACTCCTAAGTGAATTTTTCTTTCACCACACGCTTTGTCCATTTCGGTTACTCTCTTTCTATCTAGTTTTTTGTGGAAGTGGGAACACCAAAATGGGGGTTTGACTAAGGAAAACCCCTATACAACCCCAACACTTTCTCCAAATATTATGCTTGTAGGTTTTGAAGACATTCATTTGCTATAGGTTTCATCACTTGCATGGTTATGAGCATCTTCTTTCTTTTCTTCTCCTTAATATTTATCATCTATTTCACTTTATTTTAGCTTTATTACGTTCTATCATTTTCCTACATTCTATAAGCTCTCATAAATTGAATTCCTAGTAGTACTTTAGCCATTTTCTATGATAAACTCGCCCTCTGGTCCATACGAGATGCTAACACATCGTGCTATTGTTTGTATTCCATGTTGATGTCTTGTGGCCAAGAGCCCGTCAGTTTTTCCAGAGAATCTTCATGACCTGCTCTTTCAAATTCCAAAAATTTTGTGTTGTTCCTTGAGGTATTTTAAGATAGTTCGCCCCATGAGGCTCTCTAAATGAAGAGATCTCATGAGTAGTGAATCCCTCTTCTCTAAACTATAATTGTAATCCATTGTAATTGATCCCCAACCTTAGTTGTAGTTGTAACTGAATGATAACCTTTACCCTAATTGAATGCTAAATATAACCCTAATTAAAGCCTATTCCTAATTGAATTAAAAGCTTAATCTTAGAACCTTAACCATAACCATAACCCTATTTGAAACCTAATCCTTAATGAATGATAACACTAACTAAACCACTAGGAGAGAAAGAGAGAGTACCATGCCTAACGTAAATGTACCCATCCATACATGTTGGAATAGTCAGTTTGTTCGCATAAGTTACTGAATGAAAGTTGCACCACTTTGCAACTTGACATTGCTTGCATTTGACAACTTTTTCCTCAACTGAAAAGTCGTCACCACAAGAAAACACCTATGATATGGAAAAAACTGAGAGAGGTTATTATAGAGAGGCCCAACACAATCCCATAGCCTCAAATGGGAAGTTTGTAAGCATCACAATTTTTGAGTAATAGCTTATCAAATATTACAACCATTTTGCACTTTGGACTCTTAAGGGATTGAGCCGGTACGATGTAGCTCAGAGTGATTTGGCATGTTTGGGTGTGAAGAGGACCATGTCTAGCATAATTGTACCCATCCAGACATGTTGGAACTTTCAGTTTGGTCGCACAAGTTGCAGAATAAAATTTTCACCAATTTGAAACTTTACACTACTAGCATTTGATAACTTTTTCCTCAACTAAAAAAGTCGTCACCACGAAAAAAAACCTCCATGATAGAAAAAATAGAGAGGGTTTATTGTAGAGGGTCCCAACATGATCATATAGCCTCATATGGGAATTTTGTAAGTGTCACGACTTTCGAGTAGTAGCTCGTGAAAGATTACAACCATTTTCCACTTTGGACTCTTGAGGGATTGAGCTAGTTGAATGTAGCTTAGATTCATTTGGTGTGTTTGGGTGTGAAAGAGGACCATGTCTAGTATAAACTTACCTATTTAGATGTGTTGGAACAATCGGTTTGGTCATATGAGTTTCAGAACGAAAGTTGCACCACTTTGCAACTTTACACTACTTGCATTTGACAACTTTTTCCTCAACTAAAAAGTCATCACCATAGGAAAATTCCTCTGAGATAAAAAATAAATCAAGAGAGTTTATTGTAGATGGTCTGAATGTAATCCTATAGCCTTAGACGAGAAGTTTGTAAGCATCATGGTTTCCGAGTAATATCCCATCAAAGATTGCAACCATTTTTCACTTTGGACTCTTAAGGGATCGAATTGATACAACGTAGCTCAAAGTGATTCGACATGTTTTGGTGTGAAAAAGAACCATGTCTAGCGTAAATATACCCATTTAGACATGTTGGAATAGTTTATTTTGTCACACAAGTTGTATAACAAAAGTTGCACCACTTTGCAACTTTACACTACTTGCATTTGATAACTTTTTCTCATTTGAAAAGTCGTCACCATGGGAAAACATGTCTGAGATAGACAAAATAGGGAGAGATTATTGTAGAAGGTCCCAAAGAAATATCGCAGCCTTAGATGAGAATTTTGTAATAATCATGGTTTCATAGTAATATCTCGTTAAAGATTGTAACCATTTTGCACTTTGGACTCTTAAGGGATCGAGCCAGTTGAATGTAGCTCAGAGTGATTCAACATGTTTGGGTGTAAAAAAGGACCATGACTAGCATAAAAATTCCCATCCAAATGTTTTGGAACAATCAGTTTTATTGCATGAGTTGTAGAACGAAAGTTGCACCACTTTGCAACTTTACACTGCTTACATCTAACAACTTTTTTCCTCAAATGAAAAGTTGTCACCATGGGAAAATGCCTTCAAGATAGAAAAAATCAAGAGTGTTAGAAGAATGAAGAAGAATGGCTAAATATACAATTCTTTGTTTTCATTTATGTCACCATGTTATACAAGTTGTGATTGCTAGTCTAAGTTTGTGCTTGATCTGATATTTTGGTCTAGTATCTAAACCAGTATATAGGTTACACCCTTCAGTATTTTGGTCCGCAATTCTCCATAGTTGATAGTTGATGCTTGGAGTTTTGGGAAGTGGTTTATGGGTGTTGAAAGAATGTATGTTCATAATTTCTTATGCTCTAGTGTTCGACATTATTCCATTGATTACTTTTTCCTATTAAGTTTATTTACTGGCCGACTTCATGAATATGCAATGATATGGTGGATTAATTTTTTTGTTACATGGATATATGTGTGACCTATCTTAGGTCTATGCCAATAGGATAAAGTGTGCTACATGTTTTTATTTATTATTTGGAAATTTTTTGTGATTGCTTGAGCCTAAAGTTAGCATTTTTGGTAAACAAGGATTGCATCTAATTAGGTCGACCTAATTGATTCTTGTGGATGGATCAAGTATATATGTTGGATAGTTTTGAAGATTAGAAAAATTTGAATGTGAAGAAGTGAAAAAATGATGAAGCATGTTAAGTCAATATATTGAACATCACTAGAACTGTATCAACAATTGTTAGGTGCACTCTCATCAGTTCATTTCGGCTCTGAAGCCAAATTTTGTTTTTGTAATCTATTTTGTAGGTAGTGAGCCTCCTTGTAAGCAATGAGCTTTTGTATCCAGACAGTGAGTCCTATTCTGGGCAGTGAGCCCTTTGGTAATGAACCTTATATATTCAGTTTTGGAACTACTTTTTATTGTGAGTTAATCCTCACCATGGTTTTTCCCTTTTTGGGTTTTCAACATAAAATTTGTTGTTCATTGTGCTGATTTTGCTTTCTGTTATCTACATTTCATGTTCATACTTAATAACATAACAGTGTGGTTGTGAAATTGATAAGTGTTAATTTTTTGTGTTTGAATTTGGTGACAACTGATTCACCCCCCCTCTCAGTTGTCTTGTACCTTTTAACAATTGATATCATAGCTTTAGTTCCTTGGTGTAGAGCTTAACCGCTTGAGGAAGATCTTGAGGGTTGATCAAATGGATGATAAAGAAGAACTTTAGACTGCTCTTGAAGATCTTGATAAGGTAGAAAATGAAAACAAAGACTTGAAAGAAAATCAAGATGAGGCTAATGAATGTATCTGGAAACTGAAAGAACAATTGAAGAAATTCAAGGAAAGACATAGAGAAGTGAGTGAACAGTAGAAACAAGAGATCATCAGATCGAAAGTTCTTGTAGAAGAAAAGAAAAGAATAGAAGAATTTTTGTTTGGATCTAACTCCTTTGATTCAGAGGATATATGGATGATGCTTGTCAAGGGTGAAATGAAGAAGATTGGTGAAATGTGGAATGCATGTTCTCTAAGTGAGAGACTTAAAATTGATGATATGTTGGTTGACTATTTACTCGATAAGGGTATTTTAGTTTCAAATGTATCAGATTCTTTTCTGAATAATCTATTAGAGACTATTGAAGAGAGAACATTGTTGGAAGGACTTGAAGGTCATAAATTTAATGTTATGATTGACAGAAGATGTACCAAAGAAAAACAAGTGTTATCTGAACATATTAATGAGACAAAAGAATGCATCAAAAAAATATATGACATCTATAGGTATTGCCTTTGGTGGTCAGCAACTGTTTTCAATTTCAGAAGTAAAATTGAATCTATTGAATCTGAGATGAATAGTATTGGAAAGGATTTTGATTTCTTCAAAGACAAGGATGGAAAATAGAGAATAAGAGTTCGTAAATTGCAAGTAGAGTTTTTGATTACTCAGAGGAAAAGAGAAGACATGGTTAAAACCTTTTGGTTGGTTAAAGAGATTGTTGAGGTCCAATTGAATCATCTCTTTGAAATTCTCCTTGATGTGGAAGATTGTGAACGACAGTGTATGTCTTCTAATCAAACATCCTCCTTTACACAGTTGTCTTTATTGGATGGTATGAGTGCAAGGATGAATTTAGCTATGCTTGCTTAGAAAATAATTCTTCCAATCATAAGATAAAGGTACAAGAAAATATTTCATGTAAAAATCATCATTTTCACTTAAATGTTTGAAATGGAATGTTGGATTTCCTTTGTATATACAATGTTGCCCTGTACAGATGTTTACATACAATTTTTGCTCACCCTTTGCCATTGATGTCAAAGGGGGAGAAAATGTTGTAAATTTTTGCCACATGTTGCCATCAATGACAAAGGGGGAGATTGTTGGAAGAATGAAGAAGAATGGCTAAATATACGGTTCTTGTGGTTTTAGGAAACAATTTATGGGTGTTGAAAGAATGTATTTTCATAATTTCTTATGCTCAGGTGCTCGACATTATTTTGTTGATTACATTTTTTAAAGTCTATTTACTAGTTGACTTCATGAATATGGAATGGTATGGTGAATTAATTTTTTTGCTACATGGATATATGTGCGACCTATCTTAGGTCTATTCTGACACGATAAAGTGTGCTACACTTTTTGATTTATTATCTGAAAATATTTTGTGACTACATGATGCCGACAGTTAGTATTTTTGGTAAACAAGGATTCTATCTAATTAGGCTAACCTAATTGATGCTTGTGGATGGATTGAGTGTATATGTTGGACAGTTTTGAAGATTAAAAAATGAAGTGTGAGAGTGAGGAATGATATTGATGTGAATGTGAAGAAGTGCAAAAATGATGAAGTGTGTTAAGTCAACCTATTGAACATCATTGTAACTATATCAAAACTTGTTAGGTGCCCTCTCATCATTTCATTTCGGCTATGAAGCCAATTTTTGTTTTTTAATCCATTTTATAGGAAGTGAGCCTCCTTGTAAGCAACGAGCTTTTGTATCCAGACAGTCAATCCTATTCTAGTCAGTGAACCCTTTAGCAGTGATCCTTATATATTTGGTTTTAGAACTAATTTTTATTGTGAGTTAATCCTCATCGTGGTTTTTCCCTTATTGGGTTTTCCACGTAAAATCTAGTGTTCATTGTGTTGATTTCTCTTTCTGTTATCTGCATTTCATGTTCATACTTAATAACAAACTGTTTGGTTGTGAAATTGATAAGTGTTAAAATTATGTGTTTGAATTTGGTGACAACTGTTTCACCCCCTCTCTCAATTGTCCTACACCTTTTAATAGAGGGAGTTTATTGTAGAGGGGCCCAACGGAATCTTGTAGCCTCAAATGGTAAGTTTGTAAGTGTCATGCTTTTTGAGTAATAGTCTATCAAAGATTACAACCATTTTACACTTTTGACTCTTAAGGGATTAATCTGGTACAACATAGCTCAAAGTGATTCAACATGTTTGGGTGCAAAAGAGGACCATGCCTAGCATATGCATACCCATTCAGACGTGTTGGAATAGTCAGTTTGGTCGCATGAGTGTTAGAACGAAAGTTACAAAGTTACACTGCTTGCATTTGGTAACTTTTTCCTCAACTAAAATGTCATTACCATAGGAAAACACCTCTAAGATAGAAAAAATTAAGAGATATTATTGTAGAAGGTCCTAACGCAATCTCATATCCTCATATGTAATTTTTGTAAGTGTCGCGATTTTCAAGTAATATCTCGTAAAAGACTGCAACCAATTTTCACTTTGGACTCTTAAGGGACCGAGTCAATACAACATAGCTTAAAGTGATTCAGTGTGTTTGGGTGTGAAAGAGGACCATGTGTATTGTAAATTTACCCATCCAAACATGTTGGAACAGTTAGTTTGTTCGCACGACTTGCAGAATGAATGTTGTACCACTCTAAAACTTTACACTACTTGCATTTGACAACTTTTTCCTCAACCGAAAAGTCATCGCTATGGGAAAACGCCTCCGAGATAGAAAAAAATAAGAAAGGTTATTGTAGAGGGTCCCAACACAATCCCATAGCCTCAGATGGGAAGTTTCTAAGCATCATATTTTTTGAGTAATAGCAGGTAAAATATTGTAGCCCTTTTAAACTTTGGACTCTTAAGGGATCGAGCTAGTACAACGTAGCTCAGAGTGATTCAACATGTTTGGGTGTGAAAGAGAACCATTCCTATCATAAATGTAACCATCTAGATGTGTTGGAATAGCTGGTTTGGTCACACAAGTTGTAGAATGAAAATTGCACTACTTTGCAACTTTACACTAGCATTTGACAACTTTTTCCTCAACTGAAAAGTTGTTACCACGGGAAAACACCTCTGAGATAGAAAAAATTGAGAGAGGTTATTATAGAGTGGTCCAACGCGATCCTTTATCCTTAGATGGGAAGTTTGTAAGCATCACTATTTCCAAGTAATAGCTCATCAAAGATTGCAACCATTTTACACTTTAGACTCTTAAGGGATCGAGCTAGTACAACATAGCTCGAAGTGATTCAACATGTTTGGGTGTGATAGAGGACCATTCCTATAGTAAATGTACCCATTTGGACATGTTGGAATAGGTGGTTTGGTCACACAATTTGCAGAATGGAAGTTGCACCACTTTGCAACTTTACACTACTTGCATTTGACAACTTTTTTCTCAACTAAAAAGTCATCACCAAGGGAAAATTCCTTTGAGATAAAAAAACCAAGAGAGGTTATTTTAGATGGTCCCAAGGAAATATTTTAGCCTCATACAAGAAGTTTGTGAGCATCAAGGTTTCCAAGTAATATCCCATCAAAGATTGCACCCATTTTTCACTTTAGACTCTTAAGGGATCAAGCTAGTACAACATATCTTAGAGTGTTTTGACGTGTTGGTTTGTGAAATAGGACCATGCCTAGCATAAAATTACCCATTTAGATTTTTTGGAATATTCAAATTGGTAGCACTAGTTGCAAAATGAAAGTTGCACCACTTTGCAACTTTACACTGCTTACATTTGACAAATTTTTCCTCAACTGAAAATTTGTCACCACGATAAAATGCTTCTGAGATAGCAAAAACCAAGAGATTTTATTGAAATGGGCCTAAACAAATCCCATATCATTAGATGGGAAGTTTGTAAGCATCACAATTTTTGAGTAATAGCCCATCAAATATTGTAGCCATTTTGCACTTTGGACTCTTAAGGGATCGAGTCAGTGCAACATAGCTTAGAGCGATTCAACATGTTTGGGTGAAAAAGAGGACCATTTGTAGCATAAACATAACCATCTAAACATATTGGAATAGTCGATTTGGTCGCACGAGTTGTAGAACGAAAGTTGCACCACTTTGCAACTTTACATTGCTTGCATTTCACAACTTTTTACTCAACTAAAAGGTCATCACCACGGGAAAACACCTCTGAGATAGAAAAAACTGAGAGAGGTTATTATATAGGGGCCCAACACAATCCTATAGCCTCAAATGGGAAGTTTTTAAGCATCATAGTTTCTGAGTAATATCCCACAAAATATTGCAACCATTTTCTACTTTGGATTGTTAAGGGATCAAACCGATACAACATAGCTCAAAGAGATTTGATGTGTTTGGGTGTGAAAGAGGAATATGCCTACCATAAATGTACCCATCTAGATGTGTTTTAATAGTCAATTTGGTCGCATGAGTTGTTGAACAAAAGTAACGTGTAGAATCCAAGGAGAGTGTTGATTGTGTCCCATATATGAAGCTCTCTCCTTCAATGTAGTCAACAATAAACCAGCTAGAATCTTTCCTCCTTTATATGCAACATTACATCTGATATGAGCAAGAAGGTGCTACCTTTTTTGCCATGAATGAAGTTGTGCCTCAATACAACCAACAAAATTACTATTAGTCTCAGTTCAGAAAGAATAAAAGTGCATTGTATATTGTAAGTTTACAAAATTCCAAACACAACAAAGAGATAAATCAATTAAAAAATTGTAGCCTTGTCAAAAAATTCCTTAAACAAAGTATTCAACATAGGCCCAAAATATGCATATTGAATCCTTGATTTCAAAACCTTGTTCAAAATTTAAGAAAGGTGATACGCTCATATTATATAATGAAGTTGGCATATTAGAGAACGGAGGCTATCAACACTAACCAAACTGGAACAACATTATCAACAAAAAATTCTTAGAAACCAAGCCGAAGAATTCCATCAAACTTGGAAAACAAAAATGTCAACCTTGGTTCATGTGTTGTCTCAATAAAGACCTGCACCATAAAAGAATCCATTTAAACATAAATTTCAAATTTATTTGATGAGAAAATATTTTTGATATCCAACTGGGAAGCCTTAACATCCAAAAATTACTAACCTGATGTTTCACAACAATTTTCCCAATAGTGACATCATCTTTACTTAAGAAACTAGATATTGATCCATGCCATATTGCATCTCACAGGATTCTCCTTCACAAACAAGAAATGATATATATTAATTGTTTAGCAACTTTCTTAATATCCCCATGTAAATAGACTAAACTAAGTGAGTTTGAGGGTTTGAAGTAGAGTACCATCTTCTTGGTATGTGGTTGACTTTAATCATGATTTTTATCTTGAATAAAAATAGCAAGCTAGTTGCACTATAAAATCAGTGTTAATCATTGTTAGAAAAATAACCACAAAATCCTCTTTAATTAAAATAATCCTTCTAGATATTTCAAGGAAAGATATTTTAGTTAATTTCTAAGAGAGCTAATTTCACTCTCCAAATAGCCATCAATCTATTTACTATATATAATTTTTCAGAATTCAGAATTTGAATGTAATGAAACTAACCATAATTACCAAAGATTTGACACCAAAATGTAGTACAAAATGAATTGTTTGACAAAAAATGTGTTTTGATAAATTAGATATACCCTTGATATATTGATTTAAATAACAAGGAAAGATCAAACTAGAGACAACAAGATAGCATTAATTAATTCACTTCAACAAACAATTGAAACTAGAATTCAGCCACCAATTATAACTTCATTCTATTGATCTTCAAAAATATTTTACAATATGTTTCAAAATTTTGTCCTGACTGACATGTCAAAAAGTGTCTTTTGAGTTATAGTCCACTTTTAACATAAATACAAAATTCTTAATTATCATTTTTTACATAGGATTACATAAAAGAAAAGAAAGATGAGAAATGAAGAGAAATGATCAGATGTTGAAGTCTAGAGCACTTGCAAGATACATAAGCTCATTACTCATCATAAGGTACCCATGATCATTCAAATTTGGCAAGGTCCTCTCTTCATGATAGTATCTGCAAGGCTTGGCACTTTAATACAAGGCATATTCTTTTGGGGGAGCTAGATATGTTTGCTCCCATTGGTACACTATGTCATCACGAGGCCATTTGTACTCCTAGATTTTTTTTTGTTGGCCAAGTGACTCTTCCATATGCTTTCTAATAACCCTTTGTTATCTATGATGAATTTTGAGTATCCAACATCCAATGCAATTATTCCATCCAAGGTTAATTTGAGATAGTGAATATTTATATCACCATCCTTCTATAAATTAGTGAGGTAGTTGGGAACAATTTTGCTAAACCCGTCTATCCAATCCTTGGAGCCTTTCAGTTGATCAGCATCCCTTAGTATCTTAGGCATGAACCACTGCTTTAGTATGTGAAATGAATCCATTCTTTCCTTTATATTTTGGTCTTTTTCAAATATGTATTAATATTCATTTGTGACCATTCAGACCATTTGCTTAGTAGTCTTTAAAGTTGCAGGGTCCTCAACACTTCTTTATAAAATTCTGCACAAAGTCGTTAAGGTTTGATATACATGTCATTTCTTGAATAAGGGGTCCAATATAGGTACATGGGCCTTTATCTGATCAACTGCTTGTGACAAGGAGACATAACATTCATACACATATTTCAATTTTTCGACAATTAGATTAACCCTATGCTCCAAGATCTATTCCAATACCCTGAGGGTTTCTCTTTTCTCTTTCCTTTGTTTCTTCATTAGTCTTTTTCAACTTCTCAATTTCTCGTTTTAGCACATTAACTTGTTCAACAATGTTTACACCTATACTAGTCTAGATGGCAGGGGGCTGGTATACTATTAATTTTGTGCTTTGGGAAGGACCTGCTCCCTTCAACTACTCTTTCAATTTCACATTTTCTATGAATAACTTATTCACTTCATCATTTAGATCAGTCTGTCCAAGTCGATCTTAGTGATAGATTTCTTGTATAACATAAAACACTCTATAATTTCTTCTTTAGTCAACACCACTAATGGTGAACCATTTGACATTCTTATAGTCCTGGTAGTTAGGTGATAATATTGTGCCAATATTGTAATAAACTCAACATCTACGAAGACATTTGGGACTATCAATTTGGACAAATCTAAGGTGCAAGGATTTGAAACTAGAATCTTGCCATCCCTTTTTTCATAGAAGTACCAAAATAAATCCCACCCTGAGATAGGGATAATTGGGTCTCTACATCCATGGGTTGTACCTTTAAACACCTTTTTGAATCATTTGTGTATAGAATTAGGTAACACATCTAAAATGGATTGTTGCAAGGACCTCTTCTTTGATTTAGAAACTATTGACTCTTCTATTTTACTTGCAATTTGACATCTTTTGGGTGTTATAATGAAGAATTTACTCCTACTTGATTTCTTTAAGTGTCTATTTGTAGAAGAAAATTTGGTTCTTATAAACTTACTACAGAGGGTTTTTGTGAACATACCCGCCGAAATAATAGGTGCAGCTTCTTCCCACTTGAACTCCCTTTCCTTCAATATGCTTAGCTGTGTGAATGTAAAAATGTCATCGAGTCCGAAGTGATATTTTTTTTGAGCTTGGTCACCTCACTATTAATGTCAATTTGTGCAAAATATTTTAGAATCTACCCATATTTTGAGTTTGAATACATGCCTTTGATCTTGGGAAATCAAATGGTGTAATCATTAAATGCTTTAACAATTTTTACCGCATTACCACTTTTTCATTTCAATTTCAATATGGGGTAGTGTTAGTAGTACCGCCACCCCATGCACACCCCTTTCGACTCCCACGATACGACGAGTTAATTCTAGCAGTTTAGTGACTGTTCATCGCCATACCGCTCTATCATATCAAGACCGGTTAGCAATACTGCCACCCCATGCACACCCCTTTGGACTCCTATGGGACAATGGGCTAATTCTATGGTTGAGTGATTGTTCATCACCATACCATAGTGTCACTATTTACCCCTTGTGGGGTTGCAATTTACACTAGTTGTTAACATGTTCTCACCGCCACCCTTTGATATTCATACTTGGTTGTCACAGTATTGCAATAAGAATTTATACATTGACCTATATGTCCCACCATCCTATGCATACCTTTATTGAATGTTGTAGTAGTGTGGTATTGGATTTTATTATGAATGCAGTATTTTAGATATCATTTTATATAAAAGATTGAACAATTTTCTAATTTTGTAGTCTCTCAATTTTAGTTTTTAGTGTCAATCAAACCTAAGAGATCATTTCTTTGTTTGTAAGGAGGAGGCTTAGTTCACCCAATGTTAAGATATCTATATGTATTATTAAATCACAGATCTTCATTATATGTTTGCATCTAGAAAACATATAGGACATACAAGAAATTATATTCTAACTAAACAAAATTAATTTCAAATTTTCAACCAAAGCAAGAAAACTAAGAAGAATGATTGAGCCTAACTTTAAATGCACTTCAAATCAGCAATGAACATCTCAGGTTTTTTATACAATGTACCAACAGAATAATGATTATTACATTAAAAAATGTATTAGTAAAAAAATAGTGAATAAGCATACCTATTCTCATATCTTTATTACATTCAATAATAAATTACACCATATTTATAACCAAAGTTTAGGTGATAAAACATCATCATAATTATCTACATTTCTAGCAAGATCAAAATCCTGATCATTTGTGTTTGCATCTGCTTGATTTTCTTCCTCATCCTCATCTATGACATGCAATGCATTCTCTCTTCCAATATCTTCATTGGTAATCAAAATGTCTTCTGCAAACACTCCATCATCATCTTCATCCACTTCTTCAAATGTTTCTTGTAAATTAAGATATTTCCCATTAGGCATTATATCAACAAATTCCATTTTTTTGGTTTTGAACGAGACTTTGTTTGAATGACATACAACCATCCCAGGCTTCTTACATCATCAATTAGAAATGATTGGTTAATTTGAAGATGGGAAACATACGACTCATTTTTCTCTAATAAAAATTGTCTTGTATTTGTGCATACAAATCCATACTCATCAAATTTTACTGAAGATGGTTGGATCCACTTACATTTTAATAATATAGGACTATTTTCACCATAGTCCACTAGAATAATTTTTGGATGAATCGAACATTGAATTTCTTCTCAGTTTCGTGAAGAACTTCAACAATAACAACACAATCAAAAAATTTCTTTCCTTTGTCTTTTTCTTTTGCTCTTAAATGACTACCATAGGCCCACATTCCACTAAAATGTGAGGCCCATAAACATGTCAAGATTATGAAAGCTCACTTTCCTCTATTGTTCTATCTTGACCTTCTTTGTTTGCATCATTGACTACATAATCAATCCATTCTTCAAATTTTGGAAAAGAATCACCTTCAATAAAATCAGCATGATATCTATGATTTTGAGGTCGATGTTGAATATAAGCTTGACTGTCTTCTTCATATTTTCTACATAGAATATTAACATACAAATAGTAAGATTAATAATATAAATGTGTAAATGTAATTAAGCAAATAAATTATTGTGTAAAATTTATTTTACCTCCACCACTTATCGAACAAAGATGTGTTTTGAAGAATATAGGCATGTATCACACTTCTTTCTTGATGTGATAGCTTGAAGAAACATCCATTTCCATCTATTACTTCACCTACAACTATCTCTTCTTCGTCATCCTCCCATACACGTCGATTGAAATTTTTAAAATACTTTATATATTCTATACAAAATCCCATGGCCTCTTGCATTGAATATCCCTCAAACATACTACCTTATGATTTTTCCCTAGTACGAACAATTTTTTTCAAAACCTTCATATATTGTTCTATAGGATACATCCATCTTGTTCTTATCAGGCCACAATGCTTTAGTTCATATTGTAGATTTATCAAAAGATGCATAGAAATGTTACTGAAAATTTTCGTTCCAATAGGCAAAGGACTTCGACAACCTCCTCCCTCAAACTATCAAATTTTGAAGGATCTAACATATGTAAACTCATTCTCTTTAATATTAGGCCCAACCTTATAACTACCAATCTTGGCCCCTTTTCCAAACTTAATACATTTACCACAATAGGTAAAATATTCTCCATGATGACATGATAGTCATGGGTATTGAGGCCTCTTAAGCCATTAATGTCAGTTAGGCTACTAATACTACTACTTACATATCTAGTAGGAAAGTGAGTCTGAGACATCAACTATAAGAATTGTACACATTGTTCCTTTGTCCAGACATACAGAGCACTAGGTTTTCTATATTTTTCATCATCATAATTTTTAACCCAATTATTTCAACAAATATTTAGTTGTCAACAGTATGTCTAATGGCTATATCCATAAAGTGTGGAAACTTATAGAATAAGCACAACTTTTTTACACTACTTTCATTACATGGATCATATCTATTATCAGCAATCCCATCATTTTCAATAAATGACATTCTTTTTTGTCCATTCTCAACAATGTAATCACCTATTATTAGTAATGGTGCTCCATGATTCTCTTCTTGACCATTGAATGGTGTTTTTTTTTTATGATATTGATGATCCATTTTAAGGTAAGCACAATGTCCACAATAAATACACTTATAAAAACTTCTTGAGTGCCTCACAAAATCCTTAAATTTTCAAGTAGGACATCCATGGTATCCATGAACACTTAGACCAGACAATGTGCCATATGTAGGAAGATCATGAATCATAAACAAAAAGGAAGATCTTAAAGTAAATTTGAATGAATGACCATCCCTTAAAGATTGAAATGCTTGAATTCCTTTCCACAATTCTATTAACTCATCATATAATGGCTCTAGATAAGCATCAATTGTATATGAAGTCGCACTTTTCTTTCCTGGTATAATCAATGATAGCATTGAGAAAAATGGATTAGTTGCTACCATGGAGGCAAGTTATAATTTATTAAAAACACTGGCCAAGTTGACCATTTAGTACTTTGATCTAAGAATGGGTTCACCCCATCTAGAGCCAAACCCAACATTATATTATGAGGATCTTGAGAAAAATCAGGCCATCTATTATAAAATTCCATCCACATATTAGAATCAGGCACATGTTGTTTTACATTAGTGCTCTTATTTTGGGAATGGCATTGCATAAGTTTAGCAATGTCTCTACACCTATACATTCAGTGTAATCATTGGATTACTGGAAAGTGGTGAAGAACCTTTCTAGGAACCTCAATTGATTTCAACCCTTGTCTATACCTCACTTCATGACATTTTAGACATTCACTCTTACTTGCAAGATTCTCGTGAAATAATACACAACCATTCACATAGGTGTGAATTTTTTCATACCCTAAGCCTAGCTTAGTGATTTCCTTTCTACATTGATTTCGTTTTGCTGGAAATATGGAGTTAGGTGGTAACAAAAAACTTAATAATTCCAATAACTGTTCTACACTCTCATTTGTCCAACTAAACACCACTTGTAAGTTAAGAATTTGAAGGATTGTTGTCAAACAACTTAACCTGCAATTAGCTTTCATAGGATTTGAAGCATCCTCCATCAACTTGGCCAAATCATCGTTTAGACCCTCATTCAACATTCTATCAACTTCAAACCCTTCATCTAACATTGTTTCCTCTTCATCTATTTTTGGTGCCACTTCATCTATGTTTGGTTCCACTTCATCTATGTTTTTTGCCTCTTCATCTCTCACATTTTGCCATTATATCATATCTTCATAATAATTGACATTCCAAGGGCTTATACTACTATGCCCATATCTTATCATATGTCAATAAATCTAACCTCTTTTCTTCACCTTTCCACCAAGAAAATCATTACATGGACATGGATATTTGTCCATGTCCCTGTCATCGGGTATTCTTTGATCAAATGCATGGTATCGATTCATAGTCAACCTTTGACATTGATCCATCTGTAATGTTCTACACATAGCAACACAAAATTGTAGACTAAGAGACAAAAAAAATTAATTAATTAAAATGCATTTCCATAGCAATAGAGTTATAGAGAGCAAATAAATTAGAGAGTTTAACTAATGAATAAAAAAAAAAAGATTTTTGTAGTTTATATTCAAATTGTTGATTAAATTGCATTGCACATCTTTCAAACTCAAAGCATTACTTCACATTGTATAACTAATAAATAGATGTTGATAGATGAAAAAAAGTAAAAAATCATAGAATAATAGACAAAAACTATTTTTTTTAATTGAAAGGAATTTTCATAGCAATAGAGTTATAGAGAGCAAATAAAATAGAGAGTTTAACTAATGAATTGTAAAAAATAGATTTGTGTAGTTTATATTTAAATTGCTGATTACATTGCATTACATTGCATTACACATCTTTCAAAATCAAAGCATTACTTCACATTGCATAACTAATAACTAGACGTTAATAGATGACAAATTTTCAGTTACAATATAGTTTTTACAAAGTCAACCTAAGCAATTATGCAATTACTTCACATTTCATAACTAATAACTAGGAGCAACTGCCAATTGCATTTGCTTGCCATGGCATTCCATGAGACCACATTTATTTGAGGCATTTTTTCAAAAAGTTCACCACCTTGTGTATGCTACCACATTTTTCATACATTTCTACTAAAGCATTTTATCAAACAGTTCACTGCCTTGTTGCTATTGCTAAAATCCTAAAAAAAGTGCTTTCAAACAAGTAATGGATGCTTGGAAACAAATCTATCAAAGCATTTTTTTGAAAAATTTTCTATTTGAAATGGGGAAAATATTTGTGGCTAGTTTTGTGCATTTTTTAATTGTAGTATTCTCACAATTAGTGAAAATAGGTAGTGTTCATGAAGGAATGGAAAATATGTGTATATCCTTTGAATTATACCCGCATTGTGCAATGGAATTGAATCATTTAGCAAACCATTTTTCTTCATAGGGCAACATTTTCCTGTGTAATAATTGACTGAGACAACTCTTGTTTCAATTGACCACCCTCTCCTGTTATCTCATTCATATTATAATCTTGCATGATCTTATCATAGTAAGGGTGATTATGACACCACTGGGCACTACTACATGGCATCATTCAAGGAAAGCCAAAGGCCACAAGATTTTGTGGATAGGTTCAATTCAATTTGGGAGATCTTAAGAGTTCTCTCTCAAATTTTGAAAAGGTTTTGGAGGTCCACCTTGAGAACTGTGGGAGCTTAAAATTTGTAGGCCATATATATGCTTAACAAGGGTAGGTAGAGAAGGCTTTGGAAATTCTAAGAAGGGAAACTCACATAGATCCATGTGATGTTCATGCATTTATCAAGATGTGTGAGTTATTAATATTGACAGACCCCAGTACAACCTTAGATTCTCTTAAGACAACAAATTCTTTTCCAAAGAAGAGCAAAGAAGAAGTACCCATTGAATTGTTAAACAACATTAGGGTTCTTCATTTTGAGCATGATGAACTAGAGCTGCGTCAAAAAAAATTTATTAAGGCATTAGGAAATTTCTTTTGGGTTGAATTTATAAATAAAAGCCTTAGTGTTAATTCTATAGTTTTTTTGTATGCTTTAAGGATATGGAATTCTTTCATCAACTAGAAGAAGGTGGTGTTTCACTTGAGTTACCATGGGATAAAGTCACAACACTCTTTAATCTTGCTAGGTTGTTTGAACAGCTACATGATACCGAAAAAGATTTTTTTTTATATAGGCTAATATTGTTTAAGTTTCCTCATTATGTGGATGCATATCTACATCTTGCAACCATGGCTCAGGCTCGAAATGAGATCCAGCTAAGCCTAAAATTGGTTGGCGATGCACTTAAGGTGGATAAAAAATCATTAAATGCTTTATGTATTCTTGGAAACATGGAATTGAAAACAGATGATTGGCTTAAAGAAAAAGAAACAATTAAAGTAGGATGCCAACTTGTCTTGGTTGATGAAGAAAAATGAAAAGATGATAAAGAAAGAAGGATTCAGATGGAAAGGAGAAAGCAAGAGGAAGAAATCCGACAGATGATGCAATAAGAGGAGAAATTTGAATGTGTAAAGCAATTATGGAATAGTAAGTGTAAGGACAGGGATAATGATGATGATGAAGCTAGTTGGTCTGAGAAGAAACAAAAGGAAAAGAAGAAAAAGAAGAAGGATAAGGACCACACAGCTTATGATTCTTATATGGAGGAACCTAATGTTGCCATGGAAGATGAGGAAAATTATATGAGTGTTAAGGCACAAGTTGATGTAGAAAATTCCCAAGATCTTCTTGCAGCTCTAGGTCTAGAAGACTCTAATGATGATGAGACAAATTCTCTAGTTTCAAATAAATCATGAAGCAGACATGCATACTCTAATTATGAAGATGATGAACCATTGTAGAAATAGAGTTAAGAGAAGATGATCCATATGATGATGATGATGTCTAGGATTCTTGAGCTTTAACCAAACCTAGCTCCTATTTTCCAAGAGAAAAATTGCCAAGGCCCATGGGAAATGAATGATGAGCATTTGAGTTTCAACTTGGTTTCATTTTGAAAAGGGGACATTACATTGTACAAGATTTGTTTAACAACAAAATAATTTAATCCACCTATTTGGGACTGTAAAATAAAAATAGATGAATTAATTTTTTTTCAATTAAATAGATTCTTTTAATCTAGAATCTCATAGAAAGATAAAGCATAATACATTGAAGGACACATAAAATGTTCTAAAATAAAGACTAAAATAGGTTGCCCATAAAAAATAAGAAACAAGAAAAATAAAAAGATAACATACTAATGATTCATTTGAGGTTTTTGATAAGATCTCTTTTAAATGTCAAATGAATTTGGAAGAGACAAAGCATATTTAATTGACTAAAATTTTGAGGTAGCTTATCCATAGTTAAATGAGATCTTATCAAAAACCTCAAATGAATCATCTATATGTTATCTTTTCATTTTTCCTCTTTCTTGTTTTTTATGGGAAACCTATTTTAGTCTTTATTTTAGAACATTTTATGTGTCCTTCAATGTATTTTGCTTTATCTTTCTATCAGATTCTAGATTAAAAGAACCTAGATAATTGAAAATAGATTCATTCATCTATTTTTATTTTACAGTCCCAAATAGGTGGATTAAATTATTCTACTGTTAAACAAATCTTGAACAATGTAATGTCTAATTTTTGAAATGAAACCAAGTTGAAACTCAAATTCTCATCATTCATTTCCCATGGGCCTTGGGGATTTTTCTCTTGGAAAATAGGAGTATAATAATAACTCAACAAGATCTTGATGTCATAGAAGAGGCCACTTAAGTGTTGGCACAAAGACCATAAAATGTTTATTCTGCAAATGAGGCAACCATTGTGTTAGGTAAAAGCCTGGGTCAATTTGATATTGTAAAGGAAATTTTTACACAGGTACAAGAAGTTGTTGCAGAAAACATCTTTGTTTAGTTGCCTAATGTGTGGTTATATCTAGCGCATGTTTACTTTGCACAAGGATAGTTTGTGCTTGTAGTGAAAATGTATCAAAATTGTTTGAGTAAATTATATTTTGGCATTGACACCCAAATTTTATTATATTTAGCTCAAACACATTACAAAGCAAAATAGTGGAAAGATTGTAAAATAACATTATTAAGAGTAGTAGATTGTAACTATTGTAAGTTTCCAATCAGAAAGCTATAGATTTTGTGTTTAGTGTAATGAGGGTTTCAAGTTTAATGTAATGAGGGTTTTGAATTACTTTTGAATTCAATGTAGAGGGCATCCCCAAATTTGATTTTGTTTCATACTTCAAATACTTCGTAGCAAACACCGTAGTCCTTGCCTGCCTTTCAGAATTCTCTAGGTCCTCTCCAAACATTCTTTATCACCCATGCAAGTGTTGTAACTCAAAATGTCTAGTGTAGTTCGTGTTCCTAGCTATTGTAACTCAAAATGAGGCACCTCAATGCCAGGTTAACCAGCTGCAATGAATGAATGAAGCGAGGTATGCAATGAATGTGAATAAACGCAAATTCATGAATCGTGCTAATACATCATGCCAATTATTGGCCGAAATGTTTTCTAAATTTTTTGTCTAATTTGTATTTGGTGACTAACTATTTAGTCATTTTTATTTCTATGACTAAATATTTTTTAAGTCAATAACCAAATTAGTCATTTATTTAATCATTTATAGTCGTGTTACAAAAAATTAGTAGAATTTAGTCATTTTTAGTTATTGTCACTAAACATTTTAGTCACCTAGTCATTTATTTTCCAAATTCTACTAGTGGTAGCTCAGAGTGATTTGGTGTGAAGGGCTACAAACTCATAACCTATAGGGTTCCTAACGATGTTTGATATCAAATGCGAACTTACATCAACCTTGAAAAAAATCCTTTGAACTTGAATATCAGAGAACAACATCTTCTTTGAAGTCAACAACAACCACTGGAAGGCCTTTGAACTTGAATATTCTTGGATTCTAGTTCTGATATAAGCATTGTATGTATTACCTCCAAATTATAAAAAATGATACCTCTTGAATTTGTACATCGGTAAGACTTATACATCCACTAATATTTGCATTGTTTTGGAAATTTAGGAAATGAAATTCTCTTTAGAGATCACATACCACTTTTCACAAGCATGACAATGAAAAAAGAACTAAAATAAATGCTTAACAATGTTAAACCAACACAAGGACTTTCTATCCATTATAGACATTTCCTTTTCTTATTATTGTTTACCATTTGTAAATCTTTTACAACTCCTCATAAACAACCTTTTCCTTGCATTCATTTGCATGGTTGAGAAAATGCCTCAAATACATGAATCTTGAGGTCTTCAAATCAATTATTGCCCCTATTCACTTGATAAAGGACTACCCCTTTGTGATTATATTAGACCTTATGTTATTGTACTATGAAGTGTCCTTGCTTCCTTCTATTGACTATCATTTTTATGACTATCACCTAATATTTATATGCAACTCATTGTATTTAAGACCTAAGGACTACCCTCTTGAATCCTTATGGACTATCTTTCATTGTGTAATTGCACTCCCTTTAACTAAGGTCTACAACCTTTTGTGCAATCTTCCATTAATGACTGTCTTCAAACACCTTCAAGTATGCCCTTATAACTCTTGTTCCTAAAATATCATGGTTGTCATGAGATTGTTGTCCCTTTTATGACCATGATCATGCATAGCTCGTAAAAATTAATTGAAGTCAAAGGTACTAATAATACTTATTAGGATGAACAATACAATATAGGTTAGCACTATGAATCACTCAAGGGCCCATTTAGTAAGGAGAAGTCAAAGGACATAATGTAAAGTTAAAATAATGAAAGATGATATTCAATTGATATAAATAATGATAGAATAAAAAATAAGTTTTCAAACAAGAATCACATACACAATTCATTAATAAGGATTGAAAGGATTTGAAACTAAGCTCAATATGACCACAAGAAACATTAATAATCTCATGAAATAATACAATGACACACCTAATACTATTACCAATGTACTTTAAAACAAAAAACTCAAAAAATAATAAGTAGAGCATTGACATATTAAGTAAAATCTACATGTGAAAGGCACATAGCTTGGTCAACACTAGAAGCAATTTTCTACATAATATTGATTAAAATATTCTATAATCAACAACAATAAACCTAACTAATTTGAGCTTGATTTTTTTGAGAAAATTCCTCAAAGTAATGGGGTCTCACGATGATGTACATCACCGTGAGACCCCATTTCTTTGAGGCATTTTCTCAAACAACCTACTAGCTTTCCAGTTTCACCGAATTGGCAAGCTAGTGGATTGTTTGAGAAAATTCCTCAAATAAATGGGGTCTCTTGGTGATTTCATTCAACCCTGAACATACAAATAAACTAAATATATTTCATTCAACCCTTCATACAAACTACTTACAATCATCCTATAGAATAGTATTTCTAGCATCTAGACAAAGTTGGCATGAATTTTTTGATGGAATGCCTTAAAGAAATTTGGTCTTTTGGAATGCCATGATCTTGCAAGATAGGTACAAAATGGAAGCATGGAAAAGGAATGTGAATTGTTTGAAAAAATGTGGTACCATAGACAAGCTAGTGAGCTCACTATCTTGTCAATGCAGTAGAATTAATAAGCTAGCGGGCTATTTGAAAAAAAATACCTCATAAAAATGGGGTCTCATGGTGAGGTATTTTTTCAAACAACCTGGACTAGCTTGTCAATTCTATCACATTGACAAGCTAGTGAGCTCACTAGTTTGTCAAAACTCACATTAATTTTTTGATGGAATGAATTAAAGAAATGTGGTCTTGTGGAATGCCATGATTGCAAGATAGGTAGAAAATGGAAGCATGGATAAGGCATGTGAATAGTTTGACAAAAAAAATTGGTAGACATGTATGAAAAATGTGGTAGCTTTGACAAGCTAATGAGCTCACTAGCTTGTCTATGCAGACATGTATGCAAAATGTGGTAGCTTTGACAAGCTAATGAGCTCACTAGCTTGTCAATGCGGTAGCATAGACAAGCTAGTGGGATGTTTGAAAAAAGTGCCTAATAGTAATGGGTGTCACAATGATGTACATGATGAATCTCCCTTCTTATTCTTTTTCTTTGTTTCTCATTCTCTCCCACTTACACCCATTCCCCCTCTTTTATTGTGTTACCCCTTTCTTCATCTCTTTCTTATTTTATTTACTTTTTACTCCTCAATAGACCTTCCTACCATCTATTTCATTTGTTTCCTCTCCCTTCTTCCCTTTTCTCATTTTTCAATCCTACCCCTTTTCCTTGATTACATTTTTTAATTTCCTTTTATGTAGTTCACTTAGATTAAATTAGATTCCTCCTCAAGAACATCACATGCCACAAGGGGAATGGGAAGAGAGGACCCAACATCATGAGAAGACCAACAACCTTGAATCCTAGTGATTCTTGCCTCATGCATGTGTGTCTTATTATTTAGGTTCAAGATCAGCTTTGAGTGTGTAAAATTTGTTGTCATAGATGTACTTCATTTTACGATGAAGAGTAGAATGCACCCCATTCATCTCATGAATCCATAATCAATTAAGGATTATGTTAAGGAGAGACTTCAATGCCATTATCTATATTCTACAAGTCACTAGTATAGAAACAACAATATATGACTGGAAAAACTACTAGAAACTACTTATAAATGACTAAACATGGTCGCGCGATCATTAGTAGTTTATTTCTAGTCATTTATAATGCGACTAGATTGATGACTAAACCATTTTGTCATTTATTGGTTGTTTTGATTGATTGATTTGGTAGTATATTTATTTGTCAATTTAGTAATTGATTGTTGTAATTTGGTCACTTATTTAGTCATTTTTTATTCACTAATATATTTGTTCATTGATTTTGTCACTGATTGTTGTAATCTATTCACTTATTTAGTCATTTTTATTCACTAATTTATGTCCATTGGCAGTGTATTTAGTCATTAATTTTAATCATCATTTTGATCAATTTGGTAGTATATTTAGTCATATTTATTTCATAGTTTATATTTTTGGGTATGTGCAGGATCATCACGGAAAAAATAGACTCTTAAGTGGCAAAAAATTCATAAAAATTAGAGTTATGCAACTTGATGTAAAAATTTGAATAAGTTATCTATATTATTTCAAAAATATGTAAGAATAGAATCTGTAGCAAATTGAATGTAGTTTTTAAACTACTAGGTTTATTTTTAAAATCTATTTGGTGAAAATTTGAAATTTCAATGAAATGTCACGTAAATTTCAAGGAAAAAGAAGTAGGTGTCATCTAACCACCTAACCACAATAAAATGATAATATTTTTTTTTATAATATTTTAGATATAAGTAGAGGACTCATGTCTTGATGTGATGCATATTTTTTTATAATTTTTTCCAAGTAAAATAATTAATTATGATTTTATTATTACAAATTTTAAAAAATATTAAAATTTGTATGTCTGACCACCTTAACTTGGGCAAAGCTTCATGAAATTCATTTTTTTTTTTAAATATTATATTATTCGAAGCATAGAATGTGACACATGTTTTGGATTCAAAAATGTGATAACATTTAAAAGCTATAAATGGTTTTCAATCAGTTTATCAATTAGGACTTTAGTCCTAATTCAAATAGAAAATGAATAATAATTATTTATTAAATTCAAAGTAAAGCATAATTTATATTGGTGGAAAGCTGAGAATCTCCTTTAAAAACCATTTTCATTTCATCAATTTTGGGTAAAAAAAATCCATCAACCACATACCCTACACATACCCATCATATCACCACTTTTTGGCCTATCATGATCCTGCACATACCATTTTAGTCATATTTATTCACTGTTTGTTAATTTTTTTCAATCAATTATTAGTATATTTAGCCATTTTAATTGATTGATATTTGAGGATTTAAACATAAAACAAAAAAGTACACATTAATCATCAATTTCACACAATAAGATAGCCATTGAGAAGGAAAAATCGATGAACTTTATTAATAAAAGAAAGGTGTTCTAGTTACAACTTAGAGATAGAGTATTACAAGTTTTATTTTTATTCACAAGACTGAAAATGTGAGTTACAAGGCACATAAATGACAAGAAAGAAACTTCTCCATAAAAAAATCTACAATGATGGAAATGCATGCTTGGAGCCCTTCAATGCAAGCACATGCCTCTTTCATCTCTTAAAAATTCTACAAAGTGGGAAATCTTCCTGGAGCAAGTTGTAATGTGTAGAATCCAAGAAGGAGAGTGTTGATTGTGTCACATATATGAAGCTCTCTCCTTCCATGCAGTCAACAATAACCTGAATAGAATCATTTTTCCTTTATATGCAATGTGCCATGTGATATGAGCAACAGGGTCTTCCTTTTACACCATGAATGAATTTTTTCCTCAATACAACAAACAAATTTACTATTAGTCTCAATTCATAAAGAATAAAAGTGCATTGTATATTGCAAGTTTACAAAAGTAAGTCCAAACACAGTAGAAAGATAAATTAATTAAAAATTTGTAGGAGGTAGATCACATCCACAAACATGGGAGAGCTATGCAAACTTAGAGAAATTAGCTTGGAAAATGAAGGAAATTGGGTTTTTCTAGATTCAAAACTTTTACTTAATGTTGTGGAATAGAAGAAAAAATAATCATTTATATGCACCACCATAGTGAAAAGTTATCAATTGCATTTGGTTTGTTAAACATGGCCCCTGGTACATGTGGGAGTAAATGGTGACTCCCCAACACCCCTAGGAATAGTTTTTGGACCAAAATAACTTCCACAAGAGAGAGAATGGAAGGAAAGCTTGCTTCAACAATGAGAGATTGAATAATGGTTGAATATGATTCAATGCAAATGTACATGAGATGCCTTGCTTATAAAGGCAAGAGAGAGATGTAGGATTAGACAAGATCATGGAAAGTGTCTTAATCCTATTACATGAGACAACTAACAAACTAAATACCTAGGAATCAATCATTACTAGCTAGATAAAATAAGTTCTAGAAAATCCAACTAAAACTTCTAGAAAGAATCATATATCCTAAGTAAACTTACCCACGTGAATATGTCTCCTAATTACCTAGTGAGTAAATTAGCTATGTACAAGACATTTATTCACACCAACACCCCCCTTAATTTCAACTTAAAGGGAATATATTATGCAAACTAGGCAAAGATGAAGATGACTATGGGTCCTGGATACTAGGCCATGTTAGGTACCCATTTACAATGCAAATACAATCAATCTATCACAAGCAGAGAAAAGGAGAACACCAAGTCGTACAAAACTCCTCTCCAAAAGAGAGAAAAACAAACAAAACAACATGAGGTATGGAGGACTCAATGATACCCCCCAAGGACTATATCCATCATGTATATACAATCAATGAACCCCCCATAAGAGATGATATATTCCCCCCACAATGTGTAATCACTTGCAAAAATGGTTAATTTTTGAAGACAAAACATAATCCAATGTCTACAAACAATGTTTCTCCCCTTGGGAAGAAGATACACCAAGTACAACTATAGGAATGCTTCCCATTCTGAATAGGAGCTAGTAGGAAGAGGAATCCATATGTATGAAGATTGTGTCTCTGAAATCTGCTCATGTGTTACCAAGTTCTTGGATGAAGATGATGATGCCACAATCCAATCAGGTACATGCCCAATCATGAAAATTTGTGACAAACCAAGAATAGGTGCAAACTAATATTGAACAAACTCTTAAGACAAACATGAATTGGAAATAGTTGATCCATGACTATCATCAAATAGGAGAGATAAACCCTCAAATTGATTCTGCAAATCTGAAATATGAGACTCCATAAACAAAGAAGAAATGTCTATCAAATAGGAATCCCAATCAGTAAGAATAAAAAATGCCTTTTGCAATGAATCACTCGATGTACTCAATGAATCATCAACAAAATATGAAGATGTGATCTCAACTAGAGAAGTAGGAGTTGTAGGAGAAGGCTCTAGATCATTAATATGCTCAAGTTTTGCATCATATTCAAACTCCTCTAATGTCTCATCATCATAGGGTATGTTATCAACATCATCAAGTGGAATGAGGAAATATAAAGTAGGATCATCTTGGAAAGGAGGCTTGTGTGGATCTCCAAAATTCTCCCAAACTTTTGTCCAAATTGTGTGTGGGCATGACATGTCAAAGAAGACCTTATGATAGTTTTCTCTAAGGATGCTTGAAATGAAATTGGAACCAATCAATTCTATGATATGATCATTCTTATTACCCCAAACTGATTTCCTATATGTTTTTTCTAGTTCAAGATTGAGTCCATAAAGATGTGGAAATTTTTTGAGCCACTTACAATGTGTTATTATGCTTTTTTTTCATGACTCATAATTATCCCTAGTTAGAATTATTACGAAAGGATGAGTTGAATAACCCATAATTACAATGATAATACACTTCTCAAATGATACAATATGAGATCAACATATACAATACAATTGAAATGAAGTACAATGATCAAAACAACACTTTTCCAACTATGAAAATATCCAAGTATCCTTTAGTAGATCCACAGGGAAAAAATTGAAATCATAATGTATTGGGAAAAAATCTAGAAAAAGTGAACAGTTGCTTGGATAGAGCTCCTCAATTCCTTTCCAATTCCACAAGAATCATGAAAATTGGATATTGTGGAAAGAAGTTACGAGCTCGAGAGCCAAAATAGAAGATCTAACTTTAATCTGAAAAAATAGGCACCAAATTGCAAAAATTTTGAAAAATAACTTCACCACTAGAAAATTGAGCTTCTCAACTTTCCAACGATATTTTGTTTAAAATTTTTTCCTCCATATGAGAAAGTTTCTCCAAAATGAAAAAATGGCTTTTTGAGGCACCTTATGACTAAACAAGGGCAAAAAGAATCAAATCCGTGGACTAAAAAATTTCGGCTCCAAATATGTGGTCTAGTTTTATTATAGACAAAGCAAGGTTTTTAATATTTAAAAAACACTTTGAAAAATCCCATAAACTTTTTAAAAGAACCTTTTTAGCTAAAATATTTTTATCCGCCAAAAGATGTCATAAACCCCTGATTTGACAATGAATGAATATTTGGCACAAATTGTACCCTGGAAAAGGCTAACGTAGACTATATAGGAATCTTCAAAAAAATGTCAACCAAAACATTGATAAAAGCCTGAAACTATATAATTTTGTTTGCCAAAAAATATTTTCCCCAATTTATAATAAAAATTTTCCTGATAATAATAAAAAATTTGCCCCAAATTTTTAAATAACAATTCATAGAAAAATATTTTACTATTTTTTTTCTCGAAAATAAAAAAAATGTACCACCTGGGTGGGTCGTACGGCCTGCTTGGGCAAAAAGTTTTTTCCTCAAAAAAATTTTACCCAAAATGGATGAATTTACAATCAAAATTTATTTGCACAACCACCTAATCTCAACCATGAATTCCTTGAAACCCTAATTTGCACCCAACAAAATATCTTCAAGCCAACATGAAACCTTCGGATCTGGGAAGGAATCTGCAACACCTAGAGCTCTGATATCATGTGGGAGTAAATGGTGACTCCCCAACACCCCAGGAATAGTTTGCTAGACCAAAACAACTTCCACAAGAGAGAGAATGGAAGGAAAGCTTGCTTCAACAATGTAATTGAATAATGGTTGAATATGCTTCAATGCAAATGTACATGAGATGCCTCACTTATAAAGGGAAGGTAGAGATGCAGGATTAGAAAAGATCATGACACGTGTCTTAATCATATTACATGAGACAACTAACAAACTAACTACCTAGGAATCAAGCATTACTAGCTAGATAAGTTCTAGAAAATCCAACTAAGACTTCTAGAAAGAAACTTATATCCTAAGTAAAGTAGCCATGTGAATATGTCCCATAATTACCTAGTGATTGAATTAGCTAGGTACAAGAATTTATTCACACCAACAATACAACTATTAGAGTTGTTAAGAACCTTCGAGTATGTTTTGATTTTCACACTGCATCTAAATTCATCTTCAATATTGTTGCAAGAGAAATTGTTCTGAGAGATGTGAACCATTTCCATCATTTTAAATAGTGACAATGTTCTTGTGGAGAATATTGGTGATGCTAAATGAAACAATATGAAATATAGGCTTGCACTATAATAATGTGCACTACATTAGATATCCAGTAATAACGAAGGGAAATCCATCAAAGCATAACACCAAGGATTTTTTCGTCATATGTTGTAGTTACAAGTGCCCTACTAGACATACATGAAAATTTGGAAGCATAGACAAGGAAAGCAAACTATTTCAAACATTTCCTCGAAGAAATGTGATATCATGTAATGTTGTGATTGAAGGAAATGTTCAAAATGGGTTTTTCTGAAAATTCCTTAGAAAATTTTAGGAAAAAATCCTCAACCTTTGAAAGTGTCCTTGCATGTGTGTGAATTGGAGCTTTGGATGAGGATATGAAAATCCATCAGAAGCATATTTGGAAATGGTTTTTAATTAGATATTGTAGTTGCAAGTTGCACTTCAAATCACCAAAGCCTTCACAAAACCTTCTGCACAACCACTGCAACACCACACAATTGTTGTTATGCCTTTGTGGTGTTGTGGGGAAAACTCCCTACAACACCACGAAGGCCCAACAACAGTCATGCAGTATGCGGTGTTTGTAAAAAAGGTTTTGTGAAGGCTTTGGTGATCCGAAGTGGAACTTGCAACTACAATATCTAATAAAAATAAATTTTCAAATATTCTTATGCCTTAATGAGAAATAATCACTCATATAACTAGTTAGTTGGAAGAAAACTAGGAGAATGCATGAGTGCTTAGTTAGCAATAACAATATTGAAAGCACCTTCCTTAAATGTGAGTGCAATTCAGGAAGCTAGTTCATAAATGTGTATTTTGAAATTGTGGTAAAAAAATGTGTATATAATCATAAAGATGCCAATCTGTATTTTGAAGCAACTTATTGTATTTTGCACAGGTAAAGACATTCTTTGTAAGGCTTAGTTTTGGGTGGGCACAAACATTTCATGACATACCTTCTTCCTAATTGTGGAAAACCATTAGAAAGACACATTTGGGTTGCAAAATATAGAGCACATATACTCTCAGTCATTGATTCTTAGGGTGGTATGGAATTAGATGGATATCATGGAATATAGTACATTATACACTATCTTATGTATCAGAGAAGCTTGTGTCAAGATCTGAGCAGATAAATGATTCTTTTATTGCCAAAACATTATACCTTCCATTCTCAGTGTATCTACTATCATACCTCTCACTAACACTATTATTTTATTGACATCGTTATCCTATTGCCTCTACAAAAGAGATCCACTTGAAGGCATCTTGAATACATAATATGCACAACAAAAATCTACAAGTGCATCAAGACGTTTTTAACAAAAAATAGGAATTCACTGAAACATTACTGTCTAAGAAACATAATATCTTCAAATGAAGGAGCACTAGAACTGTGAGTAAGAAAACAATGTGTAGACATTGTTAGCATTGAGAAATGAAGAAGATAACACATTGAATTAGGTGACTGAGATCACTAAAAGGAATATCATTGTTAGAGAGTTGCAAACTATTAAGTGTCCTATGTCCTATAAGACTGAAAAAGGAAGAACACTATCAAATAGTGATTGAATCATAACAAACAATACAAAAATAATGAAAGTTACAATCAAATGGTGACAAATATTTGTACTCTAATTCATTTGCACATGGTGATTGAGAACATAGTAAGTAAGAAGTAAAAGAGCAGTAGATCATAACACTGCAAAAAGGTCATGAGTTATGCAATGAACTTCATTGTTCTTTTGATCACAAAGGAGATCAAGATAATAACCAACATATTGATGTGCACAGATAATGTTCATTGAGTGCAAACTTCCTTACAAAGTAATTACCATAGCAAAGTTTAAGTTGAATTGCACCTGCTATTTTATGTTGATATGGATATGTTCTAAGCTTTAGTTAATCATTGAAATATAACAAATAGGCTAAATAGTTGTTCATATACCATTGTTTCTAAAATGTTATTCATATATCATTGTTCTTTTGATCACAAAGGAGATCAAGATAATAACCAACATATTGATGTGCACAGATAATGTTCATTGAGTGCAAAATTCCTTACAAAGTAATTACCATAGCAAAGTTTAAGTTGAACTGCACCTGCTATTTTATGTTGATATGGATATGTTCTAAGCTTTAGTTAATCATTGAAATATAACAGATAGGCTAAATAGTTGTTCATATACCATTGTTGGAGTTAAAATGACACTGAGAGGGGGGGGTGAATCAGTGTCTTAACAGATTTGACCAATTTCAAAAATTTCAAAACATATCACATTAGACCAAGAAAAAACATTTCTTAACATCTTATACCACCAAAAGCAAATGCAAGATGTCATACCTCATTCTAGACTCCATAGTGGTAAAATATATTACCATAATAGAGTCCCCCTGAGTCTTTGCTTCTTCTCAAGACCTGGAAGGAAAAACTTGTGCAAGGAGTGCACAAGGAGTTTTCTCAGAAGCATCTTTATTGCTCTTCTTGTCATCTTGATTTCTCTTTCTTCTCCACACCAATGAAGACTTCTTCACTTGTTTGCTTAAAGTACATGTCTTTCTATTGAATCTGCATTGTTGTACTTTATGTCCAATGTTATTACATCTGAAACAAATGACTTTGTGATTGTTTTGAGAAATAGAAGACTTTCTATAGAATTTTCCAGCATTGTTCCCTACATCATTATCACTTGTATTTATTCTACAGTCTCTTCTCAAGTGACCAAAATTGTTACAATTGTAACACACCACACCCTCATTTCTAGGGACATTAGAATGATTCTTATTTGACCATCTTATGCAATCAATTGCCTTATGACCATAGTCATTACAAACATAACAATATCCTTGAAAAGAATGATTATACCTGAATGAGTGATCATGCCAAGGATGTGAAGATTTGAAGACATTTTTCCTTTCTCTATGAATACCTTTAGATTGTCTTCTAGTGTCAATGTTATCCTTTGATGCAGCAATATTGTAACCAAGATCAACCTTCATTCTTGGTGTTTGCTTGGCTATAAAATTCTTTCCATCTGAAGTAGTAAACACTGTTTCATGTTTTGATTTGTCTGCAGAGCTTTGTCCAACCTCATATCCCACTCCTGTAGGATCTTTAGAATGCTTTTTCCTACCCAACATCTCATTCAATATATTAGTACTGTTATCAAATTTCTGAAATTTACCAGATTGAGCCTTGAAACTTTCAAGCTCTTTTCTTAAAGCAACAAACTCTTCTTCAAGTTTTAGACAAAAAATCCTTTTAATTTCCAAATCAGAACTCACAACATCTGCAATCCTCTTATATTCTTCAATTTCAATTTTTTGACTTATAATCATATCGTTCTTAAGAGTTAGTTCTTTTAACAATGAATCATTATCTGAATATTTCTTTAAAGAATCAATCTCATTTTCTAGTTTATTACACAACTCATCCTTGTCTTTTAACTTGACTTCCAAACTCTCTTTTTTCTGAAGCTGTCTTGTTAACAACTCATTTTCTTTTCTAAGCTGCTTAATAGTATCTAAGGCACACAGGAGTTCACCTTCCAAATCAACCTCACTTTTTGGTTCATCATATTCCTATTCAGAGTTGACTTCACCCAAAGATTGATCTACTTTTACACAAGTTTCTTGATCATCTAAATATTCATCAATGATCTCCCTGGACTTCTTTTCTAAATTATAAAGCTTTACACCTTCTTCACTCTCAGATGTTTCACAACTTATTTCAGTATCAAAAGATATCTCCTCTTGTAACTCACTATTTTGATTCATTTCAGTCAACTTGTCCCAAACTTCCTTAGCACTGCTATAATGAATGACTTTTGTAATGAGTTCATTTGGCAAGTTATTAAGAATAGCATTTATAGCTCTAGTATTGAATTCAAGAGCTTTCATCTCCTCAAGAGAGGAAGGAGATGTTGCAGATGTAGTACAACCCTTTTCTACTACTTCCCATGCTTCAAATCCTAAAGAATGTAAGTATGTTTCCATCCTATGTTTCCATATAATAAAGTTTGTTCCTTCGAACTAGGGAGTTCCAGATCTAGGATATTCTACCATTTCAGAGCTACTGTTTATGAATTCTTCCTCTTTAATCCTTATACTAGATTCAGGTTGAGCATGATGAATAGCATTTTTCTAAGAACATATTTTTCCCTTATTACTTCTGTTCTTTCCCATATTAACCAAAGTACTCCAAGAAACTAGGAACAATCCTAGGTGGTTTAGACCTATGAGAGGACCCTATGCTCTAATACCAATTGTTGGAGTTATGGGCAGACACTGAGAGGGGGGGGTGAATCAGTGTCAAAACTTTTTCAGCTTCGACCAAGATTTTTCATTCTAATTTCCATTTCTTTCAACAATAGAGTAGAGTAATCACTTTTGAAAGAAAAAATATATGATAGCATTAACTCAGTCTATTTGACAACTTATGAAAATATGATTTGAGTGAGATATCTTGCATTTTCCAAAACATAGCTCATATTTGATCTCAATATTACTCTGATTAATGCATTCATGAGTTGAATGTAATCATTCATAAACAAAATTGAGAACAATAATAATCCCAACAGAGAACTGAAACAACAACAACACAGAAAAGTAGAGAGCATATAGAAGAACAAAGAGACAAAAGCTTTTGCCAAGTGGAAAACCCTCCTGGGGTATAAAAACCACTCCTAAATTTTCTTACTGGCTTAATCTTCAAAACCACTATTAACAATGCCTTATAGGCTAATTTCTAAGCACCAACTCAAGGAGCACCAACCCCTCATTTAGAGACACCAATCTCAAGGAGTACCAACCCCTTATTCAGATTTCAGAATTACATTCATAATATCAGAGGATCTCTCTGTTTTCAGTTAAGCACATATTTCTCTGTTTTCTCATCTATAGAAAACCTTAAGGACAATATCCCAGAATTACAATCACCAACCTTGTCTGTTTTCAACACAGGTTTATATATATACATTTCAAGTATGTCTGTTATCAGAAAATATTCAACAAGCATTTTTCACAAGATTTTGAAACTCTCTTGCTATTATTAGAATCTGAAGTTGATTCATAATGAACTATAGATGATGGTAAAAATCAGAGTAACGCCTATCCATAGAGCTTTAACTTCTGCGCTGAGTTAGGAGATTTCAAATTGTAACTGAAAGATTTTCATCAAAGCCATGGCTGCCCACTAACAGAAAATCATAACCTCTAAAATCTCAGAGAATATCTTGCCATAGATTCGATACCAACCAAAGATGTCTTCATGCAACTATACTTAGAAAAATCTATGTCGGCCATAGTGTATGAGTCTTCAAAAAATCATTCACAGAGACAACAGTCGCCACATGTTCTTTGTGATTCGCTAAGACCTTATGCGAGCTGCGTTTCTTTTTCCTTAATTGCTTTTGTCGTGACCTAATGAAGTTAGGAAGACCTCTCGCAGATCACATTAAGTTTCACCGAAAGCCCTTTTGCCTCTTATATGTCGCTATGAAATTCACCAGTTATGCCGAAGGCAATTCAATCATTAATCATACTTTGGTTCCTTTTGTTTCGCCGTGACCCTTCGTTATCGGGAAAACCTTATAGAGAATTCACTTTGTTTTGCTACAAAGCCCCGAGCTCACAATAGATCGCCAAGACATTAATGTTCTCACACCGACAGAAACCTTTTGTCTTAAGTGCTTCGCTATAACATTATGATATCGGGGAGACCTCCTGTAGAGCACACCATGTCTTTCTGAAAGTATTTCATCCACTTGTGTGTCGTTGTAACATAATGGTTCTCTCGTCGAAGAATCCTTCAATCTTATGAGGGTCGCTATAACATACCTTCATTGGGGAGACCTCTCATAGAATGCTTGAGTCATACCGAAAGTCACCAATTCATCTTGTGTTGTTGAGACAATTCAATACTTATGTCGAAGGAAACTTTATCACCGTTAGTCATCCCTCTGTCTGTCGATGTGACATATCACTCTTGGGGGGACCTCAGATAGATATACTTTGTTATACCGAAAGTCATCCTTTCATCCGGTGTTGCTGAGACAATCCAAATCTTATGCTGACGAAGTCATTTGTCCTATATATGTCACTGTAACTTCAAACTATTGGGGATACATCTTGTAGATCATTTCAGTCATACCAAAACACCCCAAATTCACTCTTGTTCGCCGAGACTTCCAGAAATTCTTGTCGAAGGAAATTGTCCAATGGCGGTCGGTGTGACATTGTGTCTTCGGTGAGACTACGTACCGAAAACAACACTCCTACCGATAGACTTCCACATGCATTAGTCAGGGAGACAAATCATTTTTTTTTATGCTGACAAGGAACCTTTTGTTTTCCATCGGCAAGACTGAGGTCACTCGCCGAGACCTCATACCGAAAACCTTTAACTCTTATTGATAAGCCTTTTGTGCCAAGTTGGTAAGACACCAAGAGATCGCCATGACATTTCATTGACGCTATAACTCTCACCAATGAGATCTTTCCTTGCACAGTCGGTGAGACAATATGAATCGCTAAGACCTCAGCCCAACGGCCAAACTCATGCCGATATGCTTATCCAAACGCGGGTCGGTAAGACATGACATATTCGATGAAACATTACACCGAAGATGATTTCCTTTGCTAATATGCCCATTCTGAAGTGGGTCAGGGAGACATAATGAAATCGATAAGACCTCATCCCGATGGTATAACATATGCTGATAGAGAACACTTTCTGTTGCCGAAACAAAAGAGAATGTCATGCCGATAGATGCTTGGAGATGGATTCTGATCACTGTGACATAAAATAATTCTTGCCGATATGAACTTATTACAAAAGTCATTCATTACAGCACTGCTAAGGAAGTTTGGGACAAGTTGACTGAAATGAATCAGAATAGTGAGTTACAAGAGGAGATATCTTTTGATACTGAAATAAGTTGTGAAACATCTGAGAGTGAAGAAGGTGTAAACCTTTATAATTTAGAAAAGAAGTCCAAGGAGATCATTGATGAATATTTAGATGATCAAGAAAATTGTGTAAAAGTAGATCAATCTTTGGGTGAAGTCAACTTTGAACATAAACATGATGAACCAGAAAGTGAGGTTGATTTGGAAGGAGAACTCCTATGTGCCTTAGATACTATTAAGCAGCTTAGAAAAGAAAACCAGTTGTTAACAAGACAGCTTCAGCAAAAAGAGAGTCTGGAAGTCAAGTTAAAAGACAAGGATGAGTTGTGTAATAAACTAGAAAATGAGATTGATTCTTTAAAGAAATATTCAGATAATGATTCCTTGTTAAAAGAACTAACTCTTAAGAACGATATAATTATAAGTCAGAAAATTGAAATTGAAGAATATAAGAGGATTGCAAATGTTGTGAGTTTTGATTTGGAAATTAAAAGGATTGTTGTCTAAAACTTGAAGAAGAGGTAGTTGCTTTAAGAAAAGAGCTTGAAAGTTTCAAGGCCCAATCTGGTAAATTTCAGAAATTTGATAACAATACTAATATATTGAATGAGATGTTGGGTAGGCAAAATCATTCTAAAGATCCTACAGGAGTGGGATATGAGGTTGGACAAAGCTCTGCAGACAAATCAAAACATGAAACAGTGTTTACTACTTTAGATGGAAAGAAGTTTACAGCCAAGAAAACACCAAGAATGAAGGTTGATCTTGGTTACAATATTGCTGCATCAAAGGATAACATTGACACTAGAAGACAATCTAAAGGTATTCATAGAGAAAGGGAAAATGTCTTCAGATCTTCACATCCTTGGCATGATCACTCATTCAGGTATAATCATTCTTTCCAAGGATATTGTTATGTTTGTAATGACTATGGTCATAAGGCAATTGATTGCATAAGATGGTCAAATAAGAATCATTCTAATGTCCCTAGAAATGAGGATGTGGTGTGTTACAACTGTAACAATTTTGGTCACTTGAGAAGAGACTGTAGAATAAATACAAGTGATAATGATGTAGGGAACAATGCTGGAAAATTTTGTAGAAAGTCTTCTATTTCTCAGAACAATCACAAAGTCATTTGTTTCAAATGTAATAACATTGGACATAAAGTACAATAATGCAAATTCAACTGAAAGATAGGTACTTTAAGCAAACAAGTGAAGAAGTCTTCATTGGTGTGGAGAAGAAAGAGCAATCAAGATGACAAGAAGAGCAATAAAGATGCTTATGAGAAAACTCCTTGTGCACTCCTTTCACAAGTTTTGCCTTCCAGGTCTTGAGAAGAAGCAAAGACTCAGGGGGAGTCTATTATGGTAATACAGTTTACCCCTATGGAGTCTAGAATGAGGTATGGCATCTTGCATTTTCTTTTGGTGGCATAAGATGTTAAGAAATGTTTTTGCTTGGTTTAATGTGATATGTTTTGAAGTTTTTGAAATTGGTCAAATCTATTAAGACACTAATTCATCCCCCTCTCTTAGTGTCATTTTAACTCCAACAAATAATAACCAACATATTGATGTGCACAGATAATGTTCATTAAGTGCAAACTTCCTTACAAAGTAATTGCCATAGCAAAGTTTAAGTCGAACTGCACCTGCTATTTTATGTTGATATGGATATGTTCTAAGCTTTAGTTAATCATTGGAATATAACAGATAGGTTAAATAGTTGTTCATATACCATTGTTTCTAATTCAAAATTGTTATACCTTATTTTAGGAGCAAATCACAAGGGGAGTTTATACATAATACACCAGTGTTTTCAAATTCAAAATTGTTGGCTCTTTCACAATTTTTTGCTTCATTTATTTGATCTAAGACAACCTATTGTATAGAAGATGCTCTCAAAATCACAGTAAAATCCTTTATTCTAGGAAGACTGTTCAAAATCTTCCCAGCATAACAATGAAAAAAAGCATCAATCATTAACCTGAACTTTGCAATAGTTTCATCAAATTCTACTTTTCCACTCTCTTTTCCATTCTAAATTTTATTCCCAATTTCATCCATGAAGAACTTCCTCAGCCTATAGATCCTGTTGTTAGCCATAACTTTACCAGGTGTTAAGAATAGCTTCGAGTTTTTACCCAAGCAACAATTGAAAATCTCTTTGAAGTTATTTTGGAAAAGAGTTCCCAAGAGTATAATGTGTAGTTTTGAATTAACCTTTTTGCATGAATTGCATATCTATGATTGGCTATTTCGAGCTTGATGACCTTCATCAAGAATGAGAAAACATGTGCTCTCTAATAAAAAAATTCCAATATGCTTAGCCTCTTCATGAAGGCTCACATTTATCTCACAAGTGGATGATATAGAAGAAAAAGTGTGCTTGTTAGTGACTACATTCTTTTTTTATACCTAACTTGTGAGACAAATGTGAGCCTTCTTGAAGAGGCTAAGCATGTTGGATAATTTCTTTTAGAGAACCTAGGTCTAATTGTTCTTTATGAAGGTCATCAAGCTCGAAATAGTTGATCAAAGATATGGAATTCATGCAAAAAGGTTAATTCAAAACCGCACATTATACTCTCAGGAACTCTTTTCTAGAATAACTTCAAAGAGATTTTAAACACATTGTATCTAGTAAGGCAAAAAAAATTTAATTGTTTCTTGGTTAATAGCTCAAAGCTATCCTTGAAACTTAGTAAATTTATGGCTAACAGAAGGATCTATAGTCTAAGGAAGTTCTACATGGATGAAATTGATAATAAAATTTAGAATGGAAAAGAGAGCGGAAAAGTAGAATTTGATGAAACTCTTGCAAAGTTCAGGTTAATGACTGATGATTTTGTTCATTGATATGATGGGAAGATTCTGAATAGTCTTCTAGGAATAAATGGTTTTACTATGATTTTTAGAGCATCTTCTATACAGTAGGCTATCTTAGATCAAATAAATGAAGCAAACAATTGTGAAAGAACCAGCAATTTTGAATTTGAAACAATGGTGTCTTATGTATAGACTCCCCCTATGATTTTCTCCTAGAATAAGGTATAGCCATTTTTAATTAGAATCAATGGTATATGGGAAACTATTTAGCCTATTTGTTATGCTACACTAATTAACTATAGGTTAGAACATGTATCCATATCAACATAAAATAGTAGGTGAAATTCACCTCAAACTATGTTGTGGTAATTGCTTTGTAAGGAAGTTTGGACTCCATGAAAATTCTTTGTGCACATAGCCAAACATTTAAAGCTCTTAAACAAAGCTCTAAAAATGAGTATCTCTTCATTGAATGACTCCTAATTTTTCTCTAAGTATGACAATACTTGAGCTTCTGGTGTTTCTACATGGAACCTATAGTGAAAATGTGTAGTCTCCATCTGAGGGAACCATCTTCAGAGCTCTTCCTTGAAATGAGGGTTGAAAACATTAGAAGAAAATAAATACCATAATTCTAAAGTAACAATTTGTATCAATCCAAATGTTAGAAAGTATACTTAAAAATACAAATCCTTACAATTGAACCTCAAATTGGACCAAGCAAATTTATGATTTTATCTTTAGAATGTAGGAATTTTCTTTGACGGAGCTTCACGAACTCAAATTGGATCTGCAATTGGACCAATAGATTTATGATTTTATCTTTAGAATGTAGAAAATTTCTCTGTCTGATATTCACGACCTCAAATTGGATCTAAAATTGGACCAATAGGTTTATGATTTCTCTATCCATCAACATTTCTATTCCTATACTAGGGTTTTGCTTCCTAGTGAAAACACCCATAAGTGTTTTAGACTGGCTCAAGGTACTCTCCAACTTTGTTATGTCACTAATAGCAATCTAAGTTTGCATGAACCATCCATACTCAAAATTTGCATCACAATCTATTCTTCCTGCACATAAAAATGCCACATATTAACCCCTTCTAAATAAAACATTTAATCATCATAAAACCATAATTAATAAATCAGTTCAATTTCAAAAAGAATCCAATGTAATTTACTATCAAAACGAAAGTTGTATAAATCACAAAAAATACATGAAGCCTCCTAAATGTAGCTTAAAGCAATTTTACAAGATGGTTTTCAACATAAGAATCTTTCTACTACAGCTCTCTATGAATGTATTATAAGCAAAAAAGAAAATTCTTCACACTCAAGAAATGGATTCAAACATTCATTCCAAAAGTATGTTAGTAGGAGTTAACTAAAAACAAAATGATTTTTTGCTTGGTTTCATTTATCAATATGCCACATGGAAATGGAATAGTCACTAAGAAACCCTAACAAAAAAATTGAAGTAAATGTTCAAGAAAAGAAATTCCAATGTACTATTTAGTAATGGTGATGAAGGCACTTATATGAGCATGACCTGCACACAAATCCCTGCCATTGAATTGCCATCCATCCAAAGAGAAAATAAGCAATGTAAGGATTTGAGCAATATAAGTCCAAAGGGTTATGCTGTAATGGTAATGGAATCACCATAAAATCACAACCGAGGAACAAATTCTTGTGACTCTAATTATGTGATCCATAGATCTATTGGTCATGTGGCACATTTGTGCTATAACAAATATAGGATGAATTCATGTGTGACCTAAGTTTAATGTGTCTATGTTGTGATAGAAATGGAGGCACTCATATGAGCACAATTCATGTACAAATTAATCACTGTCATCACAATTAGGTTTCAATCATCATTGGGTGCATTCAGGTTGACTCATGTTTAACATGTTACAATGTAATGATAGCATGATCCAAGAGAAATTACCTCTTGCTGCAATAAAGAGCCTATAACTTTGGTTGATATGTAGAGTGGTTGTGTTATATCAATTATGTAGTGCATTCAAGCACAACCCATGTTTAGAGGGCTCTGTTAGAGAGTGATCAAGATTTTCTAAACTTTATGAATGTTACTTAAAACTATACAGCTTAAATTACAAGCCAAATTTTTTACATAATTGAATGCAATCTTGGGTTACCACAAACTATAATAATGTGATCTGCTAATAACCATTACATGAAGTATTAAAGCAAGACCCATGCTATATAGGATACATTTCCCTGATCAGGTTTACATACCTTAATGATTAAACACAAGCTTCCCATACACTCTAGGATACAATCCAAGATCATACCACACCCTATCAAGACAACTAGTTTTCTAACCCAAGATTTAAGGTTGTTTTTTAATACCAGCAAAAGCATTGGTAAGAGCATAACTAGGGTACAAACCCTAGGCCTCCGTAGAAATGTAAACCATAACTCTACATCAAAAAAAACCCAATACCATTTTTTAAAATACCCATATAGAGAAAGTGCTCGACGTCCCCTTTTTAAATACCAAGATAGTGAATAACAAAGGGTTCATTGAACATCAATTTTTTTAATGCCCAGGAAAAATGATAAAAAAATCAAAGTTTAGAAAACTATGTGTAATACTAGAAAAGGTTAAGACCTCATTTGTTTCTTAGAAAATATATTATCTTGATAGGAAAAATATCTAGTATCCTTTTTTTTTAAATACCCATTTCAAGTGAAAACCCAACATCAAAATACCCAACCAACCAATAAAAAATACCGAGCATCAATTTTTAAACATACCCAGATATCTAGAAAGAAAACAACCAACATCATGAAATTCAAACAACCAAATAGTACTTCACGAAAACACCCAACATCAAATTATTCAATACTCTAAAAAAAATTAAAATGGTTTGCTTACCTCTAAGACGATAAAAAACAAAAAGCTCAAAATCCTCAAGACATACTTCTAGGTGGGGAGTTGTCTGATAGAAGGATAGATTTGGAAGCATTCTAGACCTGTACCTTGAAGCACTACTAGCAAGAGATTCCTCCACTGGGAAAGCCCTTCGATTACTGCTTAATATCTCCATATTCAAAACCCTTCAACCTCTAGGTGTTTTCCCAAACTATTTCTTGTAACTAAGAAATAGTTAAAAACCATGGGAAATGGTGGTCTTATATCATTTGATTTTTGTTAGGAATTTATAATATATATATATATATATATATATATATATATATATATATATATATATATATATATGTATATATATATATATATATGTATATATATGTATATATATGTATATATATGTATATATATGTATATATATGTATATATATATGTATATATATATATGCATAGGTTTCAACTAAAGCCTAAAACAAAGTTTGATGCAAAAAACTAGTCATTTATTTAGTCATTTTTAGTTGTCGTGTCTAAAATTTTGTCACCTAGTCATTTATTTACCAAATTCTACTACTGAGTGTTGCAATAAAATATATTAGTACTATTGGATGCATGTTTCAATAGTCTAATGAGTTCATAAAATCTGTTTTAACTATGAAAAATTTATAAGTATAGG
Source organism: Sequoia sempervirens (assembly GCA_007258455.2). Classification (NCBI taxonomy): domain Eukaryota; kingdom Viridiplantae; phylum Streptophyta; class Pinopsida; order Cupressales; family Cupressaceae; genus Sequoia; species Sequoia sempervirens. Next base: position 186,740,037 of record VDFB02058242.1, read on the forward strand.
AGGAATAATAGGAAGGAGGTTCTCTATATAGAAAATGTAGAATTTTTTCCATTGGTTTGAACAGTTATTCTATTGGTTTTTAGCTAAATGTGCACTGTAGAAATGCTTAGTCTTGCAAATAAAAAGAAAAGTTCAAGAGTGTGTTAGTAGAAGATAGAAAAAGTGAAAGAAAGGAACTTATATTGCATCTTCTTTTCTAGTTATTTTTGATGTGAGAGATGGAAGTATAAATGCATTATCAATAGACTTATAACATCCAAAAATATAGATTTACTAGTATGATAAAATATATCATGGATGGATTATTGAAAAATAGTTTGATCATTATTGTATCCTCATTACTATATTCAAATAAATTTGAGTAGTTACATAGAAAGAAGAGAGAAAAAAATAAAGGAGAAGAACTCAAATCATACATCACCATGACACCCCATTTCTATGCTGCCGCATTGACAAGCTAGTGAGCTCACTAGCATGTCAAAGGTCACATGAATGTTTTGATGATGGTTAAAAAAAAAAAACATTTTGTTGAATCAAACTCGCATGTTAAGATATTTATATTATAAGATTTCATAGTTTTCTTAAAATTATTTAAATAATTTCAATAAGAATATTTAAATAAAATGCAAATGATTATTTAGAATGTTCTCATCATTATTACATAAAATGAGGATATAGATACGGGGGTAAATGACAAGTAACTTATTTGGGTAAATTATGTACTTAGTTAGTTATGAAATTGGTTAAAATAGTTTCTTTTATTATTATTTTTAATGTTTTCACAAATGAGTGCAATGATTAAATGTAACATGTTGATTTTAATGTATTTCTTGAAATTATTACTTTAAAAATATATAGATGGGTGTTCGTTGTGATTCTTAATTAACTTTATTTATTTATTTTTGTGTAAACAAATGTATATGTTAGGAATCACAAATTTAGAGAAATTAGTTTGAACAAAAATGTATAGATGGGTGTTCGTTGTGATTTTTTTTTTTTTTTGTGTGTAAATAGATGTATATGGTAGGAATCATAAATTTAGATAAATTAGTTTGAACAAAAACGTATAGATGGGTGTTTGTTGTGAGTTTTACTTAATTTATTTATTTATTTGTGTAAATAGATGTGTGTGTTAGGAATCATAAATTTAGAGAAATTAGTTTGTACAAAAAGTGTAGTTGGGTATTCGTTGTTATTTTTAATTATATATATATAGGAATCATAAATTAAGAGAAATCTATTGGTTTAAATACTATAAACTTCATATTTCTTTATTTATTTAAATGATTTCAATATGGATGTGTAAATAAAATAAAATTTGTGATTCTTGATTATTTAATAATCTTAAAAGTTATTAGGCAAGATTTGATTATTATTATGTTTAAGTGAGTGGATATGTAATTATTCTTGAATATGTTTAGATAGCTATGTGAATTATTCTAAATGCTCATTGAAATTAATACCTAAAGATGGATGTTGTGGTTTCATGTTGATTGTACTTTCCTTTTATATTATTTTGTTAGTTGAGGTGATGTAATGCATAATCATGTTGGAAACTCGTAGCTTTAAGTTACTTTTTGTTGGATCTCAAAAATGCATGTTACAAATCCTAAGAGGATGCCAAACTCTATGATCAGACTTTGCAATGTTTTTGAACCAATGAATGGAGTTAACCAATATGGTTGATGGATCCCTACACTTTAGGATCTACTGAACCTAGGCAGGTAGACCTTGATAGCTGAAGCAGATTTAAAATTGTATGACTTAATTGAATTTGTGGATCTATCACAATGGCATAAAGTGTAATAGATGAAAGCTTGTTGACTACTACTTTTAATGTAATAAATTTCAGAATGTGAAAATGAATGTATGAATGAAATATGAAATGTAAATGGAATATGAAATGGACCAGTGCTTTGTTGGGTAAGCGGGGTTAATGAAGTTTTATGATAGGTGACTACTATTGGCTACAATTCTTATTGTTTGGCACTTAAGTTTATTTATAACTTGTATAAATGAGAAAGAATGTGACTATCAGACTCTTCTTATTGATCCAAACAATTCTTACCAGGTTACTGTGATTAATTAATAGGAATTTTTAATCCTTCCTTGAAGGAACCAGTTAACTAAACCACACAAAAGCAACAAGTGTGCCCTGACAAATCAAATATACTTCTGATTTGAATAACAAGATAGAACCAAACTGGAGACAGTATGACAGCCTTATCAATTACCTAACTCTTCTTATTGATCCAAATGTTACCCCCAAGTGACTGTAATCCATTAAAATGATTTAATTCTCTGACAAAAACCAATTAACATGACTAAACAAAAACAACAAATGTGTCTTGATGAAATTGAAATACCAACTTGGATATACAACTTCAAATAATAGAGAAGTAGCAATATAGAGACATCCAAATAATTGCTTAAAATTAATAGACAATAGACACCAATATTGAGCCACACAAAATTACTGATCTTCTATTGATTTCTGCAAAATTTCAGGCATGCATCACAGTCCATTCAGTATAATCTATTTTGTAAAAAATTTGAAAGTATCTCTAATATATCTCCTATTTTCTCCCTATTCACTCTTACTTCCTAATCACTATATGTCCATCACATATATCAATAATTTGAAGAGGAAACACCCCATCATAAGTGTCTTTTGAAACTAACAACAATTAAACATAGACAATTAGGCTCTAGTAAGCCACAGATGATTTTTTGTCACATGATCTAAATAATCTTGTCTTAAGTGAGTATCAACATCTTCTATAACATTCCTTACAGCTATCTCCATGATCACCATCTTTTCTAAATGCTCACATGACTCGTTCAGTGCTGATTTTCCATCTTTAGCCGCTTCCAAGGCCTCATGCAATATCATCTTGCAATCTTTCATCCATTCGTCTTGGCCTTTTAGCTCTCCATTATTTTTGAATAATGTAGGAACTTCCCCCTTTGCAACATTAATTAATCCTTTTGCATCTGCTCGGAGGTCCTTATAGTAATCCTTGCATTTCTTCACTATGTCTTCAACATTTGTGGTAGCCCTGCTATCAAAAGCACTCTTCTTTTGTATTTCTTGAATTTTCTCCTTTATTCGGTCATTTATCCTTTTGTGTTCCTGAATTGTAGCATGATTCTTGGACTAGATCACCCACAACTTATTCATCCAAACCATTAAATTAGTGTGAATTTTCTAAAACACTACAAAAATTGCATCAAACCTGGCTTTATTTACTTGATCATGCACATTTTATTATTCACCTTTACCCTTTGATTGTGAACATTCTCCTTGAGTTAGTAGCTTAGTAGATCCCTTCAATGTAATTTTCACCATATCCTTCAAGAAATCATTCTCTTTGAGTATCCTCTCATTGTTCATTTTGTACATATCCTTTTCTTTAATCAACATTTGGATCTGAGCCTTATTTAATTTAGCAACATTGATGCCAATTTCAGCTATAGCCATAGGATCAAATTATCCTACTTTTAATGTCATGACATGACCAAATTCCTTTTCAATGTCAATGATTACAAATTTCTTGTGTAGAGGATACAAGGCCCAAATCATGAGAGAGCTCTCATCAGGATTATATTTGATCTTGTGTACACCTCTATAACTCCTTCTAGACTAAGATTATGTGTAGCACCATTATAATGCAAGAAACTGTCAAAAACAAGGGCATAATTCAAATCTAAACTAGGGAAAATCATTATACTAGAATCCTTCAATAGTTTCCTTCCTCGCTCTGGAGTCATATCCTTCATCTCATTCTCCACATTTAACTTCAAAGTGTTTAGTAATTAGTCTCTATTGTTTGGTGTAATGTCTGTAACATATTCTCTTATTGATTTCCCCTTTTTCTTGTACAAGAATGATCTAAATTTAGGGGACTTTACAAACTCATCATTAGCAACAAAGGATCTATAATTCAACTACCTTGTGTTTGTATCAGAACCTTCTTCAATTTATTGCTCCCTATTGGGAGGTTGGTAATCATCAATTCTCAATTTGGAAATTTTATAAGTTGGGCCTTGAGGTTCTCTCTCATCAAATGACTCCTAACTAGAGGATAACATTTATGCATCTTGCATATCTTTTATCCTTTATTTTACCCCATGTTATATTCATCAATAGCCATTTCAGGTTCCCTTTCTTCCATGTTCCTAATCATGTCATCATATGGATAAGGTGTATGAACATACCCACCCAAGTTTACCTTCTTTATGGTGAAATCAATGTATCCTTCAAGATCAAATCCTTTTCTTGGCGAGGCCTTTTTCAAATTGAAATGCAATAGTTTATCTAAAATCATGTCATACCCCTCCTTTAAAAATACAATAAAATCTCCAAAGCACAAGGTACTTGGCATGAATTCCTGCTTCTCATAGGCACCTAGATTCATGACACTTGAGTAGTCCATTTGTCTGACGATTTCCAAGTATGCAATTCTATATAGCATTGTTTTTGGCAAAAGAAATGGTGTATCCTCAAAACCATAAACCCTTATCATGGTGGCATCAACATAATAGTACCAATCGCCCCAATTGTGACCAACACTTGTAGGTCCATTGAAATCCTTGGGCCTATGAAATCTCTTAATTTCATTAGACAACGAGTAATCACAAGGATGGTTAAAAAAACTTTACGATATCTTGACAAAATACTCCCCAAAATGAACATAACTAGAGTTGACAAAACTGTTATCCCAAATAGCAGTCCATAATTGCACTAGCAGTGGTTTTCCTTCTTTATCAAATTGTGCAATCCTTAATTCTTTCGGCCACATCCCTATCTCTTGCCCGTAATACAATATCATATGCATGAGGATGGAATAATGCTTGAAATGTAGTGTGGGGGATCCTTTTTTATTTCCATTAGTCCTGAATCAATCACTTTGAAAATTTGTGAAGCATAGTCAAAATGCCTTGCATTATGGCACTGAACACCAACAACAATCACCATTGGTACAATTGATATAAACTCAAGGGCCTCAGTCCCTAACATATCACACACTAAGAAATATGTGTATTTCAAATAGGGTTCAAATAAATCAACATGAAAGGGAGGCCCTGCATTGTCATCAAGTGGAACAAGACTTCCATCCTTCTTAGGCCTATGTAATGGTAATCTCCACTCTCTATAAGTTGTATCCATTCTCTAGTATTCTTTCTCCAAAGCCTCATGTAGAATAGATTCATCGCATGTGTCACTTAGGTTAAAACATTTACAAATTTCCAACTCAATCACATATATGAAAGGTTTTCCCTGCAAATTGGAAATGGCCTTGAGGTCTGAATTGTAGTGCTTAGCTAGGAGTTTCATGAGTTTTGCATTCACAAATATGTTTGGGACAACCAATTTCCCTAGATTAAAGCTCTAGAGATTGCACACTAACTCAAACCTATCTCTTTGATGATAATGGAACATGAATAGCTCATATCCTCTAATAGGGTTCCACACATCCCCTATATGTCTACACCTATCTTTAAATATTTCTACATCAGCCCTAAGTTGTGCAGAATGCCTGGATTTTGGCCTTGAACTAGGTAACTGGTTAAGGAGGTCTTGGTTTAATTTTCTCTCTTTTGTTTTTGGGTCATCCCTTGTTTCAATTTTCTATTTTTTACCCCTTGGTTGACTAACTTCATCTTGCTACTTTTTACCCTTCAATTTCCTAGAGCTTCAACCCTCCATTTTATCTCCTCAAGGCGAAAAAATTGAAATACAAATATAGGGAAGTTCACAAGCTTACTTCAGAACTCTTGTCTGCACATAATTTCCTGACCTGTGTCCGCTCTCCCATTCTTCTCACCACCAATTCTATTTTTTTTTCTTATTTATTCTTCTTTCAGTCAAAGAATATCTACACAATGTACATCCGTGCATCCATTAATGTCCACCTCTAAACACGAACATAACAGGTTTTTTTGAATTTCACAATGTTAGGACATAATGATTATATAGTGAGACTTGTTCAAATTTTGGTCGATCTATGCATGTAACCTATTGCCACCTTGGTTTTATATATTCTCAATTTATCGCTAAGACATAACTAAATATCTTTTCGATATAGGGTGTCCTTTTGATTCATCATTCATGGCTGGGAAGAACAAATAATTTTCCTACTAATGCTAAATAGCCGGCCTTCTTTTGGTTTTTCAATTCATACCATTTCGGGAAGAAAACAATGAGGTTCACCTAATTTCAGAGTATTTTGGTCCCTTTGATCATCGCCTAGTGTCACTCAGATGAATTTTGATCCATTCATATCACCATCAACATGAGAATAACCATCTCTAAGAGAATGGAATTTTTTTATGTCAGTCTCCCCGATGTGTTTCTTCCATTTTCCTATTCCTTTAGATGAGTCTTCAAGATTCTTGCCAAAATTTCTTTCAATGGTGTAAAATGTGAGGTTAGAAAGAATAGAAGATCTCACTTTGACTGTGTATGTCTCCCCAACATCTATCCTTTTTTCTTATCAGTGAGAGAAAATGTATTCCTTACCAATGAGGATCCATCGACATGACATGTATGCTCAGAATCACATGAAGATTTTTCTCCAATAGTATTGCTCTTACTGATAGGATTTTGTCGATGAGATGGAAAGCCTTGTCTTCCTGAAAATGCATCCTCCAGAGTTATTGTTCATTGTGACATGGTTCACCTTTTTCTGATGTGCAGGAAATGCTCAAATTGAGAGGCTATGGCTTATGTATTGGAAAGACATGTACTTGGTCTTGCCAATATGAACTAGTTGTTTTAAAGCTCTTACTCGATGATGACCAAAGGGATTTTTATGTGTCAAAGGTCAAGTTAATTGGTTCACTAGTGAACATGGAATGTGAAATGGATCTTGTCACACAAATTACAACAATTTGGGTTGTTTTTGAAATTAAGATGTGGCAGCCTTGTGGGGTACATGAGTGTAGGTTAGTAAAAATGTGAAATTTTTATAGTCCCAACAGTGGCTCCAATTGGGGATGTATACCCCTTGTGGGTATACAATAATTTAGATCTCTCGAAGAGCAAACCAAGTGGCTTATGATATGGGATGACAATGGAAATGAAAGAAAATCAAGAATAGTGATAGGTGGAAATGATATGGAGTCCTATACTGCTGTGCAAGGAAAAGACTTATTTTAGAAGGTTATTCAAGAATTGTCCATGCACTAGAAATCCTTGACCTTCACCTATACTATTTTGCATGGAAGATTTAAGAAAAGAAATGCTTCAAGAATTTTCCATGCACTAGCAATTCCTGTTCTTCTCTTGTTGTGTTCTAGAGATAATACGAGTCTTCTCCAGCCTTGCCAATAATGACAAATGGTCCTATCCATAGGGCCTTAAATTTACCATGCTTTATTTTATCCTAACTCCTAGTGTTCCACATGAGAACCATGTCATTTATTTCAAATTTTCTATTTTTTTCCTTTTTTTCATACAAGTATTTCATCTGCAATTGTTTTTTCATATTATGCCATTGTGCTTGATTTATGATCTCATCAAGTTCTACCAATTCTTCCATTCTCTCCTCCATAGGTTCAGGGATGTATAAGTCTTCCTGCAAAATGAACCTATTCACTGGCAACAAATTATGCAAAGGGAGCCTAGCTTGAGCTCCATACACAAGATCAAAGGGAGACTTTCCAATAGCCTTCTTCACAGTGATCCTTTCTACCCATAAGGCTAATCTTAACTTGGACTCCTAGTCCCTTTTGTTATTATCCAACACTCTCTTTATGATCTTTAGGATACTTTTGTTGTTGGATTCAACCTACCCATTCACCTGTGGATGATAAGGCGAAGAATATGAAATTACTATTCTGTAAGACTGGAAAAATTCCTTGAATTCATCAGATCAAAAACACATCCCATTGTCAGTTATGATTCTTGCAGGTACTCTGAATCTCATGATAAATTTTTCCATCAAGAAGTTTATTACCACTTTTTTGGTTTCTTGTTTAGTAGGCATAGCCTCCACCCATTTTGTAAAGTATTTTGTGGCCACTAATATCCATTTGTGTCCTCCACTAGAATTTTCTACAATTTCTCCAATAAGATCAATTCCCCATTGGTGGAATGGAGCCTCAACTTGCATAGGTCTTAGAGGCAATGCCCCTTGATAGTTCAATTTTCTAGAAAACCTCTTACATGCTTCACACTTCCTAGTATAATCATATGCATCATTGAAAACTCTAGTCCATTAATAACCCACCCTCACTACTTTATGTGAAGTGGTTTTTGCTAAGAAATTCCCTCCACATACTCCTTCATGCATCTCCATGAGAACGTGCCTTGCTTGATTTTCATCTAAGCACAATAACAAAACACCATCTCTATTGTTCCAACAAAGGTCTCCCTTTATGAATACATATTTTGAAGCATGTAACTTGAGTGTTCTTTTCTTGTTATTATCAAGTCCTTTTGGACACTTCAGTGTTAAAGATAATACACAATATCAGTGTACAATGGTGTATGTTCAATGCTAGTGATCATGTTATCTTCATCATCCAGATTGCACACTTGGGAAGCCTCAATATTTGTTTCAACCATTAGTTTGGCTAACCCTTGTCTTTTAACAAGCTTGGTGATTTGGAATTCAATGAAAAATTATTGAATTCTATTTATCCATCTGCACCTATGTCTAGTTGCTTCAGATTGTACAAACACATCCTTGATTGCAACACTCGGTACATAAGCTATCACTTTTTCCGAAGCTACTAGACATGATTTGAATGCTTTGATAGAAGTTACTAATGCATATGCCTTCTTTTCTAGAATGTCATATTTCAGCTCATCATTGTGGAGGGATTTACTAAAAAAAGAAATAGGTTGCTTGTGCCCTTCTTCATTTTTCTATAACATGACTACTACAATAGTGTGAAAGGATGCAAATGAAAAATTTGAAATGGTTTGCTAAAATCAGGGGACTTCAATACTAGGGCCTCTTTTATTTCTCTCTTAATAGATACAAATGCATCTATGGCTTCAGATGTCCAGTCAATCCTTGCACCCTTCTTCAACATCTTTGATATTGGCTTCACTATCTCAACAAAGTTAGCTATGAATCTTCTCACTAAATTGATTTGTCCAAAGAAGGACTGGATGGCCTTAACTGTCTTAGGAATGGGAATTTTTTCTATGGCCTCCACACTTTCTGGATCAATCCTTACACCTTCTTTGGATACTATGTGCCCTAGTGACTTTCCTTTTGTTACTGCAAAATGACATTTTTTAGGGTTTAAAGAAATGCCATATTCAATGGCTTTGATGAATATTTTTTTTCCATATGCTCAAAATGATCCTTAGCCTTCTTTGAATATGCAGTAAAATCATTCTGGTATACCACCATTATTACATTGGTTAGATTAGCAAACACAACATCCATAGCCCTCTGGAAAGTTGCACCAACATTTGTAAGTCCAAATGGCATTCTAGCATACACATATGTTCCCCATGGCATGTTGAAAATTGTTTTTTACTATTATGATTCCTTAAATCTCACCTGATTATAACCAAAAAATCCATCCATCATAGAAAGCAGTTCACATGCAGTGACCTTTTGCAACATGGCCTCCATGTTTGGGAGTGGGTAGTTATCCTTAAGAGAGGATATATTCAGGTTTCTGAAGTCTACACAAAGCCTTATATCTCCATTTTTCTTTCTGACGGGTACTAAACTAGAGACCCAAGATGAGTGTCTAATAGGTTTAATAATACCCCCCCCCTAAGCTTCATAAGTTCTTCATGCATTTTAGGCTCTAGGGTAGGATTTATGGGCCTTTGCTTTTGTCTAAAAGGTTTTGCATCTAGTTTCAGTGGGATCTCATGTTGGAACAAATCCTCCCTATATACTTTGAGATCATCATAAGACCATGCAAAGACATGCTTATACTTCCTTAATAGTGCAATCAACATCTTCCTAATCATTGGGTTTATCCTTTTTCCAATATATACTCTTTTAGGGGCTAGTTTTGTTCCTAGGTTGATCTCTTCAATATCTTCCCTCTTTACTAGTGTTTGTTTCATAAGGGCTCGGTCATTGCCATCAAACACCCTTTCCAATGCCATAAGTCCTGTAGGAAGCTTATTAGTCTTAAACTGAACAACTTCTTTTTCCAAATATAGTCTTCTTTCCATCTACTTCTTCCACAAATGCATTAAAATCAATTTCTTGTGCTTCATAATGATCAATGCAATTTAGAAATTTCATTAAATCAATAAAATTAGTAAAAAATTTCCAATTGTAAATATTATCAGGAAGTGCATGTCTTGTTTTGAGCTCAACTTGTGAAATTCCTGCCAGGGTGACATCATCCCTTTTCAAAGCTACATTTTCCAAGAAATTTTCCATCAAATTCTTGGACCTATCTATCGATTCAATGGAGAAAGCATTGAATAATTCAATAATGTCCCATACAAAATTTTTGTACTTCCTTAGTATTTTGTTTTTGGTGGCATATTTTGATCTTACTTGTGAGATAATCAACTCAGAATCCCCAAAAAAAGTTAGTAACTTAATCTTGTGCTTGAAAACCATATTTAATCCAATCAGCAAAGCCTCATACTCTGCTATATTATTTGTACATTCAAATGTCAATAAAAATGAATATTTGAATGTAGTACCTTCGAGTGAGATGAAGACTACTCCTCCTCCATTACCCTCTTTGTTGCATGATCCATCAAAATACATCTGCCATACACCATGTTCATTCTTTGATACATCTTTATCAACTGGATCAGTACTCAACAATTCAAGTTGTGAAGGTTCTATTCTAAAACTTCCTAGATCTACATCACATAAGCAATTTATCTGATTTTGCTCAACATAATCAACAATTTGGTTCACTCTTGGTTCCCTATACAATTTCACTTCTTCACCATTTATTGGTATTGTGGCATAGGAAAACTCAAATTGTACATTACCTCCTACTGCAACAGTCCATTTCCTTGACAAGAGCATCCCAAATTGAGGAGGTATATCTATTATAGTTATGTCAATCTTGTACACTGCTTGTGGATAAGTATCCAAATTCACTTTTCCATCCTTCATGATCCCTACTACTGTGGCAGGCCTACTATCCATAGCATAACATTTTCCACCATTAGTGTCTAGTCACATGCCAATCTACTTCATGATACTTACTGGCATGATATTAATGGTTGCCCCTGAATCAATCATACAATTTATCACCATCTTGTTGTTTATAAGCAATGTGGTAAAGAATGGGTGAATTTTTGGAGGATTTATCAATGTATCACCAAGACAGACTTAGGGGACTTTTATATCTCCTTGCTTGTTGTTACTATTCTTGACAACTTCTTTGATTTTCTCATTTGTGCTCTTGCTTGCTCCACTAGATATTAGTTGTATAGCAATATCTCTATACTCTTTTATCTTCATCATCTCCAATAATGGCATAGACATCTTTACTTGGGATAATTCTTGTGTGAAATCAAATGAAGAAGCATTTTCTGTCTGGCTATCTTCCTTTGTTCTAGAGGATCTCCTTTATTTTCTTCTTTCTCCTTTTTACTTGTTTCATCATACTTCTGTTTTCTTTTGTACAACTTCTTATTTTCATCTTTAGGAGCATGTTTTTGCTCATTTTTTTAAGCTCTTTATTTTCCACCTTCTTTGGTTTTTCCCTATCCTTTTCTTCCCCTTGGAGTGCCATCATTTGCATTTATTGTTCTGTTTCTCAACCTGTAATTTCTTTTTTCTTGCTCTACTGCAGCAATGGTAAGCTCTTTGATTTCTTCCTCAGTTGGCCTCCTCACCTTATACTTATTTGGCTTGGGTGGTGTATAAGGAGATCATAATTCATCATTTCTTTCATTTTCTTCATCAAAGAAGACTTGTTGTTCAGCCATGTGAACATTATATCTCTGATTATTTACATCATACTCATAGCCTTCATCTTGAGATGAATATTCTTGTTCAATTTGATGTAGAGTATGTGAAGTTAAGTATATTGCAATATCTTCTTCCTCATTTTCATATGGCTACTCTTCTTCTTGTATTGATTGTGCCACAACACAATGATCTTGGGAATGGGGAAAATTACAAACTTGACACCAAGGGTTGTTAGACTCCCTTTTTCTTTAATGAATCAAAAGTTTCTTTATACTTAGGTCTGTCAACTATGGGTTTTCCATCTTTCCAATCTGTGTTGTATGGCATATCATGCAATCTTGGTCTCTCATTTATGTATGAATTTTCTTGCTTAGTCTGGGGGTTGTTAAAATTTTGAGGGACTCTAATGTTATCCCTCTTTCTAGTCATTCTTGCTTCCTTTTTGTTATTCTCAATGGTCAATGTTGTCTTTTGTGCTTCAACTAGACCTTTAGGGCACCTATTTCTGAGTCATATCCCATCTTTGGATCAAAGGCCTTCAAATAGATACTTAAAGCTCTTGAATTAGTCAATTTGGAATTATGTCGTATTTTGTTATAGAGTTTTGAAAACCTCTAATTAAAGTCATAAACTAACTCATTTTTGTACTTTTGAATACTTAGCAATTCATGAAGGGAAAACTCAGGGGCACACTGATTCCCATATTGTTCTAGAAATTGATTATGAAAGTATGCTATTGAATCAATTAAAGCATCAGGTAAACCATTAAACCAATCCCTTGCTTCTCCAATTAGTGACATCATGAATAACCTCATTTTTACATCCTCGTACTCCATAGCTATATCTTGTATGAAGGCATTAAAATTTATGATGTGTTCTTCAGCTGATATCACATTATTTCCAATGAATTTAGGAACCATATTTCTCCAATTGTTGTCCATTGGGTATGGATATAATTGATGTCTTGTCAAATCAATTTCCTAGCTCATAGGTTTCTGTGGATATAAATTCATAGGTGGTGGATTGGGATGGTACTGGTATCTATAATGAGGTTATTGGAAGACATTCTACTAGATTTTCTGAGGGTATATGTTTTGAGGTGGAACTTGTTACTGATGTGGTGGAGCATATTGTTGGCCTGGTGGTGGATAATGCTGGGGAATATTTCCATTATTTGGAGGCTGAGATCTTTGTTGTGGTACATTGTGTTGGGCATGTTTCTTGGGGTTACCACCTCTATTGTGAGGTACTTTTGTAGTTCTTGGAGCACCCGTGTTCTGAAATGTTCCCCATGGATTGGAATTTCCACCTTGTTTATGTGGAGGGACATACTTAGGTGGTTTTGGTGCCAGTTTGTTTAATTGTGCCTGTTGCCTATCTATGTCTTGGTCTTCCTACTCCATTCATTGTCTTTCTATAAGTTATCTTTTCCACTCCAAATGTATTGAAAATTCTTGGTTACTCATAGCCTTAAAATCACCAGCTTTATAATCAATAGGCTCCTCATGGTTTTCCTCCCTTTGCTGTGATGACATTTTATAATCATATTCATTCTGTATTCATTCTTGTTTTTCCTCAAATTGGGATTTCAATTGCTTTGCTTTCCTAGGGTCATCTCTCCATCAAAAAGTAGGACAACTATTTTCTTCTTGCTCAAAAGGAGTACGAGGATCTCTGTTCAAGTCATCATCATGAAATTATGATCCGTGCAATGGATCAAAACTATTATTCATTATAAGGAGTTGTTTTGTTGAGTTCTCCCTACCTTCATTAGTTATATCTAACCCTTTGTCCCTTCTCTTATTTGCATCAGATTTTGAATGGGGAGACCCATGTTTGTCTATCCACCTACCATTGTTCTTCTTTGGGCTCTCCTAGTGCAAAGATATCCTACCATTCATCTCGTAGGATGCTTTAATAGTCCGATTTCTAGGGTTTGTCTTCATTGATGTGTATTTGAACTTTTCAGTCACACACTTATTCTTTCAGAGTCACCACTCACTTTTAATAAAAGTGAGAATTTTTTTTTGATTTCATGTTCCCAGCGGAGTCTTGTACAAGGTGTTAACTCTATGATGAAGACCTAGATTCAGATTTGACTCCCCAACGGAGTCGCCATTTTTTTGGATGCACGACTCAGATGGGGAGTGCAACTAATGCAATTATGAATTTCAAGTTGAAGACCAATTTGAAAACTTTATTGAATCTTTGATTGGATAGGCTGGAATTGAATATTTTTTCTAAGTTTTTCCCTAGTAGACTCACCAATTTGTTGTATCTAAAAAATGCAGGTTACAAATCCTAAGAGGATGCCAAACTCTATGATCAAACTTTGCAACGTTTTTGAACCAATAAACAGAGTTAACCAATATGGTTGATGACTACCTACACTTTAGGCTCTGCTGAACCTAGGCGGGTAGACCTTAATAGCTAGAGCAGATTTAAGTGTATGACTTAATTGAATTTGTGGATCTATCATAGTGGCATAAAGTGTAATAGATGAAAGCTTGCTGACTAATACTTTTAATGTAATAAATTTCAGAATGTGAAAGTGAATGTATGAATAAAATGTGAAATGTAAATGGAATATGAAATGGACCAGTGCTTTGTTGGGTAAGTGGAGTCAATGAAGTTTTATGATAGGTGACTACTATTGGCTACAATTCTAAATTTTTGGCACTTAAGCTTATTTATACCTTGTATAAATGTGCAAGAATGTGACTATCAAACTCTTCTTATTGATCCAAATTATTTTTACCAGGTTATTGTGATTAATTAATAGGAATTTTTAATCCTTCCTTGAAGGAACCAGTTAACTGAACCACACAAAAGCAACAAGTGTGCCCTAGAAAATCAAATATACTTTTGATTTGAATAACAAGATAGAACCAAACTAGAGACAATATAACAGCCTTATCAATTACCTAACTCTTCTTATTGATCCAAATGTTACCCCCAAGTTACTGTAATCAATTAAAAGGATTTAATTCTTTAACAAAAACCAATTAACTTGACTACACAAAACAACAAATGTGTCTTGATGAAATTGAAATACCAACTTGGATATACAACTTCAAATAACAAAGAAGTAGCAATATGGAGACAACCAGATAATTGCTTAAAACTAACAAACAATAGACACCAATAATGAGCCACACAAAATTAATGATCTTCTATTGATTTCTACAAAACTTCAAGCATGCATCATGGTTCATTTAGTATAATATATTTTGTAAAAATTTTGAAAGTATCTCTAATATATCTCCTATTTTCTCCCTATTCGCTCTTACTTCCTAATCACTATATGTCCATCATATATATAAAAAATTTGAAGAGGGCACACCCTTTCATAATTTTTTTTTGAAACTAACAACAATTAAACATAGACAATTAGGCTCTAGTAAGCCACAAATGAGTTTGTGTCACATGATCTAAATAATCTTGTCTTAAGTGAGTATCAATATCTTATATAGCATTCCTTGCAGCTATCTCCATGATCACCATCTTTTCTAAATGCTCGCATGACTCGTCCAATGCTGATTTTCCATCTTCAACCGCTTCCAAGACCTCATGCAATATCATCTTGCAATCTTTCATCCATTCGTCCTAGCCTTTCAACTCTCCATTATTTTTGAATAAAGTAGGCAAACCCCCTTTGCAACATTAGTTAATCCTTTTGCATATTCCTGGAGCTCCTTATAGTAATCCTTGTGTTTCTTCACTATGTCTTCAACATCTGTGGTGGCCCTGCTATCAGAAGCACTCTTCTTCTGTATTTCTTGAATTTTCTCCTGTCTTTGGTCATTTATCCTTTTTTGTTCCTGAATTGTAGCATGATTCTTGGAATTGGTCACCCACAACTTATTCATCCAAACCATTAAATTAGTGTTCCTTTTCTGAAACACTAACAATATTGCATCAAACCTGGCTTTATTTACTTGATCATGTACATTTGATTCTTCACATTTACCCTTTGATTGTGAACATTCTCCTTGTGTTAGTAGCTTAGTAGATCCCTTTAATGTAATTTTCACCATATGCTTCAGGAAATCATTCTCTTTGAGTATCCTCTCATTGTTTATTTTTTACATATCATTTTCTTTAATCAACATCTGGATTTGAGCCTTATTTAATTTAGCAACATTGATGCCAATTTCAACTGTAGCCACAAGATCAACTTCTCCTACTTTTAATGTCATGACATGGCCAAATTCCTTTTTAGTGTCAATGGTTACAAATTTCTTGTGTGGAGGATACAAGGCCCAAATCATGAGAGAGCTCTCATCAATAATATATTTTGATCTTGCGTACACCTCTGTAACTCCTTTCAGACTAAGCTTATGTGTAGCACCATTATCATGCAAGAAATTGTCAAAAACAAGGGAAAAATTCAAATCTAAGCTAGGGAAAATCATTAAACTAGACTCCTCCAATAATTTCCTTCCTCACTCTAGAGTCATATCCTTCATCTCATTCTCCGCATTTAACTTCAAAGTGTTCAATAATTGGTCTTTATTGTTTGGTGTAATGCCTGTAATAGATTCTCTTATTGATTCCCCTTTTGCTTGTACAAGAATGATCTAAATTCAGGGGACTTTACAAACTCAACATCAGCAACAAAGGATCTATAGGCCAACTACCTTGTTTCTATATTAGAACCTTCTTCAACTTATTGCTCCCTATTGGGAAGCTGGTAATCCTTAATTCTCAATTTGGAAATTTTATCAGTTGGGCCCTGAGGTTCTCTCTCATTAGATGACTCATCACCAGAGGATAACAGCTCTGCATCTTGTATTTATTTTATCCTTTGTTTTACCCCCCTATTATATTCATCAATAGCCATTCAAGTTTCCCTTTCTTCCATGTTCATGATCATGTCATCATATGGATAAGGTGTATGAACATACCCACCCAAGTTTACCTTCTTTTTGGCGAAATCAATGTATCCTTCAAGATTAAATCCTTTTCTTGGTAGGACCTTTTTCAAATTCAAATAAAATAATTTATCTAAAATCAGATCATACCCCTCTTTTGTCAATACAATAAAATCTCCAAAGCACAAGGTACTTGGCATGAATTCCTACTTCTCATAGGTACCTAGATTCATGACACTTGAGTAGTCCATTTTTCTGATGATTTCCAAGTATGCAATTCTATCTGGCACTGTTTTTGGAAAAATAAATGGTGTATCCTCAAAACCATAAACCATGATCATGGTGTCATCAACATAACAATAACAATCGCCCCAATTGTGACCAACACCTATAGGTCCAGTGAAATCCTTGGGCCTAAGAAATCTCTTAATTTCATCAAACAATGAGTAATCACAAGGATGGTTAAAAAATATTTACAATATCTTGACAAAGTACTCCTCAAAATGAACATAACTAGAGTTGACAAATATGCTTTCCCAAATAGCACTCTATGATTGCACTGGTAGTGGTTTTCCTTCTTTATCAGATTGTGCAATCCTTAATTCTTCTAGCCACAACCCTATCTCTTGCTCGTAAGACAATATCATATGCATGAGGATGGAAAAATGCTTGAAATATAGTGTAGGGGATCCATTTTTTATTGCCATTAGTCTTGAATCAATCCCTTTGAAAATGTGTGAAGCATAGTCAAATGGCCTTACATTATAGCACTAAACATCGACAACAATCACCATTGGTCCAATTGACATAAACTCGAGGGCCTTAGTCCCTAACACCTAAAACACTGAGAAATATGTGTATTTCAAATAGGGTTCAAATAAATCAACATGAAAGGGAGGCCCGTCAATGTCATCAATTGGAACAAGACTTCCATCCTTCTTAGGCCTATGTAATGGGAATCTCCACACTCTATAAGTTGTATTCATTCTCCAGTATTCTTTCTCCAAAGCCTCATGTACAATAGATTCATCACATTTGACACTTAGGTTAAAAATTTCACAAATTGCAAACTTAGACACATGTATGAAAGGTTTACCCTGCAAATTACAAATGGCCTTGAGGACTGAATTGTAGTGCTTAGCTAGGATTTTCATGAGTTATACATTCACAAATATGTTTGGGGCAATCAATTTCCCTAGATTAAAGTTCCAAGAATTGAATATTCGCTCAAACCAATCTCTCTGATAATAGTGGACCATGAATATCTCATATCCTCTAATAGGGGTCTACACATCCCCTATATGTCTGCACCTATCTTCAAATCTTTCTATATCAGCCCTAAGTTGTGTAGACTTCCTAGATTTAGGCCCTGAACCAGGTAATTGGTCAAGGAGGTCTTGGTTTAATTTTCTCTCTTTTTGTTTTTGGTTCATCTCCTATTTGAATTTTCTATTTTTTACCCCTAGGCTAACTATTTTTACCTTGCTGCTTTATACGAATCAATTTCCCAAAGTTTGAACCCTCCATTTTATCTCTTCAAGGTGACAGAATTGAAATACAAATATAGGGAAGTTCACAAGCTTACTTGAGAACTCTTGGCCGCAATGAATTTCCAAACCTTTTTCTGCTCTCTCATCCTTATTGCCACCAATTCTAAATTTTTTTCTTGTTTATTCTTCTTTCAATAAGAGAATATCTACACAATGTACATTCGTGCGACCATTAATGTCCACCTCTGAACACAAATGTAACAGGTTCTTTTGAATTTCACAATGTCAAGACGTAATGATTATATTGGTGAGACTTGTTCGAATTCTAATTGATCTATGTATGTAACCTGTTACCACCTTTGTTTCATTTATTCTCAATTGATCGCCAAGACATAACTGAATATCTTTTCAATATAGGGTGTCCTTTTGATTCATTGGTAATGGTCTAGAATACCAAATAATTTTCCTACCAATGTTGAATAGCTGGCCTTCTTTTGGTTTTTCAGTTCATACCATTTTGGGAAGAAAAATGGGAGGTTTACCTGATTTCAAAGTATTTTGGTCCTTACAATCATCGCCCAATGTCACTCAGATGAATTTTGATCCATTCATATCACTATTAGCATGCGAATAACCATCTCTAAGAGAATGGAAAGTTGTTCCAATGTCAATCTCCCAGACGTGTTTCTTCCATTTCCTTATTCCTTTTGATGAGTCAAAAGATTCTTGCTGAAATTTCTTTCATCGGTGTAACATGTGATGTCAGAAAGAAAAGAAGAACTCACTTCGACTATGTATGTCTCCCTGACATCTATCCTTTTGTCTTATCGGTGAGAGAAAGTGTGTTCCTTATCGATGAGGATCCATCAACATGACATGTATACTCGAAATGACATGAGGATTTTTCTCTAATAGTATTGCTCTTACCGATAGACTTTTGTCAGTTATATTTCAAGCCGTGTCTTCCCAAAAATGCATCCTCTAGAGTTATTCATCGCGGTGACATTGTTCACCTTTTGCTGATATGTAGTAAATGTTCAAATTGAGAGGCTATGGCTTATGGATCAGAAAGACATGTACCTAGTCTTGCCGATATGAACCAATTGTTTTAAAGCTCTTAATAAATGATAACTAGAGGAATTTTTGTGTATCAAAGTTCAAGTTAATGGGATCATTAGTAAACATGGAAGGTGAAATGGATCTTGTCAAACAAATTACAACAATTCATGTTGTTTTTGCAATTAAGATAGGTACAAATGGAAGCATGGAAAAGGCATGTGAATTGTTTGACAAAATTTTTTGGTAGACATGTATGAAAAATTTGGTACCATAGACAAGCTAGTGAGCTCACTAGCTTGTCAATGTGGTAGAATTGATCAGCTAGTGGGCTATTTGAAAAAAATTCCTCATAGAAATGGGGTCTCACAATGAGGCATTTTTTGAAACAACCCACTAGGACCTTGTCAATTCTATCACATCAACAAGCTAGTGAGTTCACTAGTTTGTCAAAGCTCACATTAATTGTTTGAGGAAATGAATTACATAAATGTGGTCTCGTGGAATGCCATGATTGCAAGATAGGAAGAAAATGGAAGCGTGGATAAGGCATGTGAATTGTTTGAAAAAATGTTTTGGTAGACATGTATGCAAAATGTGGTAGCTTTGACAAGCTAATGAGCTCACTAGCTTGTCAATGTGGTAGCATAGACAAGCTAATTGGTTGTTTGAAAAAAATGTCTAATAGAAATGGGGTGTCACAGTGATGTACATAATGAACCTCCCTTATTCTTTTTCTTTGTTTCTCATCCTCTCCCACTTACACCTCTTCCCCCTCTTTTATTGTGTTACCCCTTTCTTCATCTTTTTCTTATTTTATTTACTTTTTACTCCTCAATAGCCCTTCATACCATCTATTTCATTTGTTACCTCTCCCTTCTTCCCTTTTCTCACTTTTCAATCATAACCCTTTTCCTTGATTACATTTTTTAATTTCCTTTTATGTAGTTCACTTAGATTAAATTGTATTCCTCCTCAAGAACATCACATGCCACAAGGGGGATGGGAAGAGAGGAGCCAACATCTTGAGAAGTATCATCATCCTTAGAAAAACCAACAACCTTGAATCCTAGTGATTCTTTAGTCATGCATGTGTGCCTTATTTTTTAGGTTCAAGATCGTCTTTGAGTGTGTGAACTTTGTTGTCATAGATGTACTTCATTTTATGATGAAGAGTAGAATACACCCCATTCATCCATGAAACCATAATCAATTAAGGAGTATGTTAAGGAGAGACTTCGATGCCATTATCTATATTCTAAAACAAGTCACCAGTATAGAAACAAAAATATATGACTAAAAAAACTACTAAAAATTGCTTATAAATGACTGAACATGGTTGTGTGTCCATTGGTAGTTTATTTCTAGTCATTTATAATGCAACCAGATTGATGACTAAACCATTTTTAGTCATTTATTGGTTTTTTTGATTGATCGATTTGGTAGTATATTTAGTCGTTGATTTAGTAATTGATTGTTGTAATTTGATCACTTATTTAGTCATTTTTTATTCACTGATATATATTTGGTTGTTGATTTTGTCATTGATTGTTGTAATCTGGTCAATTAGTCATTTTTATTCACTAATTTTTGTCCATTGGTAGTGTATTTAGTCATTAATTTTAATCATCATTTTGATCAATTTGGTAGTATATTTATTCATATTTATTCATTGTTCAGTGATTTTTTTCAATCAATTTTTAGTATATTTAGTCATTTTAATTGACTGATATTTGAGGATTTAAACATAAAACACCAAAATACACATTAATCATCAATTGCACACAATAAGATAGCCATTGAGAAGGAAATATCATTGAAATTTATTAATAAAAGAAAGGTGTTCTAGTTACAACTTAGAAATAGAGTATTACAATTTTTATTTTCAGTTACTAGACTGAAAATGCAAGTTACAAAACACATAAATGACAAGAAAGAAACTTCTCCAAAAAAAATCTGCAATGATGGAAATGCATGCTTTGAGCCCTTCAATGCGAGCACATGCCCCTTTCATCTCTTAAAACTTCTACGATGGTGGAAATATTCTTGGAGAAAGTTGTAATGTGTGGAATCCAAGGAGAGTGTTGATCATGTCCCATTTATGAAGCTCTCTCCTTCAATGTAGTCAACAATAACCAAGCTAGAATCATTCCTCCTTTATATGCAACATGCCATCTGACATGAGCAATAAGGTCTTCCTTTTACACCATGAATGAAGTTGTGCCTCAATACAACCATCAAAATTACTATTAGTATCAATTCAAAAAAAAAAAAAGTGCATTTTATATTGCAATTTTACAAAAGTAAGTCCAAACAAAGTTGAAAGATAAATTAATTGGCAAATGAACGCAATAGGATATTTCGAGATTCAAGACATTTACTTAATGTCGTGGAATAGAAGAGAAAATCATCATTTATCTGCCACCATAGTGAAAAGTTAGCAATTGCATTTGGTTTTTTAAACATGGCCCCTGGTACATGTGGGAGTAAATGGTGACTCCCCAACACCCCTAGGAATAGTTGCTAGACCAAAATAACTTCCACAAGAGAGAGAATGGAAGGAAAGCTTGCTTCAACAATGCAAGATTGAATAGTGGTTGAATATGCTTCAATGCTAATGTACATGAGATTCCTTGCTTATGAAGTCAAGGTAGAGATGTAGGATTATACAAGATCATGGCAAATGTCTTAATCCTATTACATGAGACAACTAACAAACTAACTACCTAGGAATCAATGATTACTAGCTAGATAATATAAGTTCTAGAAAATCCAACTAAGACTTCTAGAAAGGATCTTATATCCTAAGTAAACTTAACCATGTGAATATGTCTCCTAATTACCTAGTGAGTGAATTAGCTATGTTCAAGACATTTATTCACACCAACAATCCCCTTAAGTGCAACTTAGGGAGAACATATTATGCAAACTATGCAAAGATGAAGATGAATATGGGTCTTGGATGCTGTTGGCACTCTCAAATTTTGCAAATTTGAAGTGCCCTTTTCAAAAAATTTCCTTTGCACTTTCGCAAGTGTACCTAAACAATTTGCCTAAGTGACCTACTTTGAGGGGTCATATTTTCAAGCTTGTTGATTTTCGTGCAAAACAAGTTTGAAAGCTCACTCATGTGTTCTATGTGAGCAGGCATATCATTTTTTAGCTTCCCACAATAATTTTTCATAGGGTTTCGAAAAGCGAAGCGAGAGGGTTTTGGCACTTTTCTACTGTTTGCAAACCTTCAGTTTTGTAAAGTAGCCTCCCATTTGAGCTTGCATTTTGCAACTAGTTGATATTCAAGAGAAAATGAATGTTGTTTTGCATTCTCCATGCCAAAATGAGCTCATGTGTCAGTTTTCAAAGCTTTATGATGATATTTTCTATTTTTAGAAGATCAAAACCAAATGCAATCTCTCTAGTTTTGCATCTGCATTTCCAAAAACCTTTCTGAGAGGTCAACTTTAACCTTTAGTATCTTTTGATGGGAGATGTTTCAAGCTAATTCCTCTTGCACACATATTCACTGCACCAAGATGATTTACTGTGTCCAGTGGCAGCTCACCAGGAGTTGATTTGATAATTTTGCAATGAGGTGATCTCTTGAGTTTAAGTTGGTTCTAAACAATTGATTGTTGCAGAAATTTCGAGTAGGAAACTTTGCTGATTAATATCTTTCACCTCTTGACTCCTTTCTCTAGGCCGTCTTTTTTATTCAATTCTCTATACTAATGGCTACAAGCCTACAAGTTTTCATTGCTTAGGGAGGTCATTGACTAGTTTTCAGAAGCAATTCTAGAGCCAACTTAGCCAGTTTTCACTATTTTTCAAAAGTGTCTAAAAGTAAGTTTTAAGGAAAACCCATTTCATGTTTTCATTCCAGATGCATTCAAAAGCATCCCCGAAGTCCTTTGAGCATGAAATTTTTTTAAAAATGAAAAAAAAATTAGTCGGGCCACATGGGGCCCGACATGCTTTGCATAATTATGAAGGTGGAATATCTTCTTTTAATTATGAGTGTATCGGCGAAGAGGACAACTAAGATCACTATTCAGTGGTGAATGAACATGTTTCAAGTGTTCATATTAATATAGTGAAGGACAGTGTTGACTGTGTTTTCTAATAGTAAGGGTGATCATAAAGTCTTTAAATAGTAAGTTGTTTTGTGAATTGTTCAAAGCCTATTCTTGAAGCATTCCATGCAGAATATAATGATAAGATTATTGAGCATAGTAATGGATCGAGGATATGAAAACATGAGAAGCAAAATGTATAAAATAGTGTCTTGCTTGAGGCTACTGTAGGGGATCAAGGAAAGACATTTCAATTAAGATTCTCAAAGGAACATGAGTTTTAGAGTTTTC
Source organism: Sequoia sempervirens (assembly GCA_007258455.2). Lineage (NCBI taxonomy): Eukaryota > Viridiplantae > Streptophyta > Pinopsida > Cupressales > Cupressaceae > Sequoia > Sequoia sempervirens. The sequence continues at coordinate 186,763,694 of VDFB02058242.1, forward strand.
ACTTAAAATGAAAGAAGTCTCAAGAGATAAATAGAGGTGCTACTAAGTAAGATGGAAAGGAATTCAAAATTGAAGCATAGGTGTATGGACTGCTTGACAAAATGCCTCATTAAAATGTCATCTCATAGGCATTAGTTATTGCAGAATATACACAATGTGGACTGTTAGAAAGGTTTTGGGCTTGATTGGGGTGCACGAGCAGAAGGGTAACCATGCCAGTTGCCAAAGAAACTTCAAATGAATGTGATTCCATAAAATTCAATGCTTACTGTTGGAAATTCCAGGGATGCAACACAACAATAAAAGGAAGGGGAGCTCGAGTGAAATGAAAAGCGCACTATACTCACAGAGGAACACCATGGCTGCAGGATATACAAAAATGGATGCCATAAATTACAAGCAACTGAAGAATACGCTAGTAACACAGCCTAACAATACATATAAACTCTTTAAAAGGAATCAATGAATATTGATCAACTGCAGAATACACACTAAAATGTGATCATGGAGAAAATTTGAGAAGCCCCAAAGCAACATAATGTGAAGCAGCACCCTCAAATGCTGAGTTAATGAGAACTCAAGGAGCCAATGATGAAATGAGGAATGCAATGATTGTTGGCAGAAAAATCACAAAATGTATGTGGTGAAGGGGCTTTAGAAACCCAAAATAAAATACTTTTAGACATGGCACTTTTAGACATGGCACCAGCATAAGAGAAGGAGTGCCATGAAAACATAGAATGGCTTATGGCATGCGCATAGAATTCTCCTATTGAAGGGCTTTAGAAATCATCAGATTGGGTGCCCATGAAGAGGTAAGAGGGAATGAGCCTTATGAGGAAGATTGATGCAGTTTTTAAGTAGAATGGGACGTTGTTTCCCTGTAGCAAGATACACACTAAACGATTTGTTGAGAGTTTTTAGAAACTCTTGGAAAATGTCATTTGCAGATGAAAGGTGCGACCAGGAGTAAGGAATTTGAGCAACATTTAAAAAATCCTGAGAAAGATTTAAGGAATGCAACCTGCTAATAGTTGGTCCTTTCAAATGTCATTTCATGAAATGCAGCTCATGGAAATGCACCGAGTGGATTCATTGAGAGAGTCTCATAAACATTTAAACAAATGCATTTCCATGTAGGGTCAGCCTCAATAGATTTTTCTAGTGTCCTTATCTACGTGAGAGAGAGGGTATATTTGTGTGAAGCACAAAATGAATGGAGCAGAGGCTATGTTGGTGAAGGGCATAGAAAATGCAATTAACAGGAAATGCAGAGAAGATGCCGCCATGGAATGTGAAACGAAATCTTGAGAAAACTCAAGAAAAGAAGGATTAGGGAACAAACAAAGCAAAATGTAGATCACAACTCAGAAAAGAAGTGAAAACCCAGCCACATCTTAGTCGTTCCCCACCATTTCACAAGATAAAGCTGCTCACTCTTTAATTCCCATGAAACAACGGGCTGGCGCCACATGGCATGTGGGCCCAACAAAGATGGAAGGTATGGGATAGTCTTTTAAATGGAAAGACAAAATATTTGAAGAATACCAATGAAATTTTTAAGAGGAAAAATTTAAAATGATAAAGGTGGGCCCTGAAGCAAGTGAAGGCTCAATGCCTTAATACTTTAAAGTCTTCATTTTTGCTTTTGAAGGAAGGTATTTAAAATAAAACTTTAAATGTCCCTGATTAAATTTTAAAAGGTATTGAGGGGCCCAATGCAATGAGATTTTATTCATAAGAGGGGAGATTTAATTAAAGATCAGTGAAATATCTAATATTTCACTATAAGGTAAAAAGTAAACATGGGGAATGGGTGAGATACTTTATCTAGTAAAATGTGAAAATGAAAGGGGCCCCGTGAATGGTTTCATTTTTAAAAACCAAATATTTTAAAAGCAATACTGGCCAATGAATTGGAGAAAATGAAGTGGGTAAAATATTTTACCCAAATGAATGCTAAATGCTTTCAATATTGGTATTCACGGGTGAAGTGAATCCATTCACTTTGTAAGAAAATATTATTATTTGTTGGGGTAAAGTATACAACAATAAAATAAACAGAGATAAAAGGATTTTCACGGGAAAAGTATTTTACAGAGCAGGTAGAATGGAGTGAATTTCTCCACATGGGCATATTTTCTATTGAAGAACAGCACACAAGAAAGGAAAATTCGGAGGCAAAGTTTGTTGCAGAGAGAGGAGAGAGGATTTTCTTGTGTTGATCAATGGTGAAGAGGTTTCCAGATGGCATCTTCGGATCAGCTTTAGGGCTTCTTCTGGATCCTTCTCTTCTTCTATTTCTTCTCTTTTATTCTCAATTGTAAGGATTATGAGGTTTTGTATGAGGCTGGGTAGATAGAGAAATGTTGAATTCTTTTTGTGTTTGACTCCATGGCCCAGATTTAAGCATTGATTTATCTTGCAACTTGGTGCATCTTAGAAATATTTTATAAATTCAAAATCATTTTAAATCTTTGTTGTTTGGTGTTGAGTCCTACTTCCCAATTGTTGAGGGTAGTGTTGATATACCAAGAACTTAGCCAGTTTTGAGGTTATTAATCCTTTCCTTGGTGTCTTTTCATTGGGATTTATCTACTATAAAAAACTATGTCTGTGTGTAAGTGAATTAAGTTTTGGGCATTGTATAGGTTGACCCACCTTGGTCCTGTAGAGCCAGAAGTGTAGAAAATCTCAGTCTTTGACTGAATCTTGTTAGTTGGCCAACCTCATTGAATCTGATCATTAGAAAGTGGCTAGTCTATAGGATTCAATTTGTGTGGTTCAATTTGGAACACCAACAGAATGGTGACTCTACTGGGAAAGAACTTGAATCTCCAAGTGTAGATTGTTTAGTTACAGAGTCATATTATTATTTGTCATTCTAAATTTTTTTCAAATATTGAAGAATTTCAAGCCTGGAGAAAGAATTTGTTGTAGAACCCAAAAAATTTCAAGATTTGTGGTGCTCTGCTAGTGAAAGGAACTCAAAAAGAAAATTATCTGTGAAAGAAATTCATGTTGTTTGAAGTTCAGTCCTCTAAGAAGAGAGGAAGAGACTGTTAAAAGAACCTGATGAAGACATGATTATAGTTCCAGATCTATAATATTTCCAAAAAATTTGCAGCAGCTGCAGCATTTCCAGGTATTCTTCACATGTTTCAACTCCTTAGGAAAGAACTTTGGCTCCCTTATTTAGTGAAATTAAGCACTACAGTCAAGGGAGGTTAAATATTGTACTTGAATAGTTGTAGAGGGAATACTTTTCATTTGCAAAATGTATGGTTGTTTTAATTCTCCCTCTACAAGTTGTAATATCATGCTTAGAACACAACCTTGTCCTCAAAGGAAGGTGTTCAATAATGAAAGATACAACCCTTTAAATTTTAGTAAAATTCAAGGTTACCTACATTTTGTCCCAAGAAGAATTAATGAATATTTTCCTAAGTTGAGAGATGATTTTGAAGAATCAACATCAAAACATGTACAGTGTTTCATTGATTTGATGGAAGATTGTTAGATTAAAGAGGAAGATGTTATCATGAATTTTTTTGTAAGAACTTTAGAAGGTATGGCTGAAGGTTGGTTTACTTGGTTACCAATGCATTCCATAGATTCATGGCATGAGCTCAAAACATGTTTCCTTGATACTTTTAAAGATGAGTTAGTAGTGAATGATGAATGCTTATTTGAAGATAGAAATTTGCATACTCAAGAAGAATTTGAAGAAGAAATTGCAAACAAGGTTGAGTCTAAATCATATATTGATGCACTGTGTGATATAGAAAGATTGGAGGATGAATCTATCTATGATTTTCATGATAGATTTATGAAATTTTTGCTTTCTATACCAAAATTAGAAAGACCTGATGAATCATTTTACATTGACTTGTTCTGTGAGAATTATAAGCCAAGTCTGTGTACCATGCTAGCTCACTTGAGGCCCCCTAGCCTTGGATGTTTATATCAATGTCTTTCAATAATTGAGGAAATCATAGATAAATGTGGAATTCATCTCTTAACTCAATTATGTGATGGTACTTTTTCAAGATTTAGTCCAACTGATGCAGATGGTATAGTAGAAGACAAGAACGATAGTGCATCATTCAGTGATAAGGATGTTGTTTCTGAACAACCTACAGAAGAAATATGTCCAAAAGAATATTGCAGCCATGATGGTCATGAAAAGATAAATGAAAGATGTGAAGTGTCTTCCATTTTCTTTGAAAATACAGAAATAGAAAGTAGATTTTCTATAGCAAATGAAGGCTGCAATGATGCAAATGATACTAAGACTGTTTTCTCCTCTATGGAATTTGAATATACAGCCGATCATGATGATTCTGATGTTTTACGTCTTCCTAATGAGAACAATGGTGTTGTAATGGAAATTTTCAATCAATTGCAAAGCATCCTTGTATAGGTGATCAAGAGGATTTCAAATCTATTTGCAGCCCTAGTAATTTTGATTCCTTTCAAAAACAGGAAGTGGAATTGATCCTCTTGAATGAAAAGTATTCTAATGAAGATGATGACAATGTTTCTGAAGGCTCACAAGAACAAGAAGATTATGGATATGAATTGAACATCTTGTTTGAAGAAGATATGTGTAATCAATAGTACTACAATACACTTGGTTATATCAATATTTTGAGTGTATGTAGCATTGATGAGAGCTTTCATGATGAGATAAAGGAGCCTACAAATTTGAAGAATGCTTTTGAGAGCATTGTTGTATCAGCTGCAAATGACAGAGTATGCAAGGATTTTCAGTCAGAGAAATCATGTGTGAGAAATTACCATGAGGAAACAAATGATGATTTTCACTTTGACAGTGAGGAATGTAGCCTTGTTGATTGTTGCAATAGTGTGAGCAAAGAGAAGGATATGCATGTGGGAGATGTGTTAAATGAATCAGTACAAGCAGTTGATAATGATGAACAAGGAACCCTTGTTTTGCTTGATGTTTTACCTTCTTCTATTCCTTTTGTTTCCTTTGAAGCCATTACTGAATGTTTGCATGAGGAAAGCATTTATATAGTTGTACTTGAAAGTGAAAATGTAGAGATAAACATTGGTACAATTAATGACAACTTTCATTATGAGTTTGCACATGAGGAACGTGATTGTGTCTATCATATAGATGCATATGAGGACATTTTTTCTGGATCTGCAATTCATATTTCCTCTCATGAGCAGTATGTTTCAGATTTTCATGTTGAAGCAACAAGAGATGATGTTGATTTTGATACACCTTGCATTGGTGAATGTATCTATGACACTCACTATGATGAATTTGTTGCAAATGAAAGTTTTGATTTACATGAACCTATACTTGAAGCTTCCCTTCATGATGACACATTGAATGTTGATAATCTTGTCTTTGAACTTGAGGTGGAGAACATTGTTTGGGATATCAAAATTTCTTCTGAATGCCATGATTTGAATGAAGATGAAGGTATTGTGGGTGTTGATAAACCTAATTTTTAGAATCTTTAAACACATGGCAATGTGTTTGGGTTGTGTTGTTGGTATGAAGACAAGCTGACTGATGATGCATTTCAGTTGGAGGATACACAGATGCATGAGCAATCTTTTCTTAGCACACAAGCAGATGGCATATTATTTTTTAGCCATGATATTTCCTCTAAGCATGATTATCCTGAGGCAGTTAATAAATGTGATAAGACCTTGTTTTCGTGTGGTCTTGATCACCATCTTCAAAGGATGCCACTTGATGCAAAATTAGAAAATGAAGAGAGTGGCAATGATGTGGCCTATTTGATTTGGTTGCCACTTGATGAAAAAGCTAAACAAAGAGCAAGTTTTCACTTGCACAAGGGTAGCCTGACACTTATGTTTGTAGAAGTGCAGTCACCAATGCTGTTATGGTCTGATAGAGGCAAGCATGAGTTGAGGGAGATCAAATATTTTTACAAAATTGTGTTTGACAGAGGTAAATGTTGACTCCCATTTTTCATTTGGTCGCATAGGGTCACTAGATGAAGTAGAAAAGAAAGATGAATAAAGAAGCAATTTCAGAACACCCAATGGACTCAATATTTGTTCTACTCCCCAGAGATCTGGAATCTTGCTATGCCCATAGGGGGCATACATCCCTAGTCAGACCCACTGTTGGCACTCTTAAATTTTGCAAATTTGAAGTGCCCTTTTCAAAAAATTTCCTCTGCACTTTCAGAAGTGCACCTGAAGAATCTGCCTAAGTGACCTACTTTGAGGGGTCACATTTTGAAGCCTATTGATTTTCGTGCAAAACCCATTTGCAAGAAAACTCATGTGTTCTATGTGAGTAGACATATCAGTTTTTTGCTTCCCAAAATAAGTTTTGGCGGGGTTTCGAAAAGCGAAGCTAGAGGGTTTTAACACTTTTATGTTGTTTGCAAACCTTTAGTTTTACAAAGTAGCCTCCCATTTGAGCTTGCATTTTGCAACTAGTTGATATTCAAGAGAAAATGAATGTTGTTCTGCATTCTCCATGCCAAAATGAGCTCATGTGTTAGTTTTCAAAGCTTTATGATGATATTTTCTATTTTTAGAAGATCAAAACCAAATGCAATTTCTCTAGTTTTGCATCTGCATTTCCAGAAACCTTTCTGAGAGGTCAACTTTGACCTTGAGTATCTTTTGACGGGAGATGTTTTAGGCTAATTCCTCTTCCACACATTTTCACTACACCAAGATGATTTATTGTGTCCAGTGGCAGCTCACCAGGAGTTGATTTGATATTTTTGCAACGAGGTGATCTCTTCATTTTAAGTTGGTTCTAAACAGTTGATTGTTGCAGAAAGTTCAAGTAGGAAACTTTTTTGATTAATATCTTTCACCTCTTGAATCCTTTCTCTGGGTCATCTTTTGTATTCAATTCCTTGGACTAATGGCTACAAGCCTGCAAATTTTCATTGCTCAGGGAGTTCGTTTGACTAGTTTTCAGAAGCAATTCCAGAGCCAACTTAGCTAGTTTTCACTATTTTTCAAAAGTGCCCGAAAGTAAGTTTTAAGGAAACCCCATTTCAAGTTTTCATTCCAGATGCATTCAAAAGTATCCCATAAGTCCTTTGAGCGTGAAAGTTGTTTAAATTTATTTTTTTTTAAGTCGGGCCACATGGGGCTCGACATGCTTTGTATAATTATGAAGGTGGAATATCTTCTTTTAATTATGAGTGTATTGGTGAAGAGGCCAACTAAGATCACTATTCAGTGATGAATGAACATTTTTCAAGTGTTCATATTAATATGGTGAAGGACAGTGTTGACTATGTTTTCTAATAGTAAGGGTGATCATAAAGTCTTTAAATAGTAAGTTGTCTTGTGAATTGTTCAAAGCCTGTTCTTGAAGCATTCCAGGTGGAATATAATGATGAGATTATTGAGCATAGTAATGGCTCGAGGATATGAAAAAATGAGAAGAAAAATGCATAAAATAGTGTCTTGCTTGAGGCTATTGTAGGGGATCAAGGAAACACACTTCAATTAAGATTCTCAAAGCAACATGAGTTTTAGAGTTTTCACTTAAAATGAAAGAAGTCTCAAGAGATAAATAGAGGTGCTACTCAGTAAGATGGAAAGGGATTCAAGATTAAAGCATAGGTGTATGACCTGCTTGACAAAATGCCTCACTAAAATGTCATCTCATAGGCATTAGTTATTGCAGAATATACACAATGTGGACTGTTAGAAAGGTTTTTGGATTGATTGGGGTGCACGAGCAGAAGGGAAGCCACGCCAGTTGCCAAAGAAACTTCAAGTAAATGTGATTCCATAAAATTCCATGCTTATTGTTGGAAATGCCAGGGATGCAACACAACAATAAAAGGAAGGGGAGCTCGAGTGAAATGAAAAGCACACCATACTCACAGAGGAACACCATGGTTGCAGGATATACAAAAATGGATGCCATAAATTACAAGCAACTGAACAATATGCTAGTAACACAACCTAACAATACATATAAACTCTTTAAAAGGCATCAATGAATATTGATCACCTGGAGAATACACACTAAAATATGATCATGGAGAAAATATGAGAAGCCCCAAAGCAACATAATGTGAAGCAACACCCTCAAATGTTGAGTTAATGAGAACTCACAGAGGCAGTGAAGGAATGTAGATTGCAATGATTGTTGGCAGAAAAATCACAAAATGTATGTGGTGAAGGGGCTTTAGAAACCCAAAATAAAATACTTTTAGACATGGCGTTTTTAGACATGGCACGAGCATAAGAGAAGGAGTTCCATGAAAACATAGAATGGCTTGTGGCATGCACATAGAATTCTCCTATTGAAGGGCTTTAGAAATCATCAAATTGGGCGCCCATGAAGAGGTAAGAGGGAATGAGCCTTATGAGGAAGATTGATGCAGTTTTTAAGTAGAATGGGACGTTGTTTCCCTGTAGCAAGATACACACTAAACGATTTGTTGAGAGTTTTTAGAAACTCTTGGAAAATGTCATTTGTATATGAAAGGTGCGACCAGGAGTAAGGAATTTGAGCAACATTTAAAAAATCCTGAGAAAGATTTAAGGAATGCAACCTGCTAATAGTTGGTCCTTTCAAATGTCATTTCATGAAATGCAGCTCATGGAAATGCACTGAGTGGATTCATTGAGAGAGTCTCATAAACCTTTAAACAAATTCATTTCCATGTAGGGTCAACCTCAAGAGCTTTTGCTAGTGTCCTGCTTATATGTGTGAGAGAGAGGGTATATTTGTGTGAAGCACAAAATGAATGGAATAGAGGCTATGTTGGTGAACGGCGTAGCAAATGCAATTAACAGGAAATGCAGAGAATGTGCTACCATGGAATGTGAAACGAAAGCTCGAGCAAACTCAAGCAAAGAAGGATTAGGGCACAAAAAGAGCAAAATGTAGATCAACGACTCAGAAAAGAAGTGAAAACCTAGCCACATCTTAGTCGTTCCTTGCCATTTCATAAGATAAAGTTGCTCACTCTTTAATTCCCGTGAAACAGTGGGCTAGCACCACATGGCATGTGGGCCCGACAAAGATGGAAGGTACGAGATAGTCTTTTAAAAGGAAAGAAAAAATATTTGAAGAAGCCAATGAAATTTTTAAGAGGAATCATTTGAAATAATAAATATGGGCCCTGAAGCAAGTGAAGGCTCGATGCCTTAATACTTTAAAGTCTTCATTTTTTATTTTGAAGGAAGGCATTTAAAACAAAACTTTAAATGTCCTTGATTAAATTTTAAAAGGTATTGGAAGGGCCCAATGCAATGAGATTTTATTCCTAAGGGGGGAGATTTAATTAAAGATTAGGTAAATATCTAATATCTCACTACAAGGTAAAAAGTAAACATGGGAATGGGTGAGATACTTTACCTAGTAAAATGTGAAAATGAGAGGGGCCTCATGAATGGTTTCATTTTTAAAAATCGAATATTTTAAAAGTAGTACTGGGTAGTGAATTGGAGAAAATGGAGTGGGTAAAATATTTTACCCAAATGAATGCTAAATGCTTTCAATATTGGTATTCACAAGTGAAGTGAATCCATTCACTTTGTAAGCAAATATTATTATTTGTTGGGGTAAAGTATACAACAATAAAATAAACAGAGATAAAATGATTTTCATGAGAAAAATATTTTACAGAGCAGGTAGAATGGAATGAATTTCTCCACATGGGCATATTGAAGAACAACACACAACAAAGGGAAATTTGGAGGCATAGTCTGCTGCAGAGAGAGGAGAGAGGCTTTTCTTGTGTTGATCAATGGTGAAGAGGTTTCCAAATTGCATCTCCAGATCAGCTTTAGGGCTCCTTCTAGATCCTTCTCTTCTTCTATTTCTTCTCTTTTATTCTCATTTGTAAGGATTTTGAGGTTTTGTATGAGGTTGGGTAGATAGAGATATGTTGAATTTATGAGTCATTTTGTGTCTGTAAGTTGTGAATGCAAATTTCATGAGCAAATATAGCAAGTTTATGCAAATAAATCATGAAAGTGTTTTCACATTCATGAATATCTTCAAATTGTCTCCATACTTGTACAGTTAAATCATATGAATTCAATAATACCAAGTGTCTTTGAGTTTGTCATCTCAAATTTCATGAGATTATGTTATTTGTTTATGGGTCTATTTCAAAGAAATGGTTAAATACTTTGAACAGATAACAATGATTTCAAGTGTGCAGGTTGGATTTGGTAAGGAGAATTTGATTGATAATAGGAGTGGGATTGTTGGCATAAGACACTAAAAGTTGATGAAAAGCATTAACAGTTTAAATCCACTAGTTGAAGTCTATTTGCTGATGAATTCTTTTTATGTGTTTGACTCCATGGCCCAAAATTAGGCACTGATTTATCTTGCAACTTGGTGCATCTCAGAAACATTTTATAAATTCAAAATCATTTTAAATCTCTATTGTTTGGTCTTGAGTCCTGCTTCCCAATTGTTGAGTTAGTGTTGATATACCAAAAACTTAGCTAGATTTGAGGTTATTAATGTTTTCCTTGGTGTCTTTTCATTAGGATTTATCTGCCTTAAAAAGCAATGTATGTGTGCAAGTGAATTAAGTTTTGGGCATCGTATAGGTTGACCCACCTTGGTCCTACAAATCCAAAAGTGTAGAAGATCTTAGTCTTTGACTAAATCTTGTCAGTTGGCCAAATCCCCCATTGAATTTGATCATAAGAAAGTGGCTAGTCTATAGGATTCAATTGGTCTAGTTCGATTTGGAACACCAAAAAATACTAGGCCATGTTAGGTACCCATTTACAATGCAAATGCAATCAATCTGTCACAAGTAGAGAAAAGGAGAACACCCAGTGGGACAAAACTCCTCTCCAAAACAAAGAAAAAGGAACAACACAACATGAGGTATGGAGGACTCAATGATACCCCCCAAGGACTATATCCATAATGTATATAGAATAAATGAACCCCCTATAAGAGGGAAAAAGAGAGATGATATATTCCCCCCACAATGTGTAATCACTTGTAAATATGGTTAATTTTGAAGAAAAAACATAATCTAATGTCTACAAACAATGTTTCTCCCCTTGGGAAGAAGATACACAAAGTACAACTGTAGGAATGCTTCCCATTCTGAATAGGAGCTAGTAGGAAAAGGAATCCATATGTATAAAGATTTTGTCTCTGAAATCTACTCATGTTGCCAAGTTCTTGGATGAAGATGATGATGCCACAATCCAATTAGGTACATGCCCAATCATAAAAAATTGTGGCAAATGAAGAATAGGTGCAGACTAATCTTGAACAAACTCTGAATACAAACATGAATTGGCAATAATAGATCCATAACTATCATCAAATAGGATATATAGATAAACCCTCAAATTGATCCTCCAAATCTTAAATGTGAGACTTCACAAACAAAGAAGCAATGTATATCAAATAGGAATCCCAATAAGGAAGAATAATAGATCCCTGTTGCAATGAATCACTGGATGTACTCAATGGATCATCAACACAATATGAAGATGTGATCTCAATTAAAGAAGTAGGAGCTACAGGAGAAGGCTCTAGATCATTAATATGGTCAAGTTTTGCATCATATTTAATCTCCTCTAAGGTCTCATCATCATAGGGTATGTTATCAACATCATCAAGTGGAATGAGGCAATCTAAAGTAGGATCATCTGGAAAAGGAGGCTTGTGTGGATCTCCAAAAATCTCCCAAACTTTGGTCCAAACTATGTGTGGGCATGACATGTCAGAGAAGACCTTATGATAGCTTTCTCTGAGGATGCTTGCAATGAAATTGAAACCAATCAATCCTATGATATGATCATTCTTATTACCCCAAACTGATTTCCTATATGTTTTTTTCTGGTTCAAGAATGAATCCATAAAGATGTGGCAAAAAATTTAGCCACTTACAATGTGTTATTATGCCTTTTTTCCATTAATCATAATTATCCCTAGTTAGAACAATTATAGAAGGATGAGCTAAATAACCCATTATTACATTGATAATACACTTCTCAAATGATACAATATGAGATCAACATATACAATACAACTAAAATGAAGTACAATGATCAAACAACACTTTCCTAACTGTGAAAATATCCAAGTATCCTTTAGTACACCCATGGGGAAAAATCTCAAATCACAATGTAGTGGGAAAAAAATTAGAAAAAGTGAATTAATGGTTGGATAGAGCTCCTCAATACCTTTCTAAAGCCACAAGAGTCGTGAAAATTGGAATCATGGCAAGAAGTTACGAGCTTGAGAGCTAAAATAGAAGATTTGACTTCAATTGGAAAAAATAGGTACCAAACTACAAAATTTCTGAAAAATAACTTCACCACTAGAAAATTGAGCAAAATGGATGTTTTAGGCACCTTATAACTAAACAAGGGCAAAAACAATTAAATCCTTGTACAAAAATTTCAGCTCTACAATATATGGTCAACTTTTATTAGACAAAGCAAGGTTTTTAATATTTAAAAAGACTTTGAAAAATCCCATAAACTTTTTAAAAGAACCTTGTTGGCTAAAATATTTTTATCCACTAAAAGATGTCATAAACCCCTAATTTGATAGTGAATGAATATTTGGTGTAGATCATACCCTAGAAAACACTTATGCAGATTATATAGGAATCTTCAGATAAATGTCGACCAAACCTTTGATAAAAGCCTGAAACTACATAATTTTGTTTGCCAAAAATATTTTCCCCAATTTATAATAATTTTTTTCCCGATAATAATAAAAAGTTTGCCCCAAATTTTTAAATAACAATTCACAGAAAAATATTTTACTATTTTTTTTGTGAAAGTAGAAAAAATTGTATTGCCTGAGTCAGTTGTACGACCTACTTGGGATTTTTTTTTTTCCTTCAAAAACAATTTTACCCAAAATGGATGAATTTACAGACGAAATTCTTTTGTGTAGCCACCTAATCTCAACCATGAATTCCTTGAAACCCCAATCTACACCCAACAAAATATCTTCAAGCCAACATGAAACCCTTGTATCTGTGAAGGAATCTACAACACCTAGAGCTCTGATACCATGTGGGAGTAAATGGTGACTCCCCAACACCCCCAGGAATAGTTGCTAGACCAAAACAACTTCCACAATAGAGAGAATGGCAATAAAGATTGCTTCAACAATGCAATTGAATAATGGTTGAATATGCTTCAATGCAAATGTACATGAGATGCCTTTATTATAAAGGAAAGGTAGAGATGTAGGATTAGACAAGATCATGACAAGTTTCTTAATCATATTACATGAGACAACTAACAAACTAACTACCTAGGAATCAAGCATTACTAGCTAGAGAAGTTCTAGAAAATCCAACTAAGACTTCTAGAAAGAATCTTATATCCCAAGTAAACTTAACCATGTGAATATGTCCCCTGATTACCTAGTAATTGAATTAGCTAGGTACAATAAATTTATTCACACCAATAGTACAACTATTAGAGTTGTTAAGAACCTTCAAGTATGTTTTTATTTTCAAACTACATCTAAATTCATCTCCAAGATTATTGCAAGAGATATTGTTCTGAGAGATGTAAATCATTTCCATCATTTTAAATAGTGACAATGTTCTTGTCGAGAATATTGGTGATGCTAAATGAAGCAATCTGAAAAATAGGCTTGCGCTATAATAATTTGCACAACATTAGATATCTAGTAATAACAAAGGGACATCCATCAAAGCATAACAACAAGGATTTTTTTGTTATATGTTTTAGTTACAAGTGCCCACTAGATATACATGAAAATGTGGAAGCATAGATAAGGCAAGCTAACTATTTTAGAACACACCTCAAATAAATGTGATATCATGGAATGTCGTGATTGAAGGAAATGTTCAAAATGGGCTTTTTTGAAAAGTCCGTAGAAAATTTTAAGAAAATGTAACTAGTGGGTGTAAAGCCAAACTCCTCAACCTTTGAAAGTGTCCTTTCCTCTGTGTGAATAGGAGCTTTGGATGAGGATATGAAAATTCATCAAAAGCATATTTGGAAGTGGTTTTTTATCAGATATGGGTATGTGCAGGATCATCATGGAAAAAATAGGCCCTTAAGTGGCAAAAAATTTAGAAAAATCGGAGTTAGGCAACTTGACGTAAAAATTTGAATAAGTTATCTACATTATTTCAAAAATATGTAAGGGTATGTGCAGGATCATGATGGGCCAAAAAGTGGCAATATGATGGGTATGTGGCTAGCGACTTTTTTTTTTACCCAAAATTGATGAAATGAAAAGGGTTTTTAAAGGAGATTCTCAACTTTCCACCAATATAAATTATGCTTTTATTTTGAATTTAATAAGTAATCATTATTCATTTTTATTCAAATTATGACTAAAGTCCTGATTGATAGAATGATTGAAAAACATCTATAGCTTTCAAATGGTATCACATTTTTTGAATCCAAAACATGTGTCACATTCTATGCTTCACATACTATAGGATTAAAAAGAAAAATTTAATTTCATGAAGTTTTGGCCAAGTTAAGGTGGTCGACATACAAGTTTTTATATTTTTAAAAGTTGTAATAAAAATTCATAATTAATTATTTACTTGGGAAAAAATTACAAAAATATGCATCACATTGGGACATGAGTCATCTACTTATATTTAAAATATTATAAAGAATATTATCATTTTATTGTGGTTAGGGTGGTTAGTCCGGACACCTACTTCTTATTTTTTTCCTTGAAATTTAAGTACTCTTGCATTGAAATTTCAAATTTTTCACTAAATAGATTTTTTTTAAACAAACCTAGTAGTTTAGAAACTACATTCAATTTTTTACAAATTCTATTCTTACATATTTTTGAAATAATATAGATAACTTATTCAATTTTTTATGTCAAGTTGTCTAACTCTAATTTTTCTAATTTTTTTGCCACTTAAGGGGCTATTTTTTCCATGATGATCCTGCACATACCCATAAGAATAGAATCTGTAGAAAATTGAATGTAGTTTCTAAACTACTAGGTATATTTAAAAAGAAGAAGAAAATCTATTTGGTGAAAATTTGAAATTTCAATGCAGTAGCACTTAAATTTTAGGGAAAAAATAAGTAGGTGTCTGTCTGACCACCCTAACCACAATAAAATGATAATATTTTTTTATAAGATTTGAGATATAATTAGAGGACTCATGTCCCGATGTGATGCATATTTTTTTGTAATTTTTTTCCAAGTAAATAATTAATTATGAATTTTTATTGCAACTTTTAAAAAATATAAAAACTCATATGTTTGACCACCTTAACTTGTTCAAAACTTCATGAAATTCATTTTTTTTCTTTAATCCTATAGTATACGAAGCATAGAATGTGACACATGTTTTAGATTCAAAAAATGTGATACCTTTTCAAAGTTACATATGTTTTCAATCAACCTATCAATCAAGACTTTAGTCGTAATTCAAATAGAAAATGAATAATAACTACTTATTAAATTAAAAGTAAAGCATAATTTATATTGGTGGAAATTTGAGAATCTCCTTTAAAAACCCTTTTCGTTTCATCAATTTTGAGTAAAAAAAAGTCATCAGCCACATACCCTACACATACCCATCATATCACCACTTTTTGGGCCATCATGATCCTGCACATAAATTATGCTTTACATTGTTAGAACTGAGAAATGAGGAAGATAACACATTGAATTAGGTGATTGAGATAACTAAAAGGAATATCATTGTTAGAGAGTTACAAACTATTAAGTTTCCTATGTCCTATAGGACTAAGAAAAGAAGGAAATTGTCAAATAGTGATTGAATCATAACAAACAGTCTAAAAATAATGAAGTTACTATCAAATGGTGACAAAGATTTGTCCTCTAAGTCATTTGAACATGGTGATTGATAACACAGTGAGTAAGAAGTAAAAGATCACTTGATCATAACATTGAAAAAAGGTCATGAGTTATGTAATGAACTTCACTATTCTTTTGATCACAAAGGAGATCAAGATAATAATCAACATATTGATGTTCATAGAGAATGTTCATTGTGTGCAAACTTCCTTACAAAGCAATTACCATAGCCAAGTTTAAGGTGAATTGCACCTGCTATTTTATGTTCATATGGATATGTTCTAGCCTTTAGTTAATCATTGTAGCATAATAGATAGGCTAAATAGTTGTTCATATACCATTGTTTCTAATTCAAAATTGTTATACCTTATTCTAGGAGAAAATCACAAGGGGAGTCTATACATAAGACACAATTGTTTCAAATTCAAAAGTGTTGGCTCTTTCACAATTGTTTGCTTCATTTATTTGATCTAAGACAGCCTGTTGTATAGAAGATGCTCTCAAAATCACAGTAAAATCCTTTATTCTAGGAAGACTGTTCAAAATCTTCCCATCATAACAATGAACAAAAACATCAGTTATTAACCTGAACTTTGCAATAGTTTCATCAAATTCTACTTTTCCACTCTTTTTTCCTTTCTAAATTTTATTCCCAATTTCATCCATGAAGAGCTTCCTCAGCCTATAGATCATGTTCTTAGCCATAACTTTACCAAGTGTCGAGAATAGCTTCAAGTTTTTACCCATGAAAAAATTCACAAAATTTGGCCTTACCAAATATAATGTGTTCAAAATCTCTTTGAAGTTATTCTATAAAAGAGTTTCTGAGAGTATAATGTGTAGTTTTGAATTAACCTTTTTGCATGAATTCCATATATATGATCGGATATTTCAAGCTTGATGAACTTCATCAAGAATGAGCAGACCTATGCTCTCTAATAGAAATTTTCCAATATGCTTAGCCTCTTCATGAAGGCTCACATTTATCTCACAAGTGGGTGGCGTAGAAGAAAAAGTGTGCTTGTTATTGGCTACATTTTTTTTGTATACCTAACTTGTGAGACAAATGTGAGCCTTCCTGAAGAGGATAAGCATGTTGGAAAATTGGTTTTAGAGAGCCCAGGTCTACTTGTTCTTGATGAAGGTCATCAAGCTTGAAATAGTTGATCAAATATATAGAATTCATGCAAAAAGGTTAATTCAAAACCGTGCATTAAACTCTCAGGAACTCTTTTCTAGAATAACCTCAAAGAGCTTTTAAACACATTGTATAGAGTAAGGCTAAATTTTGTCAATTGTTGCTTGGGTAATAGCTCAAAGCTATCCTCGACCCTTAGTAAAGTTATGGAAAATAGAAGGATCTATAGGCTGAGGAAGTTCTACATGGATGAAATTTGGAATGAATTTTAGAATGGAAAAGAGAGTGGAAAAGTAGAATTTGATGAAACTGTTACAAATTTCAGGTTAATGACTGATGTTTTTGTTCATTGCTATGATGGGAAGATTCTGAATAGTCTTCTCAGAATAAAGGATTTTACTATGATTTTGAGAGCAGCTTCTATACAATAGGCTATCTTAGATCAAATAAATGAAGCAAACAATTGTGAAAGAATTAGTAATTTTGAATTTAAAACAATGGTGTCTTATGTATAGACCCCCCCTATGATTTGCTCCTAGAATAAGGTATAGCAATTTTGAATTAGAAACAATGGTATATGGAAAACTATTTAGCCTATCTGTTATGCTACTACAATTAACTATCGGTTAGAACATATCCATATCAACATAAAATAGTAGGTGCAATTCACCTCAAACTCTGTTGTGGTAATTGCTTTGTAAAGAAGTTTTCACTCCATGAAAATTATTTGTGCACATAGCCAAACATTTAAACTTCTTAACTAAAGCTCCAAAACTGAGTATCTCTTCATTGCATGACTCCTACATTTGCTCTAAGTATGATAATACTTGAGCTTTTGGTGTTTCTACACGAAACCTATAGCAGAAGTGTGTAGTCTCCATCTAAACGAACCATCTTCGAGGCTCTTCCCTTAAATGAGGGTTGAAAACATTAGAAGAAAAGAAATACCATAATTCTAAAGTAAAAATTTGTATCAAGCCAAATGTTAGAAAGTATAATTAAAAATACAAATCCTTACAATTGGACCTCAAATTGGACCAAGCATATTTAAAGATTTTATCTTTAGAATGTAGGAAATTTCTCTATCGAATCTTCATGACCTCAAATTGGATCTCTAATTGGACCAAAAGATTTATGATTTTATATTTAGAAAGTAGGAACTTTCTTTGTCTAATATTGATGACCTCAAATTGGATCTAAAATTGGACCAACAAATTTATGATTTTCTTTTTCCACCGATATTTCTATTCCTATACTTAGGTTATGCTTCCTGGTGAAAACACCTGAAAGTGTATCAGACCTACTCAAGGTGCTCTCCAACTTCGTTATGTCATTGATAGCAATCCAAGTTTGTCTGAACGGTCCATACCTGAAATTTGCATCACAATCTATTCTTCCTGCACATAAAAATGCCACATATTAACCCCTTCTAAATAAAACATTTAATCATTATAAAACCATAATTAATAAATCATTTCAGTTTCAAAAAGAATCTAATGTAATTTACTATCAAAACAAAAGTTGTATAAATCACAAAAAACCCATGAAGCCTCCTAAATCTAGCTTAAAGCAAGTTTACAGGATGGGTTTCAGCATAAGAGGCTTTCTACTACAACTCTCAATGAATGTATTATAAGTGTAAAGAAAAATTCTTCACACTCAAAGAAATGGAGTCAAACATTTATTCCAAAAGTATGTTAGTAGGAGTTAACTAAAAATAGAACTATTTTTTGCTTGTTTCATTTATCAATATGCCACATGGAAATGGAATAATCACTAAGAAACCCTAACAATAAAAAATGAACTAAACATTGAAGAAAGGAAATTCCAATGTACTATTATGTAATGTTGATGAAGGCACTTATATGAGCATGACTTGGACACAAATACCTACCATTGAATTTCCATCCATCTAAAGAGAAAATAAGCAATGTAAGGATTTGAGCAATATAAGTCCAAAGGGTTATGTTGTAATAGTAATGGAATCACCATAAGAGCACAACCAAGGAAAAAATTCTTGTGACTCTAATTGTGTGATTCATAACTCTATTGGTCATGTGGCATAGTTGTGCTATAACAAATACAAGATGCATTCATGTGTGACCCAATTTTAATGTGGCTATGTTGTGATAAAAATGGAGGTCTCATATGAGCTCAATTCATGTACAAATTAATCATTGTCATCATAATTAGGTGTCAATCATCATTGGGTGCATTCAGGTTGACTCATGTTTAACAGGTTACAATGTACTGATAGCATGATCCAAGAGCGATTACCTCTTGCTACAATAAATAGCCTATAACTCTAGTTTATATGTAGAGTGGTTGTGTTATATCAATTATGTAGTGCATTAAAGCACAACCCATGTTTAATGGGCTATGCTAGAGAGTGATCAAGATTTTCTAAACCTTATGAATGTTACTTAAAAATGTACGTCTTAAACCACAAGCCAAGTTTGTTACATACTTGAATGCAATCTTGGGTTACCACAAACTATAATAATGTGATATGCTAGTAACCATTACGGGAAGTATTAAAGCAAGACCCATGCTATATAGGATACATTTCCTTGATCAGGTTTACATACCTTAATGATTAAACACAAGCTTCCCACACACTCTAGAATACAATCCAAGATCATACCACACCCTGTCAAGACAACTAATTTTTTGACCCAAGATTTAAGGTTGTTTTCTAATTCCAACAAAAGCATTGGTAAGAGCATGACTAGGGTAAAAACCCTAGGCCTCTGTAGAAACGTAAACCATAACTCTATAGTAAAAAAAAACCTAATACCAATTTTTTAAATACTCATATAAAGAAAACACCCAACGTCCTTTTTCTAAATACCAAGATAGTGAATAACAAAGGGTTCACCAAACATCAATATTTTTAATGCCTAGGAAAAATGATAACAAAATCAAAATTTAGAAAACTGTGTGTAATACCAGAAAGGTTGAGACCTCATTTGTTTCTTAGAAAAAAACATTATCTCAATAGGAAAAAATATCCAATATCCTTTTTTTTAAATACCCATTTCAAGTGAAAACCCAACATCAAAATACCCAACCAACCAATAAAAAAAATACTGAGCAACAGTTTTTAAACATACCCATATATCTAGTAACAAAACAACCAACATCATAAAATTCAAATAACCAAATATTACTTCACGAAAAACACCCAACATCAAAGTTTTCAAATACCCTAAAAAAATTAAGAATGGTTTTCTTACCTCTAAGACGATCAACAACAAAAAGCTCAAAATCCTCAAGACATACTTCTAGGTGGGGAGTTTTCTGATAGAAGGATAGATTTGGCAACATTCTAGACCTATACCTTGAAGCAATGCTGGTAGGAGATTCCTCCACTAGGAAAGCCCTCTGATTACTGCTCAATATCTCCATATTCAAAACCCTTCAACCTTTGTTTGTTTTCCCAAACCATTTCTTGTAACTAAGAAATAGTTAAAAACCATGGGAAAATGGTGGTCCTATATCATTTGATTTTTCTTAGGCATTTATTATATATATATATATTTGTATGCATAGGTGTCAGCTAAAGCCTAAAACAAAGTTTGATGCAAAAAAACTAGTCATTTATTTATTCATTTTTAGAGGTGATTTTATCCGATGACCAAATTAGTCATTTATAGTTGTCTTACAAAAAATGAGTAGAATTTAGGCATTTTTAGTTGTTGTGACTAAATGTTTTAGTTACCTAGTCATTTATTTACCAAATTCTAGTAGGGAGTGTTGCAATAAAGTATATTACTACTGTTGGATGCATGTGTCAATAGTCTAATGAGTTCATAAAATTTGTTTTAACTATGAAAAATTTATAAGTATAGGAGGAAGAATAGGAAGGGGGTTCTCTATATAGAAAATGTAGAATTTTTTCCATTGGTTTGAACAATTATTGTATTGGTTTTTAGCTAAATGTGCACTATAGAAATGCTTAGTCTTGCAAATAAAAAGAAAAGTTCAAGAGTGTGTCAGTAGAAGATAGAAAAAGTGAAAGAAAGGAACTTATATTGCATATTGTTTTCTAGTTATTTTTTATGTGAGAGATGGATGTATAAATGCATTATGAATAGACTTATAACATCCTAAAAAATTGATTTACTAGTATGATAAAATATATCATGGATGGATTACTAAAAAATAGTTTGATCATTATTGTATCCTCATTACTTTGTTCAAATAAATTTGAGTAGTTACATAGAAAGAAGAGAAAAAAATAAAGGAGAAGAACTCAAATCATACATCACCGTGAGACCCCATTTGTATGAGGTATTTTTTCAAACAACCCACTAGCTTGTCTATGTTGTCGCATTAACAAGCTAGTGAGCTCACTAGCTTGTCAAAGGTCGCATGAATTTTTTGATGGAACGCCTTAAAGACATGTGGTCTCATGGAATGCCATGATTGAAAGATAGGAACAAAATGAAAGCATCAACAAGGCATGTGAATTGTTTGAAAAATGGTTTTGGTAGACATGTATTGAAAAATGTGGTACCATAGGCAAGCTAGTGAGCTCACTATCTTTTCAAAGCTCATATGAATTTTTTGATGGAATTCCTTAAAGAAAGGTGGTCTCGTGGAATGCCATGATTGCAAGATAGGCACAAAATGGAAGAATGGACAAGGCATGAAAATTGTTTGAAAAAATTCTTTAGTAGACATATATTCAAAATGTGGTAGCTTTGACAAGCTAGTGAGCTCACTAGCTTGTCAAAGCTCACATGAATTTTTTGATGGAATTCCTTAAAGAAATGTGGTCTCATGGAATTCCATAATTTCAAGATAGGAACAAAATGGAAGCATGGAAAACGCATGTGAATTGTTTGACAATTTTTTTTTGGTAGACTTGTATGCAAAATGTGGTACTTTTGACAAGCTAGTGAGCTTACTAGCTTGTCAATGCGATAGCATAGCAAAGCTAGTGGGTTGTTTGAAAAAATGCCTCATAGAAATGGGGTCTCATGGTGATGTACTCATGTTGGCATTTCAATTAGCACCTCTAGAGTGCTTATTGGAAATGAACAATTATGCATAGTGTGTGATGACTTCTCTTCAAATTATGGAGGGGAAGCTCCCTCTTGTTTGTTTATGTTTGTGTAAAAGTAAAACAGACTTAAGGTTCCTATATTTATTACTCAGTGGGTAGGAAAAAAGGGTGCATTAAAAGAATGCATTGCAGCTAAGGTTATCTCTAGTTTCTGTAGATCGTAGTTACAACTATGCTAATCTTTAATCTTTCATATTTCCTCAACATAAACAGAGCATGAGGACATAGGAGTGGGAATGGATTAGTTGGATTACTTGGGCCAACTATCTCGCCAGAATGTGTCTAAGGCTTCGAACTCTTAGATTTTATGTTGGATTAAGGCTTTATAATGCAAGTAACTACTCTTTACAATAAGATGAATCTTAGGATTGCCAAGGAGGAGGAAACCCTGTTCGAGGTATATACTGGAATGTAACTTACTAGAAACAAAAAATTGCAATGAATTGGTTGACAAGATTCTCGAGGAGGTGACAACACCTATCCAAAGTGTAGGATGAAAGTAGATCATTATACAACATCAAACGACAATCATTAACAACAAAATACCCAAGGAGGTGATGACACCTATCCAAGGGGGAGATTGCAACAATAGATTGTAAAAACAAGACGTTAAAATAACTCAAATCTTTAGATCAAATTGCATGCACCTTTTGATTTCCTTCTTCAAGCTTTCTCAATGAATTACAAAATTTTAGGACAATGAAGGTACAAAATCATACACAATTGCTTATCATACTAAACAAACTCTCATCCAGGAGTGAACAAATATACACTTGCAAGCTTGTGGCAACAATGGTGCAACAATTTTGCATAGTAAATAAAGGTTACAAAATAACGATCCCAAGGATCTTATTTATAGAACTCAAAGGAGTGGGAAACCCCAAAGTCTCCTTGAGTTAAAAATCAGCTCTTGCCAATCAATTAACAAGATTTA
This sequence comes from Sequoia sempervirens, assembly GCA_007258455.2. Taxonomy (NCBI): domain Eukaryota; kingdom Viridiplantae; phylum Streptophyta; class Pinopsida; order Cupressales; family Cupressaceae; genus Sequoia; species Sequoia sempervirens. The sequence continues at coordinate 186,786,630 of VDFB02058242.1, forward strand.
TTCCTAAAAAGTAGGGATCCTAGCAGTTAATTGGAAGTCTACTTTAGTTAATTGAAAATAAAATAAGAGAGAACTCAAAGTACAAAAGGTGTCTCCAAGATAGACATCCACGATTTGTGGAGATAGACATTCATAATTAGTGGAAGTAAAAGTAGAGATCCACAATTAATGGAAATAGACATGCATGATTCGTGGAACACTTAGTTAACTTGGAAAGAAGCATCAAGTTAACTAATATTCATCATGAATGCTATCTTGATAGGACGTCCCAACTAGGTGTCTTACACCTCACCACCTCCAGTCAATAGCTCTTCTATCCATTTGTTGACTTCTTCTGCCTTTGGACATTCAATGCTTTGTAGGGTGATGATGCGGCGCTTCAACATCTCTTTGCTACTCACAATCTGCTCTTGATATTCTATCTTCTTTGCAACTATGTTATCCAACCTTGTTGACATGAAGTGTGGAAGGTAGTGTGGTAGTAATCGGTGGTGGATTTTTGTTTGGAATGACTACCTTCTACATTTTCTATCCATTGAACGGTGATATCATTTACACCTTCCAAGGAGTCCAAAATGATTACGGGATTCACTTGATGCATGTCGGTTTCGAGTGTTATTAGAAAGTTATGAAGTAGGACCATTTTGGTCTTGATTTCAACTTGATAGTACTATATTCTAACAAACTTGACTGTTGATTGTAAACACGGATATGTTCTGACAACCTTTTCTGTAACTACTAAAAATAGCCTGTCGAGGGTAATTTTATGAACAAAATCTAAGACATGGGTTTTATTTAGAATAATTTTCTAAATGGACCTAGAATGTCAAAAATCCCAAAAAATCACTTTACTCGTGCATGCAAGATCCCTTCAGGGTAGAAGTTTCAAATGTAGCAGAGGCTTATTTTTTCCCAGAAAAATCTAGCACATGGGTTTTGTGAATATGCTATGTTGATCATACCTAGTTGGTCAGATCTATGATTATCTACAACTTTCTTGGACTTGCAAGAAGATCTAAGACAAGAAACTTAGAGGAAAAATACAAGAAGAAGATTGGAAGTTATCAACTGTCCTTCTGGAAAAATATGCCTTTGGATGCAACATCTAATAAATTGTTCCTTTATGCAATTTATCTTTGAAAATATGAGCAATGAAAACCCCTCTGTCAGATCTTCAAAATATGTATTAGAGAGAAAATGACTGTTCTTGAGCTCCAACCTGCAAAGAAAAATGACGAATAAATATTCCTAGGATTGATCAATAGTTTTTGAAGTTGAATGCATCAAGTTTGGGCACCAACTCATGATTGAGGAGTCTTTGAGCCTGATATGGAGTTCTCAAAACTTATTTCCACTGATTGTGGGATGTTTTAGACATGAAAGGATTTCAAAATATCTAACTCTAGTCAATAGGTTTTGCTTTGATTTTAGGCATCCCTTTTGAGGAGTTGAACACTTTTTTCATTATTTTTCATGGTGAAGTTCCTCCATTGGATCCTCGTTCCAAGTTGCTCATTTGATCTTGACTTGTTGTTGATAGATCCATTGTTGAGGTGGAACAACACTAATGAAGTGTGCTTGGGAGTTGTTAGGCCAAGAACCTAAAACTAATGCCTCAAATTCAAGGGTGCCTTTTCCTAGCAGGAGTGCTTTTAGCTTTAGACTTGGTCAATTTTCTTGACTATTCTTCAACTCCTCCATTTTAACCTTCTATGCTCTGATATGAGATCACAACTAACTGATGAGTCTAATGATCTAGCTGAAACATGGGATGGATAACCAGCTCAGTCCTAGAAAGGATGACTAGTTTCACAAATCCTGAAAGTTAGTTTAAGTGCCTTACAAACTTGGGTGCCCCTAGCCTACAGGGGAACTTTTCAATTTTTGACTCATGTTTTTCATGTTGCAAACCTTCATGAATGGTCCCAATTTGATCTTTGTCATTATAAGATGTCTAATTTGTATGTTGTCTTCACTGATGGTGTCATTGTTGAGATTGATCAAAATGGAGAAGATTATCCTGGAGGTCACCAAGCTTGCAAACTATATCTAATTGCCTAAAAATATGGGCGCCTTTTCTTAGTAGGGACACTTTTCCTTGACACTTGTTCATTTCTCCATATTCTTCATTCAATCTCCATCTTTTTCATTTTCTACTTGATCTTCTTTTCTGAATGCTTGACAGTTCTTGTGTATGTGTAGTTGGATTGATTGTGAAGCTAAGAGAGTGTTGAATAGATGCCTTGTAGAAAGCAGTTGTTGAAAACCTCATCAAGTGATTCAAAATGAAGGGTGCCCCTAGCTAGCAAGGGTGATTTTTCCTTGATGTACATTGATTTTCCCTCCATTTTGCATGCTTTAACAATCAACAATTTTTGTCGTTTGATGTGTCTTGTAGGTTGGCGAACAGGTTTGTTGCAAAGCTAAGCTATTGCTAGGGAGATCATCTGAAGACAGGTTTGCTCAAAAACTACCATCTAAACCATCTAATTCAAGGGCGCCCTTGGTTAGCAGGGGCACTTTTTCTAATGTTTAACTACCATTTTTTATAGTACTTTCTTGTAGCATCTCTTAACTTCGCTTATGTTGGTTGGTGATTAATGAATTAGGTGACCTTACTTGATGATGCACCAGAAATCCAACCAAAATATGAAGGAGATGACTGCCTTGGTGAAATTTGATCACTACCTTTGACCTTTGGAATTCAAGGGCACCCCTAGCCAATAGGGGTGCTTTTGGCTGTGGTTTCATCATTTTCATTGAATTTTTTTATCTCTTCATGCTTCACGTTCGTCGTGCATCGTGATTGTTTCAAGAATCATCGTTGACAATGTGAATGCATTTGTCTTAGCAATCACCTACATCATGCAACATGTATGGTTGTTGGAAAAGTGACTAAGTCATTTGACTGCATAGCCTCCTCTTGGTAGCAAGGCGTGCATTCTCTAGACTTAGTCAATTTTCAACATTTTTAGTCAATTTTCAACATTTTTCACTTTTGAGAATCCCCTCCATCACAGAGCATCTTTTCAAGAATTTTCACCATGGATTCTTCATTGAAGCTCTTGAGGCTTAGATTTCTCCACCTAGTACTGGCCATTCTGCCATCAATGGTTGTGGAGATCCTAGCTCTCTTCCTAAGAAATGAAAATAGACCCACCAGACTAAAACAAAATTTTTGGTGATTTTGACTTGACCAATGTGATCATGAATTCGATTCATCCTATCAAAATCATTTTCAAACATTTCTAGGAAGGTCCTATTTTTAGGGGTTTTCCTAAAAATAGGGATTTGAAACCCTAATTTTCAAATTTTCAAAATTTTGCAAGCATCTTCCTTGACACAAACACATAAAAAGCCTAGATGTTTGGTTTGACCTAAAACATAATTTTGACAACAATTTTACATGATTTAGATCATTATAAGAAAAATGTCCTATTGAAGCAAAATTTTATTATGGGTACAACATTAGGCTTCGTCTGGTGACCATGTCGGATACTTGTGGCATACAAGAACCGATAATCTCTAGTTTTATAGACCAATGTTCTTATTAGTTAGGAAACAGAGTTAGGACTGATTTCCTAATTCACCTAACACTTTGGAGTTCTCTCAATTATTCACCTAAAACAAGACTACCGAAGAAGTCACCTAAAACATGATGATACTTTCCAAAATGGGGAAAACCATTACTACATAATGTTAAAGCAAAAGAAAATTATTTACAAAGAACCACTCCGCCCCTGAAGGGATGAAATTTTTCAATTATTTCCCACTTCATGACAGTACGAAGAGCCTCCCATTGATGTTGCTTCTGCCTGAAAGGCTTTACTTCTCTTCTGATGGGAATTGCAAGAGACAATCCCTCTAGGATGAAGATTCTCAGGTATTCATATATCTAAGAAAAAGTACTCTAATAGAAGTAAGAATATGATGCAAATGGAAAAGCTGATACACCTGAGGCATTAATTCTATTCTAGTCCATCCTCGGGATTTTGAACTCTTCAAACCAATCAATCGAGTTCCAAATTCAATTTCTATAATGTTGTAGGTGATCTTTTCTGACTTGGAAATATCCCTTGACCGGCTCGTCGATCAGCTCTAGATCACCTTTAACACATAGAAGTTTGATTCCCATGTCTTTGGCATCTTTAAGGCCTAATAAAAGCACCTCTTTCTCAGCTTTGGTGAATTCCAATTGCACAGATAGGTGCAATTGTCCTTTAGGGGAGATGATCACTTCCCCTACTTTTGAAATTGTTGTAGTGGAACAACCTCCATCAAACTATGTTTTCCATGACCTTGTGTCCTCTATTAGTCTCTCTTCAGAACAAGCAATGTTCTAATCTTCAGTTTCTATCTCTAGCAGAGTCACGTAATTACCGGGACATGTTTCAAGCTTTTCTCCTATTGGGATGGATGACTTGAGCACAACATGCTTCTTTATAGCATTGAGAATTTGATCTATTTGTTCTGGATGATCCTGAAGATATTCCAATTGAGAGATTTGTACCTTGGTCTTCATCATGGAAGTCACGATGTCAAAATTTTTTGAAGATGGATCTTGAGCAACTAGCATAGCGTACGTCCTTCTGTGAAGACCTAAGATGGGAAGTGGAAGGAACCTCTTCACCCTTTTCACTTGATCTTTGTCTTTCTTCCTCTTCTTTCTATGCTTTGAGGTACTGAGCATGTCTAGACATAGGCGTTGAAACATTTTCATGATTCACTGCAAGAGTGTACTAATGGTATGTTTTTTCTTTTTCTTTAATAATGAGTTTAGAGTATCCTATTGCAGAGTCACCATCAAAGTTGTTCATCTATGGTAAGACAATGTTCGAACTTGTTGTTGGTACAAAACTAGAACTGGGAGCAACTTCAACGTATCCCATGATTTATGTCATTCTCAGATTCTCAGGACATGTGGATCCGGTATGTGCACTAGTGTCATGGAAACAACAAAATATTGCACTATGTGCAACTTCAATCATTGGTCTTGATGGAGATGTTGGCAACTATGGTTGAAGATTGTCTCTCTTTGGCTGGTATGGTTGCGAAGCTAGAGATTTGATAGAATTTGTTTTCATCAAGCTAGAAGTGATCATATTATCCTCCAACTTGATGGCCTATTCTTGCACACTATTCAACTTTGTTTCTTTTGCCATCTTCAAGAAGAAGGATATCTTTGATGGAAGATCATTTATGAAACAACTCATTAGAATCTGGTGATGGATCGATTGTAAAAGAAATTATTGTAACAAGATGATTAAATCTTGATACAAATTCCCTCATGTGTTCTTTGTGTTCCATCTTTGCAAATACAAGTTCGGAAAACAACATATGACTATCTTCAGCAGGCTTGAATCTCACCAAAAATTTCTCGCTTATAGTTTCCTAGATTGTAATAATGTCTGGCTTCAGATGATTGAACTAGTCAATAGCATTTTTGGCAAGAGTTTCCACAAAGAGGTACACTGTTATTTCTTCATGTGCCACATGCAAGACAGCGTAAGGGTATGTGCAGGATCATCATGGAAAAAATAGGCCCTTAAGTGGCAATGAAAATTCAAAAAAATCAGAGTTAGGCAAGTTGACATAAATTTGAATAAGTTATCTATATTATTTCAAAAATATGTAAGAACAAAATCTGTGGAAAATTGAATGTAGTTTATAAACTACTAAGTTTATTTTATTTTTTTAAATTCTATTTGGTGAAA
>VDFB02058242.1:186792443-186844673 GCA_007258455.2 Sequoia sempervirens
CTCTCCCCTTAACCCTCCCTTCCTTTATCTCTCTCACACACTCACTCCATCTATCTATCTCCCCTATACCCTTAACCATGAAACCCTAAACCCTTATAACCCTCTACCATAAAACCTTAACCCTTAAACCCTCTACCATATACCCTAAACCTAAACCTTTAACCCTTAAACCCTCTACCATCTACCATTAACCCTTAGGTCTATGTGTACACAAATTGGATATCCGATTTGCAGAACTAAAATCATACTATTACAAAACATTGTTAATTTTTTTCAAAGGAATAGGATAACATATTGTAACGGATATCAGATTTGTGGGCCATAGAAAAGCCCCATGTGGGTCATTTTGTGCATTCCAACGGACCCTACATTCTATTTGCAGGAGACACACACGCGGTTTCAGACAGGAAGAGACAAAGATCAACTTTTTGGAGCATCTTCTATTGAAATTTGTCATAAGAAATGATTTTTAGCATCTTTTATGAGGTATAATGGGGAGCAGTAGTCATCGAAAGAAAAAACATAAGAGAAAGCTTACAAAAGAAGAAATTGAAGCATATAGACAAAGAGATAGAGAAAGTCATAGGAAGATAAGACAAGGTATGTTAAATATTGGTGAACCTAACCCCTATGGTATTTCAAGTGAAGAGGAAATTGAAGATGTTCAAGGTGAAAATATTCAAGGTGAAAATGTTGGAATTGAATATGTTGAACATGATATTCAAATTAGGAATGGAATTATTGAAATTGATAATGAAAATGTTCAAGGTGAAAATGTTAGTTGAAGATGTTGAATATGATATTGAAATTGGGAATAAAATGTGAAATTGATAATGAAAATGTTCAAGGTGAAAATGTTGGATTTGAAGATGTTGAACGATATTGAAGTGAGGTGGTATTCAAATTGATATTGAAAATGTTCAAAGGTGAAAATGTTGGAAATGAAGATTTTGAACAATATTGAAGCAATTACAAATTATGTTTTCACCAAATTACATGAGAAATGAAAAGAACCTTGTATGGAAGAAAGACATGTTCAATTTCAAGACGGCAAAGAAGGGGAGCCTAAATGGTTGCTTGAATTTGATGGGGCTGTTATAAACAATTTTGAAGGCAAAGAGGTCAACCACGAGACACCTGTTAGGTTGTGGGCTAGAAGACTTTTCAACCAATATTTTAGTGATAAGACATTGACCGAGCAGTGCCAACTTTTTGTACAATTGCTGAAGATGCAAAAGATGAGACCTTTGCTATCCAAATTGAAGATTCGTGTGAACAAGAAGACCAAAAAAAATTCTATTATTGTCAAAAATATTTTTAATGCTCTCAAGTCTATTGGAAAAGTAACAAGAAAAGGATAAAGAGAACTGCTTTCGAGAGAGTCATTACAACTGCCCTGGTAAGCCATAAATTGAAAAGGCTAAGCTTTATGAGACAAACTTGTATTGATTGCGGCATAAATCATTAAAATTGGATAGAGAACTTGCAAGAAGAGAAAGAATAGATGATACTCTTCAAAATGATACATGGGATTTTTTCGGGAGGCTTCCATGTATTGATAAGAAGCTAACTAATAATGTAAAACAAGCAATTCAACAATTTTGGCATGATAACTCTAGAGTATCACCCAATGAAAAAGATGTTTTAAAGTTAAAAATTGGAAATCAAGACCGTACACCACATCCTAAACATTTCTTGGAATCAAGCCAAACAATTTTGTTCGCTAAAAAAATTCATTGAAACACATAAAAATATGGAAATCTCAAGAAAGGGACTTTTGAGGGTTTGAAGCCATTTTATTGTGTGCCTCTTAAGATTCGTAATACTTGTTGTTGCAAATACCATGTGGAGTTTTCAATGTACCATGAGCTATTATGCTATATCCATTCTACTTTTCATACTAATGAAATGTTTCAGGAGTGTGGTGCAATGCATCTTCCGAAATCATCAAGGGACTTGCTAGATCTATTTTTATGTTCTAGAAATGATGGTTGCTTTTTCTATAGAAATGATTGTTTAAATGAAAAGTGCTCACAATGTGGTGGCTTGTCAAATTTTGTTCAATTTTTTCATGAGAGTTCCGAACATGAATTTGGAAAGAAGCTTGTTGAGAAAAAGAGATATGAGATAGTTAAATATACTTTGCAAAATGGAGGTGAGGGTTCTAGATGTGAGTTGGTTACAAAAGAATGCAGTGTTGCTGATTTTATTTCAGATTTTAAGGACAATATTTTCTACAAGTATGCAAGGCATAGTCATAGGTCTCAGTGGTTGGATCAACAATTTAGGATGTGTAAGGACTCTTTTCCGATTGGCACTATTATATCAGTGGTTGATTTTGCAAGAAAACTACGGTAACCACAAAACGAGGTACAATCTCAGTATTACAATTCCATTCAGATTGCTATTTTTTCCACATAATGTTTAGACATGCACTTGATAGTACAGAGGAGGATCGAAAGATAATCAGAGAGTATCATTTTTATATGAGTGATGATAGATCTCACTCATCTGAGTATGTCCAACATTGTTTCGAGAATTTTTTTGAGTTCTTGTAGGAGCATGATATAGCATTGGGTCGACATCTAATTTGGTCAGATAATTGCACAAGTCAATTCAAGAATGCTCGTATGTTTCATTGGTTGAGTAGAATGCATGTAGACAGGGGTCTACCTCATATTTGGAGTTTTTTTTAAGCTGGACATGGGAAAGGGGAGCCTGATGGAGCAAGTGCATGCATAAAGAGAGCTCTAGTTAAGGAGCAATTGAAGATTTCAAGAGAAAAATTCAGCGATGCACGTTCTATAGTTGATTGGTGTAGTTCAACATTGTCACAAGGAGGGACACTTGATTCAACAGTGCGCAAATTCTTTTGGTTCATTGAGGAGGGTATAGTGGGAGGCAGATTGGATTGTCATACAATCAAAGATTCTTCAAAGATGCGTTCATTTCGAAGCTCAGATGCAGGAACATGGACCATTTAGACACGAGAGTTGGCTTTTTTTTGTCAGAGTTGTATTCAGTGCGAGTGGGATCAATGCAAGTCAAGTGAGTGGGTGGATACATGGGTACCATAGTATCTAACTCCTTTATCTCAAACAATATCCATGACAAATGACACAATGGAAAGTTGAGTTGATTACGACCTGCTTTCAGATCTACTACAGATAGGACATATTTTTTTAGTTGTTGCACCGTAGGGGAATGAAGAGAGATCAGACTATTGGTTGGCTCGATGTGTGCGGGTAAAGAATAAGTTAACACAACTGATGGAATATGATGATGGTTTCATGTATCCTACAGTTTCAGTTGTGGTTGCAAGAACTTGGTTACAAACATACATTATTAGAAAGAATGGCATACCTGCATTTGAAGACTACAAGAAACACAAAACCATTCTCATGTATTTGCACCTTCTTATAGAAACAAATTTTAAGTTGTTGAAGCATCATGCTAGAACAAAGAAAAAACAACTATGGACACTTAGTAATGTTGATCATGAAGCAATATTGGATACTCTTAAGCAAAGAGATGACCCTTTAGGCACACTTGAATAGAATTTTCAAGAATGGAAGGTAGAATGCTTATGTTCATTATGATTAAGTTCATTAGTGTTCTTTATTTAATACTGATATTTTATATACTATTGCAATGCAGGTGTCTTTAATAGTGATATTTTGTATGCACTTTTGCGATATTTTTGGTAAGATTGATCATGGACCTGCTGCAACAATAGCCAACTCTAATCCATTCAAAGAGGTATGCATCTTTTATAGTTTGCATCACCAACTCATCATCATTCAAGTTATTTAGATTAATATAGATATGTTAGTCTAAGCATCTTTTCTATTGTGACAATATAGATTTCATTTTCCCATCACTTCATGATATTTCTCGCACATGATTGATCATGGACCTCACGCAACAATAGCCAACTTTGATCCTTTCGAAGAGGTATGCATCTTTTATAGTTTTTATCACCAACTCATCATCATTAAAGTTGTTTAGATTAATATAGATATGTTAGTCTAAGCATCTTTTCTATTGTGACAATATAGATTTCTCATTTTCCCACTTTTGCGATATTCCTCGCACGATTGATCATGGACCTGCTGCAATAATAGCCAACTCTGATCCTTTCGAAGAGGTATGCGACATATTACAACAATATAGATTATCCAAGTGTCTTTTTATAGTTTGCATTACTATCTCATCATATTTTTGGTTTACTTTCTAGAATAATATAGATTGGGTTATTCTAAGCTACCTTGATGGTTTGTACGTGTGTTGTCAAATGTCTCCGGGCATAATCTATACCCAAAGGAATTTTTTGAAATATGGGTCAAATGTCTGGCATTGTATAAAGGGTATGTTTAAAATGTAAAAGGGTTTGTATTTTGGAAACTCATAGGTTTTGTAAAGGGGTCTATTTTTGTACTTAATCGAGCTACAACCGAAGGTTTTCTTCCTGGTTCTTTCCTGTCAGTATGCTCGTTTGAACCAGGTTTTGTAATACTATCTAGTCCTCTCCCCTACTATCTCTTACTCAAAGAGTAAGGAGAGAGATTAACCCATCTATGTTTTTTGAAGAGACATACATATAATAGCAATCACACGTGAAGATGTAATGGGCACATTGATAGGTGCAATATGAAATTATGTATGCTACAATTGAAGTAATTGCAAGAAGTCTTGTTATGGTGAAATTTTTATTAGAGAATACATAATCATGTTTTCTTAAAGAAGAAGTATTAATAGGTATTAATTTTGAAGTAAATTTAATCTATATGCAAAGCATTTGTAAATCAATATGTGTGTAATTGTAACAGTAAAATTTGTGCATACCATGTCATTTCCCACACAAGTTTGTGTCTATTTTGAAGAAATGTCTTGATACATGTACGTAGTGACTCAACATATAAATTCAAGCTCATCTCTCTAGCCTTTTATCAATTTGAATACTTAAATCACTATACAATTAGCCCTATCCTATTCTTATTCACACACATCTATACATTTACCTTATTTTCCCATTTATCACATTCACCAATGGGTATGCCCTCATTTATCCATTAGCCACCTAGAATTGATTTAACTATTAACCCATTCTAGGACACTTCTTCAATTGCAAGGGTGACCTCATGGTCACAAACCTATTCCCTTTCATTTTAAAATTCAAAATTCAAACTTTTGGCTAAGTGGCGTCATTCACCCACTTTGAGTTGACTAAACACATGTTTGGCATAATTTGATGATATACGCTAGCATTAATAACATACAATATATTCATTATAATCATGAAAACATTCATTTATCTTATAGCATTGGAGCAATTAATAGTGAGACATTTTGATTCAATGCAATAAAAATGAGTAACAAATTTGAACATCTACAGTAACCCTTAATTATGTTAGGTTGATTGTGTTTGATTCATTGTATTTACTTAATTATCCTAGGTTAACTTCATAAATAAACTTTTTTTTTTCTTTATATTTTGTTGAGCCCAACCAATGGTACACTTGATCCAACCTTCTTTTTAGGGTTTTACATTATTAAGGTTTTCAAATCTACAGTTTTCTAAGTTTACATTCTATTTTAAAATTTGAACTTTCTTATACATCCTTGTACGCCATTGATACATTTTTCTATTAGGTTTTTCATTTTTTATGTTAAGATATAGTAAATTATATTCACTTGCAATTTGATGTGTAAATCTCTTGTATTGTTAGAATGAGTACTTGAATGATCATGAGGTGTTGACCATCATTTCCATCAATGAAATTGGCCATATCTCACATGTAATGCTTGGGAGTTACATTGGGAGAAGTGGATCATCTTTCCATAATGTTATGGGTTCCTACTTAGTTGATATGTTCATAGTGGAGGGCTAGTTTTGGGAATTTGTGCTCTCGATGAGTTATTGGTCAAATACATTATCTATTCATGGATTCTATCTTGAGTGCTATCATAATTACACGTTGGGGTGGTTCATGGTTTTAAACTATCAAGAATGGTTTTGGTTGAAGGAGTATTTTTCTTTGAATCAATAAAGTTTCAATTGCTCAATTCATATTTTACTGTTTTTCTTGTTTTTTTTGCTTGTGCACAAGCCATTCAAGCATTTTTGTATAAAAAATTTATGTAGAAACATTATTACATGTCTTGACGTTATTTCAAGAGTGGAAGGTGTGGAAAACTGGGTTTTGAAATAAAATGAAGAGTTAAAGGTCTAAAAATGGTGGTTTTTTTTCACTTGAAAATAGAGTTTTTACCCTAGGGTTTGCAAAAATCTCTGAGATAGCAAAAGTTTCTTTGTTTTCTAAGAATATTGGGGCCTAGATAAAGGTGCCTAAGGTGGTGGCAAAGTTTGAAAGGTTGTGGAAGTGCTACATCCAATAAACCCTCAAGAATTACACTAAAAACAAGGGTTTTTTGATATGATGGTTATAGGTCCGTACAAATGGAATCCAATTGCAAAATATTTGTTTTCTTGGCAATTTATTTGCTGCCCCCAGGTTTCAAGGGTCTGTGTGGTGTTTGAAGGTATGTTGCTTTGCATTTTTTGGCTAATTGAGTAGCCTGTTGAAGGGTGAATGTATAGGAATTCAATGTTGGTCCAAAGGATTCTATGTTGTTTCTCATATATGTTGTGTAACTTGGATATGGGTGTTTGAATCAGTCATGTGTTCGTCTAGTGTTTTGGAAGATTGTGGAGTAATTGGACAAAAACTAGTTTCTCACTATTACAAAGGTTTAAGGGGGTTAAAGAGGGAAATGTGTATTTAGTTACTTGTCAAGTTTTAAGGGAGTTTTAGACTATCCAAAGAGGTCAGAATAATCTTGTTAGATGCCTCAAATAGGCAGGTTGCAAAGAATTTGTGATTGTGCCCTTGTGTTTGCATCAATTTTTCACCTAATTTCACTCGGTCCAATATAGCTCGGAGTGATTCGACGTATTTGGGTGCAAGAGAGGACCATCCCTAGCGTAAACATACCCATCCAGATGTGTTGGAACAGTCTGTTTGGTGGTACGAGTTACGGAATGAAAGTTGAGCCACTTTGCAACTTTACACTGCTTGCATCTGGCAATTTTTCCCTCCATTGAAAAGTCATCACCATAGGAAAACGCCTTTGAGATAGCAAAAACTGAGAGATTTTTTTTTAGATGGTACCAACACGATCCCATAGCCTCAGACGAAGAGTCTATAAGCATCACAGTCTTCGAGAAATAGCCCTTCAAAGATTGCTTCCTTTGAGCACTTTGGACTCTTGAGGGAAATTGTCGGTCCAATGTAGCTCGGAGTGATTTGGCGTATTTGGGTGCAAGAGAGGACCATCCCTAACGTAAACATACCCATCCGGACGTGTTGGAACAGTCTGTTTGGTCGTACGAGTTGCAGAATGAAAGTAGCACCACTTTGCAACTTTACACTGCTTGTATCTGGCAATTTTTCCCTCCATTGAAAAGTCATCACCACAGGAAAACGCCTTTGAGATAGCAAAAACTGAGAGAATTTTTTGTAGATGGTACCAACACGATCCCATAGCCTCAGACGAAGAGTCTATAAGCATCACAGTCTTCGAGAAATAGCCCTTCAAAGATTGCTTCCTTTTAGCACTTTGGACTCTTAAGGGAAATTGTTGGTCCAATGTAGCTCAGAGTGATTTGGCGTATTTGGGTGCAAGAGAGGACCATCCCTAGCGTAAATGTACCCATCCAGACATGTTGGAACAGTTCGTTTGGTCGTACGAGTTGCAGAATGAAAGTAGCACCACTTTGCAACTTTACACTGCTTGCATCTGGCAACTTTTCCCTCCACTGAAAAGTCATCACCACAGGAAAACGCCTTCGAGATAGCAAAAACCGACAGAGTTTTTTGTAGATGGTCACAACACGATCCCATATCCTCAGACGGAGAGTCTGTAAGCATCACAATCTCCGAGAAATAGACCTTCAAAGATTTTTGCCTTTTAGCACTTTGGACTCTTAAGGGAAATCGTCGGTCCAATGTAGCTCGGAGTGATTCGGCGTATTTGGGTGCAAGAGAGGACCATCCCTAGCGTAAATGTACCCATCCGGACGTGTTGGAACAGTCTATTTGGTCGTACGAGTTGCAGAATGAAAGTTGCACCACTTTACAACTTTACACTGCTTGCATCTGGCAACTTTTCCCTCCACTGAAAAGTCATCACCACAGGAAAATTCCTTTGAGATAGCAAAAACCGAGAGAGGTTTTTGTAGATGGTCACAACACAATCCCATATCCTTGGACAAAGATTCTGTAAGCATCACGGTCTCCAAGAAATAGACCTTCAAAGATTGCTGACTTTTAGCACTTTGGACTCTTAAGGGAAATAACCGGTCCAATGTAGCTCGGAGTGATTTGGTGTATTTGGGTGCAAGAGAGGACCATCCCTAGCGTAAACGTACCCATTTGGACGTGTTGGAACAGTCTGTTTGGTCGTACAAGTTGCGGAATGAAAGTTGCACCACTTTGCAACTTTACACTACTTGCATCTGGCAACTTTTCCCTCCACTAAAAAGTCGTCACCACAGGAAAACGCCTCCGAGATAGCAAAAACTGAGAGAGGTTTTTGTAGATGGTCCCAACACAATCCCATAGCCTCAGACAAAAATTTTGTAAGCATCACAGTCTCTGAGAAATAGACCTTCAAAGATTGCTTCCTTTTAGCACTTTGGACTCTTAAGGGAAACTAGTGGGCAACATAGTTAACTTCTTCACAAACTTGGTTTGAAGTAATTTCATTCTTTTTTGTGCATTTAAAATGAAGTTTTAAGCCTTCCACCCTAAAAGTGACCTCTAAATAACTTCAAACACCTTAACTACCTCATTCTTATTCATTTGTTTTACAAACAAGCATTTTCATTCCAAGAGGCAATATAACTTTTGAGATTGCAATAAGACATCTGATAACTCTTGAGTGTACTAAAAGAATTCTTATCATTTTTGAAGAATGTTGATAACTCTACTGTAGGAAGGTGATGAGAGATTGCTTAGCGATGAAAAGCTTGAGGCATCTTATGAGGAAGTCATGTCAACCAAAGAAATGATCAAGCGTGAAGTCACAACTTGCAGCCATGGAACTGAACCTACTGAACCTGAAGAAGATGGTTGCGTTGCTAACCGGAAGAGCACCTCTAGATGGTTGTGTTGCTGACCATAAGAGTACTTAAAGATTCAAAGGGAGCCTGTTGAACCTAAAGAAGATGGTTGTGTTGTTGACCAAAAGAGCACCTCTGGATGTTGTTTCAGTTGAGGTTTGAGATAAACACTTGTACACACCATAGTATGGTTGTAGCCATTATGGTTGATATCGTGTTGAGGTGATATCTAATATCACGATGAGATGATATTCTTCTTTTCACTTATGGTTGTAGCCATAGTACTAGGCATCATGATGAGGTTATTTGCCTTGTGCAGCTGGAAGTATCCTCCCTAGCTGAGAGGGAGTGTTGATGATTATTGCAGCGTCAGTCATATCCTTCCAGTGATCTCCTCTACATAAGAATAAATTAAATATAGCCAAATCTATTTAATTTATATATATATCGATTTGTGATTAATGCTAATTCATCAAGAGATACGAGTTAATGAAGAGGTGCATTTATGAAGAGGCTGACATGCTTGAGGCACGAGTTATGTCAAATAATATTTATTATTTTATGAAGGCCGACTTCTATCTTGGAGGCGCAATCTTTGAGGAGGCACATTCTTTTTGGAGGCCGACCTATATTGTGAAGATTCACATCTCTCTCAGCTTGTATATATATTAGATACATTTCATTGTTTTGAGACATACATTTTTCATACATTCCATTTCATATCAAGTGCGAGTTAGTGAGAAACTCTTCAAGTGCAGATCGAGTTATTGTGAGAAGGCTGAGGATTATCATTTGAGAATTACATCATTGTATTGTTGTGTTGGCATCAGTCTGTGGTGCATATTATTAGGCCTCATTATCGGCCTTCATTGTAAAGGAGTTTCTATTGTGATTCAATAATATAAGTGATATTATTGGCTGATTTTTTCTCCCTCAAGAGGAGGGTTTTCCCAGGGTATCTGTTGTGTTATTGTGTTTGATTTAGAATTAATTTTTTGTGCATTAAATATGATCATAAAACTAACACAAGTAAATGGCTGCATAGCGTGTGGAATGAGGGGGCAAGCCTAAGACCCCTTTAAAGTTTGTTTGAGTGCTTTCTTTTCATTTTTTGTGAGTTTTGTGCCAAGTTTCCTCAAATAAATGTGGTCTCATAGAATTCCATGACAAGCTAATGCAATTGATAGCTGCTCCTAGTTATTAGTTATGTAATGTGAAGTAATTGCATAACTGCTTAGGTTGACTTTGTAAAAACTATATTGTTATTGAAATTTATTCATCTATCAGCATCTAGTTGTTACTTATGCAATGTGAAGTAATGCTTTGAGTTTGAAAGATGTGCAATGTAATTTAATCAACAATATGAACATAAACTACATAATATTTAACCATTCTTTTTATGCTATTGTACATTGGCATTTAACCATTGCTCACTTGATTAAATTTTCAAAGAGTTTAATCATGCACATGAGGAGGAAATTAAATTTTGATTGTCAACTTCTATATATATCAAATTATCCAATAATCAAGTGTATGTCCATATACAAAAATGGCATCAACGCCAACTCAAACAAAGTTTTACAATATGTGGCATATGCCATCTTGGTATCTATTCAATATTTACATGCCAAAATGTCTATCTCATCCTAAACTACTGGTGGATCATCAAAATGGAGCCTCTTTGAAGCACTCGTTGGCTCTAAAGGTAGCTGCACAAGAAAAAGTCAAACCACAATTGAGATTAGTTATACTATATTTTAAAATTGAATAATTAACATAAAATCAATACATTGAATTATAATTGAACTCTAAAATTGAAATCTTGATTACCTGAAATATACATCTCTTCAAGGGTCGAGGAGTCTAGAATATACCCCTCTCAAAGAACTAACCAAACCAACTTTTGTAACATCAATCTATATATGTGAACAAAAACATGAAATTGATCCAAGTTAGCATAGAATTGTCAGTAATAAGAACATATTTACCAAGCACAAAATAAAATAAACACATGCCTCTTTAGGCTGATCTTTTTCTGTATCTCCTTTAGGTGTTTCACCACCTCCTCCTTCAAGTGTTCGAATACCTACTCCTTCAGGTGCTGTGGCACTCATCAACAATGATGTATAGCTCACAACCGCCTATACATAAAAATGACAAGTACATATGAAACTACGAATCTATGTCAATGTATGCATAATCAATAAAATATCTTATAAATCTTAATTCAATCAAATTTGAGTTCAATTACCTTTCCCTTATCTAACTTTGTGCGTCCATAGTCTGGAGAGCGTCACACCTCGCTCGCACTAGGTGTTTCCTACAAGCAGAGAATAAGATAAACATATAAGTTAATATATAATTTCATTAATCACAAGCAAGTATACAATAAAAAAATGTAAATGAGTGAGTGCGAAAATACATACTATGTGTCTCGAGGCCAAATGAAATGGCCCTAAGGGTGCTATCAGTCACTCGTGTGAGCTCCTCCTCAGACATTAACTATTAAATAGACCATGTAAATAAATATTAGTACTTGATACTATCTCTTATTAATATTCATTTTTAAAAAAATACAAATTATGAATTTACACCTCAAATTTTACCTATGTAACTTCTCCAATGTCCACCTCTCTAGCAAGAGAGGACTCTGTAGGGTGTGCTCCACTCCCCTGCGTGTGATCTGCTATAATCTCCACATCCTAGATGTCATAATTAGAAGTATCTAATGGTTGCTCAGGGGGTTGTACAATAGGACCCAAACATATTTGCTGGCACGTATTGCAAATATGTGGCACACAAATATGTGGACCCAAGGAGGATGATGTAGCAGCACTGGATCCATCACTAAGATCACTAGACTGTGGCTGAGCTACTAAAGAAGCATGGGAAACCAAAAGACCACTCAAAGAGTGAATGGCTTGGATCATTTGTGTGGTTGCATCCTCCGTAATATCTAGATGTTGTACTGGAGGTGGAAAAGGAAGGGGAGGATGGGGAACATGTGGGCACCTAACTACTCTAGTTGCCCTTTGCCTATCCTGGGGCATACCTCCACCGACACCCTGGAAGGGTTTAATGTCAAAGTAATTGACATGATGCCCTAACAAAAACTCAGCATATAATTTTTTAATAAAGTAAAAAGGTACATCAAGATTATTGTTGGGTGGTTTATCAAAAACCATACACCAACAATCCCAAAAGTTATCTACTATGCCCCTATGCGTGCACCATTTTATAGAAAGTTTTGGTTTGTTAACATTAATTGGCAAACTAGTGCTGGGGTTAATAAATAAAGAGGCTATTTGGGCTTTTGTTATTTGGAGATCTTTCACATCATCATAAGACAATCCACACGCATAATATTGCCTCATGGTTTCTCGCCACGAATGAAATGCATTATGTTGGGTGGAGAGGGTTTCTACATTTGTAATTATTCCTATCAATGTGGTTGACATACGGGATAATCGAGGGATTTTTTTATAAACATCACAAATTCCCCTCAATTGCTCCAAATTTTCATGAATTAAGTCTTCAATTGATGGCTACGAGAGGTGGTGGAGCATTTGGCATTTCTACATTTTGATTCTCAGCTGGTGGATTTTCATTCTCAACTGGTGGAATTTGTGCATTCTCATTCTCGGCAGCCATAATGCCTGATTAAATTTAAAAAATAATTAATCTAAAATTAGACAATATAAATGAAACACTATTTTTAAATCAAAATCCATTAAAAACATTCATTTTTTTTATCAAAATCCATTCTAAACTCAATTGTTTCATAAAAATTCAATCAAAAACCCTATTTTGAAAAAAATCCACAAAAAACATTCATTTTTTTATCAAAATCCATTCTAAATTCAATTTTTTCATAAAAATTCAATCAAAAACCCTATTGTGAAAAAAAATCCACAAAAAACATTCATTTTTTTTATCAAAATCTATTCTAAACTCAATTTTTTCACAAAACTTCAATCAAAAACCCTATTTTTTTAAAAAATCCACAAAAAACCATATGAAATTATGCAAATCTAAATCAAAATTGAATCAAATAAAATAAAAATCAAAAAACTTACCTTTCCAAATCGGATTTTGCCCAAATCGGATATCCGTTACGCAAAGAAGGAATGCACTGTGCACCCGCGGGTTCTTCACTGTCAAATGACTTCAAAATAGCATTGGAATTTCTTTATATATGCTTTTTACAAATCGGATATCCAATCCAAATTGGATATCCGATTTGTAAAAGTAGGTTTGGTGTTTGCTATGGTGATACCCGAGCCTAAAAAAAGTCAACACATTCTTTTCACATTTTTCGGTCGATGAAAGACGTGTTTTTTTCCTCATTGCCACTTTTTGGCCCACCAGGATCCTGCACATACCCACTTATGCTACTTGAAGAATAGGTCTCTAACTTTTGTGTTAAAAAATAAGACACAATATGAAATATGGATTTGATGAAAACTGATGGTGACAAACATGTACATGTGTTTGGTTTTAAGGCATTTATTCGGCTAAAAGATTCATAATATGAAAACCTTAAAGAATTTATCTTCGAGATTTGTTACATTCAAGGAACTTGAATTTTTTCCTAAGTTAGAATAGATAAATGAGAATGAGAGGGAGAAGGTGCATTTTAAAAAAAAAAAAGTAGAAAGAAGCATCTAAAACTCAAAAATAAAGTGGAAAAGATAGTTTGGGGGAAGAAGAGGTTAGCACATCTAGTAATAGCACTAAAGAAGAATAGGGCACAAATATGATAGGAAATTCTTCACCAATAAGTATGAGAAGGTCTACTAGGAAACAAAGATCGCCTAATAGGTATAATTCGCTATATTTTTGTTATGTATTTACACTTACTTGTACTAATATTAAACCAAGTTTTATGGTAGAGGCTCTCACATCCTAAGAGAAAAGGTATTGGAAGAATGTCATGGATGAGTAGATGTTGGCATTGAAGTAGTGTAACATATTGGATTTGGCTATTTTATTGAGGATAGGAAATCCATTAGCTACAACTAGATGTTCAAGAAGAAGGTCAAAGTATATGGGTCACTTGAGTGGTACAAGGCATGTTTGGTAGAAAAATTGTATTCCTAGTCTAAGGTAAGTAATTTTTATGACAACTTTTCTCCTATTTCTAATTTAAGTTCTACTAGGATTTTGTTATATATTACTATGGAACTTGATTTGGAGGTTGAGTAGATGGAAGTAAAGAAAATATTTTTGCATGGATACTTAGAGGATAAATAG
The DNA here is from genome assembly GCA_007258455.2 of Sequoia sempervirens. Taxonomy (NCBI): domain Eukaryota; kingdom Viridiplantae; phylum Streptophyta; class Pinopsida; order Cupressales; family Cupressaceae; genus Sequoia; species Sequoia sempervirens. Next base: position 186,806,821 of record VDFB02058242.1, read on the forward strand.
TTATGGAATAGCCTACATGATATAAGGTGAAAGATAAGGAAATACTAGTTTTTTAGGTTGACCAAGTTTTTATATGGGTTAAGGTAGTCCCCATGGATGTGGAAACAAAAGAATGAAACACATGTTGATCATTGTGTGTATTTAATATGGTGATGATATACTTATCATTCAAGATAATAAAATCATAATTTAATAACTTAAAACTTTGTTGTTCAATAATTTTGACATTAAAGACATAGTAGCTACCAAACATATTCTTAGTATGAAGATATACAAGGACTACAAAAATAGTCTGAACTGTGGCTAAACCAAAGAGAATAAATTATTATTCAGAGGAAGAAACATTATTTACAAGTGATTAATCAATTCCAAGTTGGATACTAGTCAAATAACAATAGCTACCTTATATGATTAGATTAGATTAAAATGGGAAAGGGCATGTACCCAAAATAAAAATAGTCATTGAGGAACGCAATACAAGTCTCACCAAGAGTGAGATTGGAAAATAAGAACAAATACCAGTAAGGCTTATAGACTAGTACAAAGAACCAAGAACAAGGGTCCCAACCCTAAACAATTGGTGTGTCCCTCAAAATGAAAGAAGGACCTTTCCGCCTATGATGAACAACAATCCAAGCTATAGAATCATCCAACTTCTCACTAGAAGGGGACACAAGAGGAGACTCCCCTCTAGGATGACCCTCAATACACAAAGGAGGATCAAAAGGAAAATGAGGTGTATACTTGTCCACAATCAAAGCGAGGGCCCAAAATTAAGCAGAAGTTGTCAATGGAATAGGTGGTGAACCCAAAGGAACATCAACCTCAACCTCAACAAAGATCGAGAGCTAAGTAGAAGTATCCAGCAAAGCAAGAGGGGAGCATGGAGGAGGAGCCTCAAAAGCCTCAATTGTCAAATGGTCTTTAGAAGCATTATTCCACCAAGTAGCAAAACTAAATAAACACAAGAGAGATCAATCCAAAGCCAAGTGTCCAATATCAAAGCAACGACAACAACAAAAAGGGAGGCCCTCATATCCAATGGTTGAGTATAAGGCCTATCCCCAACCATCAAGACCACGTCCCTATGAAGAGGCATGGAGATATCAATATCCACCAGAATACGAGAAAAGGTAGAGTGCCCCATGTAAGAATTTGAATTATCAACTTTTAGGAATCGACCAATAGAATTTCCAATGGCCTCGATACTAGAATCCTCCCAAAACTAGAGGGGAAGATTTACAAGTCTCACCCACACTAGGCGCACATTGAGTGGATTGGTAAGGGGGTTGAAGGAAGTAGTCCAATGTTTGAGCAAGAGAGAGTGCTCACCCCAAGCCCAAAGACAACCCAAAACCAAATGTTTGTCATTAGAAGAAGCAAAGGAAGCAATAAAAAAATCCCTTGGCACAAGGGAAGAGCTAAATATTACCTGCCATGAGGGGCCTCCAAGAGTTCAAGACTCAATTGTGCAGATCAAGAAGAGAAGGCCAGAGGTTGGAGAAGTGGCACACCAAACCCCTGTGATGGTAGAAATCCTCATTTTCAATCACATCCTCACCACATACCACAACAGGGGAAGTTTTGGTGTAGAGGAATGGACACTCGCCAAGGGTGAGCATACCCAGACTTATCCATCATAGCAAAGCTTTGAGGTGTAAGATTTGGTATAGAATAAATCTACACCATGTACAAGATTTTTCTAAAAATTATATCCACCCAAGATCTAGGAACTTCATGAAAACACAAGAGGTATCAATATGCAATGTTAAAGATTGCAATGTAATTTATTATCCAAGAATATATGATTTGCATATGAGACCACCTGGTTATATAGCCAAGGTGATACATAGGATTAAACAAGATTATGACAAGTGTCTTAATCCTATGTCATGTGACAACATATCATAACTACCTAGGACACGTGTTAAAATTCAAAAGATAAGATAAGATCTAATGACAACTAACACCTTCTAAAAATATTCCTTCCTAGGACCTAAGTAAACTTAACATGTAAATAAGTCCCCTAAGTCCCTTGTAATGAATTAACTAGGTACAAGAATTTATTTACACCAACACCCCCCTTAAGTGAAACTTAGGGAGTAGCTGATTATTATGCAAATGACACAAAGATGGGTCCCAACTACGAGGCCATTTTAGGTACCCATGTACAAATGTAAATGCAATCTCTCACAAATGGATAAAAGGAGAAAACCCAGTGGGACAAAAATCCTCTTCAAAACAGAGATGAAATATAAAAATATCTCACTGAAGAATGAGAAGGATAAAACCCCATGTGATGAAAACGTCCCCCCCATAAGAGAGAAGAAGAAGAGAGACTATGCAGCCTTCCCTCAATGTTGAGTCTCTTGTAATGATGGTAGAAGTTCAACATTGAATGTTGAAGATGATCCAAAAATGTCGAACAACATTCCTCCCCTTAGGAATAAACAAAACCAAGATGGTATGCAAGATATCTTCCCTTTCTTGAAAGGAATCTGTGGGAAGAAGGATGATGGATGATGTCTCTAAATAATGCTCAGGTGTTTCCATGTCGATGTTGAAAGGTGTCACACTCCAAACAGGCATTCTAGGCCACACTATCGAAGAAGATAATCCAAAATCTCCTAGAAACAATTCTAGAACATAATTCAAAGACAAGTATACCTCCTCTGAAGACAAATAAGCGTCCTCCAAATGTTGTCCAAAATAATCTATATTCATGTCAAACTAAAAAGGATGATCATGTAGAAAATGAACAAGAGGGTCAGAGTGTTCCATTGGAACAATTGAAGAAGGATCATCTCCATCAAAGAGAAGATGAATGCTATCAATGATGTCTCCCAAATCTGAAATGTAGGACTCACAAAACAAACCAGCAATGTCTGTCAAGTACTTATCTCAAGTAGCCATCTCTAGAAGATGATGAATGGCCTACTACATTGAATCAGAAGGAGCCAAAACTGTGGCAACACAAGCATCCTCAGGTACAACAATAGATGAAGGAGATGGAATATCAGCACATGTCACTAGGTCCTCAGTAGATGAAACAATACCAAGATTCAAATGACCATACTGAATCTCCTCAAAGGTGTCCACACAAGATGCCTCAATGTGAACATCTATTGAATCATCAAGAGAAAAATATGAGAATGTGTAGACTCAAGATTGGTGATAAACCTCCCCAACTAAAACTATATCTATGCTTTGTAAATCCCAGATTATGAAAGAATCTGGTGTGAAATCAACACTCTTTCCTATTCCACCATGTGTGATCTGATAGGTAGAAAGGATATTAGTTGACAATGAAGACACACGAAGAAAAACATTGAATTCTTTTTCATCCATGTCAATGGATCCCTTCCCAAAAACACACATATATGTGTTGTTATCCATAAGGATGTGTGGTGATGAACAAGTCTCAAATGAAGAGAACATACTCTCTGATGAAGCCATATGATATGAGGCTCCTGAATCAAGTATCCACCTCTCTGACTTAGAATCTGCAACTACAACAAGTGCTTTCCCCTTGATTTTATTGTACTTTGATGAAGAAGAAGAAGATGAACCCTTTGATGATGAAGACTCATTGAATTGATGCTTCTTAAAATGATTCAACTCATCAATTTGTTTTGAATAAAATTGGTGTTCATCATGCCCTAATTTCTTGCAATATGCACAAGTAGGCTTCTCTTTCTTGGATGATTCCCCTTTTGAGGAAGAGGATTTTGATTCCTTATGTGGCTTGTTCTTTTTCTTCTTTTTCTTCTTATCAAGATTCCCTAATTCTTTCTATACCTTAGACTCACTAGTCAACAATGCTTGTGACTTGGAAGACTTGATTAGACCCATGTTCATTAACTTAGCTTCCTCTTGGATTAGGATATTTGCAAAGTCATCAAACTTAGGATCAACATATGATGCTCCCATAGAAATTCGATGGGTGCGAAAGCCAAAAACAAACAATGGATACTTAGGACCAAGCTTTGATAACACATTCAGAATCAATTTTAAATCCTCATTGTCAATGTTGCAATCTTTCAGCTATGTTCTTAGTTGTTTAACCTTGGAGATGTAGTCTTGTATGTGGTAAAAACTTTTAGGATCAAGATTCATCAAATCATTATCAATTGATATCCCCTAATCTTATCAATTTTACCATACAATTTTCAAAATCCTCCCAAGCCTCTTCAGGTATTTTGCATGATTCAATATGAAATTGTAAATCAAATGAGACTAATGAGCATATGCATCCAAGTGTTTTCTCATAATCAAGCTCCCATTTTTCCAATTCTTTAGCATCAATAGGTTGAGGAATGGTTTTCCTTTAGATAGCATATTAGACCTTTCATCATGAGATAATTCCATACTTATTTTCTTCATGTAGCATAATTATGTGGAGTTAGGAGTTCAATTTGAGATTTCCCCATTGCAAGAACACAAATCAAGAAAAAGAAAGTAATCAACCACTGCAAGATTACCCCCCCCCCCCAAAAATTCACTCAATCAAGAAACCTCCCAAGCAATATTAATTTTGGCACTTTATACTCAGTGCATATACAGGTGTCACTTGCCAAAAATAGCAAAGTGGACTTGATCTTAGTGCATATAGATTGTCAAATTAGGCCACAAGCTCAAAGTAAATTTTTTACAAAGAATGAGATCAATATGATCACAACACTAGAAATTACATGAAAAATTATGCACTTTCAAAAAAAATCACCCAAAAATGTTATCGTATGAGTGAGAACAGATCCTTAGAAGTTCCCAAAACGAGTATGGCTAGACAATAGCTCTGAAAATCTATGATTTTTGAAAAATTCAGGTACCAAAATCAAAAACCAATTATACCATTGTGAAGAGTGTGAACTTCTAACCCAAATCAAAAAAAAAAATCTTGGAAAAAGGAGCTCGTATGACCAAGATATTCCCTTTCGAAGTTGGACTACAAAATCAAAACTACTGATGAAGAGGGAGGTAGATTGGAACGACCTACTAACGGTCATTTGGCCGTCAAATTTAACACAGTGAATTATGATGGTCATCTAGAAGTCAAATTTAACACAATTTTGTATGATGGTCTTTTGGCCGTCAAATTTAACACAGTATTTTCTCACAGTTATTTAGCCGTCAAATTTAAGATAGTCACACGAAAAAAGTTGATTTTTTCCTGCACGAAAATATGAAGTAGTATATATGAAAATAGGGATTTTTGGGCCTTCTAAATTTAATTTAAGGGTTTATTTTGACCAAAAATGCTCCAAAATTGCAGCTACCTTATGGATCTAGCAACCACACCTTAGCTTCAAACCATCATAGATCTAGCCTCATATGTCTGATTTGGAGGAAACAAAATGAAAATTTGACTTTCGTGAACCCTCTAATCTCAATGGTGAGCTCAGATTTGCACCAACAAGCTCTAAGTTGAACCTACAATATAAAGCCACAAAGAGGAAACCCCCAAATTTGGTATTTCTTTCAAGCTTTTATGATTCTCTAGATCATCATTCGATGCAAGAGAAGAGAATACTAAACTTTTCAAGATCCACCAAGATTTGTAACCTTGATCTCTCAATAAAGACTAACAAGAATCAATCTCACAAGCTCTAATACCATGTAAGAGTTGGTATAGAATAACTCTACACCATACAAGATTTGGTTAAGATTATAGCCACCCAAGGTCTAGGCACTTCATGAAAACACAAGAGATATCCATATGCAATGTTCAAGATTGCGATGGAATTGATTATCCAAGAATATATGATTTACATATGAGACCACTTGGTTATATAGCCAAGGTGATACATAGGATTAAACAGGATTATGACAAGTGTCTTAATCCTATGTCATATGACAACATATCATAACTACCTAGGACACATGTTAAAAGTCAAAAGATCAGATATAATGACAACTAACACCTTCTAGAAATATTCCTTCCTAAGATCTAAGTAAACTTAACATGTAAATAAGTCTCGTAAGTCCCTAGTAATGAATTAACTAGGTACAAGACTTTATTTACACCAACATAAGGCCCCATAGAGGAAACAGGCTCAAAACCAAACACTCCCATAAGAGAAATGATAGCCTTAGCTACAATAGGAAGGGGAAAACTAGGCTCACACATAGAAGGAGGAGATCGCTCAGAAGAGACACAAACCCTCCACCAGAACCCATGTAGAAGGCATGAAAGCATGGGGAGAGGCATAACGGACAACAATAGAGGAAGCAAGGGCACTGGCGAAAACAAACCCAAGAGGAGCGCCCCCCAACACTCCTGCCATAGTTAGCAGAACCAAAGCAAAGCCCCTTGCAAGGCAAAACGCAGTATAATCCAAGGCCAGGGCACGTGCAGGAGCTAGGACAGAAGAAGGAATTTTCAAACCATATAGTTGATGCATATAGCTACCTTATATATTAACAATAATAACGTTAGATTATTATTTTAACATAAGAATTATAATGATGTAATATTACATGGTTATAATATTATGATTATTGAGAAAAGGTATGTTATTCAGCTTGCATAATGCTTATGAAGTAATATTTAATTATGGTGCATCTAAACAATTTAGGGTTATGTGCATCACGTGGGTTATCACGTGGGAGATATTTTTAGAGATGTATGGTATATGTAACATTGGGATAAATATTTAATGTAGGTTGTATATTGAGTAAATATTTAATATTGGGAAAACTCGGTACCAAAAGGGAAAACTTAGGACCAAAAAATAAACAAGGGGACATGGTTTTGAAAGCTCATGATTTAGAGGTGTATGGTTTATGTAACGCCACTTGGTAGTTTAATGTAATCTTGTTTCTATTAAAGTAAAAACATGAGTAGTTATTGAGGTTGGCTTGTATAGCCTTTGTCTTGCATTGGATTGATCATCTCTTGTAGGTTTCATCTGAGTAGACGAAGCATGCATTGGGATATGTGGTTACAATGATTCTCATTTTCCTATTCACATAGAATACAATTAGGGACCTTAATGTTTTAGAAGCCTTGTATGGAGACTTTACAAGTGTATTATAATCTTGGTTCACAGGGTAATATATTGAGTATTTGAGTGCTTTGGAGGGATATTTTTTTCATTTGAAGGTTTTCCCATAGTGCATCTTGTCTCATCTTAATCGTATGTTTGTTTGTTTTTTTGCATTGTGGATTCTAAATACTCATTTTATGTGTATTTTTCTCTCATAAGGATTATGTGGAAATTATTTTTGATAGGGAAAATCAGGTTTTGATGGGACCCAAAACCCATTATAATAAGGTTTTGAAGGGACCTAAAACCCTATACAAAGAAAAGATGTTGCAAGAAAAATAATCAGCTAACTAAACTGCAGCCTAATAGCAGCAACCAAACATGCTGCAACAAACAAATTTTGAAGGGACCTCAAACCCTAAGCCAAGATTTTACAAGGACCTAGAACCCATAGGTTTTGAAGGGACCTTATACCCTTTACAACCAGGTTTTGGCAGGGACCTTGAACCCATAGACACCGCCTACATCAACCAGGCAACAACAAACTAGTCGCTCAGGAGGTTAAAAGAACCACATGAGACAGCCAAGCAACCATCAGCCTATAACAGCCAAACTGCAGCATAACACTTAGCATCAGCACCCACTATCCTCTCCATACCACTGGCTGAACCAACCAAGTCACAATAAACCAAAAGATCTAAAAAAACAAAGCTCATCAACACCCCCTCTCCACCTCTATAGGAGAGATAATCATGGAAACTCAAAACTCCAATAGTTCCCCACATCATCCAACTATTCTCTCCACCTCTATAGGAGAAAAAACCAAGCTCATCCTTGCCACAATAGCCACGAGTCTCCTGCAAACCAACACTCCACCTAAATAGGAATGGGCTTTGCCTCAATGAGAGATGCAGAAGAGAGCCTTCAGCCTCAAAACACACCTCCACCACAAAAGGAGAGGACTCCACCCCCATAGGAGAGGTCTCCACCTCAAGAGAATACCTAGTATCCAAAGAGAAGGCAAAGACTCCAGTTAAAAGAATGAACTCAACTTCCATCGGCAACACAAGCACCTGGGTCTTCAAAAAGATCTCTGAATACCACCCAGCCAACAGCAAATCCAACCCAACCAAGAACATATTCAGTAGAAAAATATCAACCAAAACATTTTGCTCCAGCACCAACTCAACAGATAGGAACTCTTCCATAAAAATACTAGAATCTCCCTTAAGCTTCCAAAGAAACTGGGTCATGAAAAAATCATAGGATACCACCTAGCCAAGAGAACAAAAGAGAAATGTCCTCCAAAAAAAAATACACCCCTTCAACAAAGATAGCATAGCAAACCAAAAGGGGATCCAAGCCATCCAAACACTTCCAGTAGCAGAGGGGCGAAGCTACAAAAGCAAGGCACCAGAGGGAGAAAAAAACCACCCCACAACCAAAGAGAACACTCCTAACAAGAAAACAAAACATTACTCCAACGAAGGGGAGTCACCAAAAACAAAAGAAAACTTACCAACCTAAACTATTCAAGCACATAAGAGGTTCCAAAACCCATAGAACCCCTCACACCACACCGAGAGCAAGAGCTACCAGTCCAGACCAAACCAGGCAGCACATCCCCATCACAGGAAAAGGCCAAAAGAACATACCCACCCAAGAAACCATCTGCACCAATAGAAATACTAGGGTCTAACTGAAACACAACACTGGGCAAAATAAGAACCCAATCCAAAGCCTCAAACACCCAACGCACTGAACCAACCTCATACAACCACGAAAGGTCTGAAGCAAATAAAACAGTGTCGCCAAAGAATAGAGGGCATCGAAAAAAATGATCACCATCATCTAGCGCCGAGAGAGAAGACCCAGGAAAACAAAAATCTTCCTCATCAACCTCAGAAGCACCATCAATGCAGCCCAAATGCAAGAAGAGCTTAGATCCAACCTCCAACAAGATGCAAAAAATACTAGGGAAGCACCGGAACAGCAAAAGTATGTCCAACCATGTCACCAACAAGCCACCAAGAATGCCCAGACACAGTAGGAACAGAGAAAAAAACCGCAGGAGAAGCATTATCATCATCTTCATCCTCTGCTCCACCATCGCCATCTACCTCAGAAGCTTTCAAACTTCCTACGCAGCTTCCTTTCCCGCCCACGCGCTCCATTTTTCTTGTATTATCTGAACGTTAATGTGAACAAGTAACTGTATGCTCAATTTTTTTGGCTTATATTATTTTCATGGATAACAAGGGACATTTTCTTAACATGTTGATTATGTGGAAATCTTTATTATTGCTACAAATTTCCTTTCATTTGGTATCAAATCCTAATTGTCAAGTTGAAAGAAGAAACATATTCCTAGTTGTTAACCCTTGATATGAGTAGATTATTGTGCATAGTTAAATATATAGCCTTGAAAGAAAATAATGAAGGTATTTTCAAGCTTAAATATGTGTTTTCAAACTTAGGTTATTGCATATCTAATATTTGACAAAGATTTGGCAAGTTGGTTTTTTATTATAGCTCTTTTTATAAGGATTTTAGGGATGAGATTTTGATGGAGACCTCTTAGAAAAAAATAGACCTCCTAAAAACTTATAGATCAATATAAAATATTATTATGTTTGGGGTTGAAAAAAATCACCATTTTAAGGCTTCAAAGGAATCTTTGGCAGTTGTATGGATCAGTACAATCCATACAACCATATGGAAAGTTGAAGTCATCAAACGCTTGGGTAGAATATTGATCCCTATGTCAACAGTCATATGGAGCTTGAAAGTTGGGTTTTAAAAAATATTTCAAATTTTAGCATCAATTAGTGGAAAGCCTACAATGATTCAATAAGGCTAACCCCCAATAGCAATCAACTATGAGGGGGTTGAGTCCCCAATTAGTGGGGCTCTACCCATCTACTACCACCGCTAGAGGAAACGTAATCCCAAGTCACCCCATCAGATTTTTCAACCTATGTTGGGAAGTGCCACCTACTTTCTCCACTCAATTGTTGCTACCATTGAGAGAACCACTAGGGAGTTGCCCTCTAGCCACCATGAATATTTTGAAATTCTCTTAAAGAATCATTTTTTGGGAGGTATAAATTTAACCTATAGAGGTTTTTTTTGCATTCATATAGTCAAAAAAATACCTTTCTAAGTACTACATAGTGGTATTAGTTTTTTATATATTTTATTATTTTGGATTAAAAAAATCAAGTTAGAAACTATTTTTTCTCATTTTTTGAGAGGTCATATCTTGTGCCCATAGTTTCCCATTTTGGAGTTCTTATAAGAAATGGAGAGAATTTCTTGAGCACTTTATACTGGATTGTGTTTAGAGATGTTGATATATGATTTATTCACTTGCATTTTTGTTTGAACTATGTGAACATAGTTCATTTGATTGTGGTACTTTATGAGTTTGTGACAAATCGAATCTAGAGGTGATTTGTTGTTTGAGTCATAAAAAATTTCACATATTTATCTATAGTTTTCTATATTTGAAATGGTTACCAATGTGATATTGAATTTGTATATTGTATTATGAGATCTATGAGTTGTGTAGTTTTATAGTTTATTTATGCTTATAGGTTACATGGATAACTTATATGTGGGATATTTATACCTATAGATATTTCAGTGTAAATATAGATTCTATTTTCTTGGCCTACTTTGGTCACTTGGTTCATTAGTTTGGTTGTCATTACAAGGAAAAAGGGTGGTGTCAAGTACCTATTATAGTTGTGTTGTGAACATATGGTTTTTAACTATGGTGCAAGATGTGTGACTCAGTTGGGTGGTGATCATGGTGTCATATAGGTTCCTTGTATGCTTAGAGCTTTGATATGACATGGTTACATATGCAATTATATTAGGTGGTGATGATGGGTTCATGGAGGTTTCTTGTATGCTTGGATATTTGGCATAATATGGTTGTTTATGTAGGTACATTAGGAGGCGATCATAGTGTCATGGAGGCTCCTTGTATGCTTGGATCTTTAGTGTGAGATTTTTTATGTGGATAATTGGTGGTGTTAAATTAATTCATGATTGTAGGTGGAAATTTACCTTCTTGGTTTGGAGATCTCGTTTCTACTTTATATTCTAGAGTTGTTGGTGTTGTAATTAAATGATTATGCATGAACCGTGTGTGTGATATTCATTTAGGATATGGTTATCAAAATTTTATGTGTAGCTTAGTGTCAAGTTCAATGGTAACTTTGGAGTTGATATGTATTCATCACTTGGTGATGCATGATCTTTTGAAATGGTTGTTTGTATCATGGAGGAGATCGTGGATCTTATTTCTTGTATGCAATAGAAGCTCTTTTCCATCATGAATTATATTGACAAGAGATGCATATCTTGATGTGATTCAAAGATTTTGACCTCTTGTTACCACAAATGGATTTTGGAGTCTTTGGTTGAGGTGTTGATTATAATTTATAGGTTTGAAAAATGAATCTTGTTTATAGGATGGATGTTATTGTGCCATGGTCAAATCTTGATCGAGAATTGGAGTTTTTACATATAGATTTTCTTAAGAGAAAATATATTCATTTGTGACATGTGAATTTTGAGTAGATGTAGATCACGTCATAGAGTTCTTGATTCTAAAGTTAGACATTTGGTGGTGATTTGTGATAATCAAATTGATGAGTGGTGTGATCATTTTACTTGTGAGGAGATTCTAGTTATTGAAACATTATATTGGATTTCAATTGGCATAAGATGATCAATTGTACATCTATACTAGATCTAGGTGAGGCTAGAGATATCTTTTTCTTATATGGTGTGTGTTGATATGGTTACTCTTTGATGATGTTTTAGTAGGAATATTAGGGATATTACACCTAATTTAGATGTGATTTCAATATGGAAATATAAAAGAGATTATTCTTTAAGAGATTCATTGTGGCTTGGTATATCCTAGACAAGCAATCTCATTCCTCACATTTGGTACTCTTGATGGTGAATCATTTAATAGGTATTTTCATGCTAATTTTATTTCATTCTTTGTTTTCTCGTGGGAATGAGTCTTGAGCTATGGATGTTAGTTCTGAAGAGCTTATTAAACTATTACTTGGCATGGTTTTTTTTTTCCTTTGTCTTCTCATAGGAATGAGTCTTGATCTATGGATGTTAGTTTTAGATGGCTTATTTGAGAAGTGTAGAGGATGGTTTTGTGATTATTCCCTTGGTTCTGTGAATGGATATTTTGGTTTGATCTTACTTTTATTTGAAATTCTTACATCTTGGTTGTTTCATTGATTCATATACGTTTGATCATTTATTGGAATGGTTGGATGTTTCTAAGGATTTTCTATTTTGAGTTTTGTGAAGGATTTCTTACTTTTCATAGCTTAAGCACTTGGAGGTATTGGTACTAGGACATGCTACATACGTTTTATTTGAAATTTATCTCTATGTGGTCTTGTGTTTCTTCTTGGAGGTTTGTGTTCACATGACATTAGATTAAGGTTTATATGGATCCATTATGATTACTATTTTTTGGTCATGTGTTGTTATTGAGCTTCATTGTTAATTTTTTGGTAATACCATTAAGCCTCTTTCATCTATTTCTTCTATGGTTTGGATAACTTGGGAGAGCTATGGAGACTACCAGATAGAGTCATGTTTTAATGGTTTAGTTTGTAAGTTTGTAAGTTTGTAAATCTTTATGGATGTTCCTTCGTAATAAATTATATTGATGCCATTGGCTACACCTTTTATTTGAGTGATATTGGTGGACCTTTGGATGCTTTGATAATTTTTCAATTTGACATTACCCATGTAGTGGGAATTCTAGGTTGTATATGTGTCGTTCATTGGATGTTCTCATTATACTAAAGCATTGAAGGTCGTGAGGTTTTTTATTGCATGTTTATGTATTGTTCCCTTAGAGGAGTTCTTTATATAGGATGGTGTGTATATAGGTACTTTTTATCAAGATTTACATTAGTTTGGATATATTTTTGCATAAGGTATACATGTTATGATGAGTATACCTTGGTCTTGAGGTTCAACTATTTGGATGTGTCAACAACTAGCTATGGTTGTTATTGCAGCTATATGGTGATTAATTCTTAATAGCTACTCAAGCCTATTTGTTATGTTTGTATTTGGTCCTTGTGTTTGTATATCATCTCAAAGCAAGTTTTATGCTTCTATATGATAATTTAGTTTAGCATCTCTTTTAGATAGGATCTAATCTTTTATCCATTGGCATAATGGAGGGTAAAAGAGTTCTTATTTGAGATGGTGGTCACTTTGGTTATTGGTGTAGGTATCTTGATGGAGCACATGGATCACTTGGATGCTTTGATGGTACATGTTGGCTATATGGATTTTTCCCTTGATGGTTGAATTTATTTGTTACCCCTTCTCCAATGTATACAACAAGTGGGAGAATGTTGGGAATAGCTGTTATTTTCACCTTGCATAATTCTTATAATGTAATATTTAACTGTGGTACATCTAGGGAATCTAAGAATGCATGTATCACATGGGTTATATATTCTTGGAGACACTTTGTAGTTTTATGTAACATTAAGACATTTAATGCGAACTTATATTGGGAAAATATTTAATATTGGAAAAACTTAGTACCAAAAATTAAATCAAGAGGATATAATTTTGTAAGCTCATGGTTTAGAGGTACATAGTTTATGTGATACCACTTGGTGTTTTTGTGCAAGATTATTTTTTTTAAATAAATTACATTAATAGTTTTTGAGGTTGGAACATATAACCTTTGGCTTGTTTGCAAAGGTTGTTCAATTGAGCATCTCTTGTAGGTTGCATATGTGAGAAGAGGAAGCATGGATTAGGATGTGTGATTAGATGATTCTCATTTTCTTGTTCACATGAAGTGAAATTAGGGAGCTTGATGTTTCCAAATTCTTGCATGGAGACTCTACAATTGTAAATTTTTTTTCATGAGATAATGCATTGAGTGAATTCTTTTTGAGGCCCTTTGAGGGTTTTCTCAAGATACATCTTATGTCATCTTCATGGTATGTTTATTCTTTTGCACTATGGATTTTGAATACTTTTTTTCATAGTTATCTCATTAGCGATATGTAGAAATAGTTATTCTTGTTGAAATTTTCCTTTAATTATAATATTCCAACATAAATTAGGTATATTCTTTTGTATCATGTTTAAAAACCTATTTTTCTTCCCTTTGTTATCTAAAGTACTCTTGTTGAATCATCTCCTCACATCTTTATCATGCATGTGCATTACCCAAGTGACAAGTGGAATTATTGCATTAGCCTCAAGTTATTAATTCATCACAATTTCATTAGTTGGACTATGGATTAATAATCATGGTTATCAATAAATTATTTAGGTTATCATTGAGTAATCTAATATTGAAATCTAAATCCAAACTCATAAATTTAGTTGAATGAAACTTTTGCTTTCGACATATTTTTAGGATTCAAAATGGTTGATTAGGTCTAAAGATAATATTAAATCCTTTTTTTTTCTTTATCATTTGGTGAATGCAAAATTTAATAAAGTTTTGAGTATTAATTTTGAGTTTGGAATGATGTTAAGAGTGTAAAGAAATATCTAAATAGCTGCTCTAAAATTAATTCATAGTCAAATTTTGATTAAGGCTTAGTTATACCCATTTCAAGTTCAAGTTACCACTTAATTAATCAAGATTGAAAGCTTGAGTCCTAGGGTTGACACTTATTATAATCTCAATGCACTATAATTTATCAAGGTAGGCCACATTTTACTATCTCACAATTTACTTGAATTATTCAAAGAAAAGACTAGGGAAAAGGAAAGAAAAATAACCGAGTTGAGTACATGGATTAATCTCTAAGTATTTCACAAAAGATTGGTCTCATGAGGTCAATGGGGTTTACAATAAATTATCTCATGAAATTGATCACTCCAAAGAAAAGGCTAGTCTCTCTTTTATGAATTAGTAGGGAGAGTTTGGAGATGTCCTCCACTCTATGTATGTTTATTGTAATTTATATTTCAATACAATTCATTGCCTATAACCTTCCCCTAAAGGACATTGAAGAATAAAGTCCATTTTGAAGTCAATATTTATAAGCACATCTTCAACAATGGACTCTTTTTGAAAAAAAATATATAATTTTCAACATAAATTAGGCATATTCTTTTGTATCATGTTTAAAAACCCATTTTTCTTCCCTTCGTTATCTAAAGTACTCTTGTTGAATCATCTCCTCACATCTTTATCCTGCATGTGTATTACCCAAGTGACAAGTGACATTATTGCATTAGCCTCAAGTTATTAATTCATCGCCATTTCATTTGTTGGACTATGGATTAATAATCATGGTTATCAATAACTTAGTTAGGTTATCATTGAGTAATCTAATATTGAAATCTAAATCCAAACATATAAAATTTGGTTGAATGAATTTTTTGCTTTCAACATAATTTGAGGATTCAAAATGGTTGACTAGGTCTAAAGATAATTTTAAATTCTTTATTTTTTCTTTTGTCATTTGGTGCATACAAAATTTAATAAAGTTTTTAGTATTAATTTCCAATTTGGAATGACGTTAAGAATGCAAAGAAATCTCTAAATAGTTGCTCTAAAATTAATTCATAGTCAAATTTTGATTAAGGCTTAGTTATGCCCATTTCAAGTCCAAGTTACCACTTAATTAATCAAGATTTAAAGCTTAAGTCCTAGGGTTGACACTTGTTATAATCTCAATGCACTATGATTCATCAAGGTAGGCTGCATTTCACTCTCACAATACTTGAACTATTCAAAGAAAAGACTAGGGCAAAGGAAAGAAAAACAACCAAGATGAGTACATGGATTAATCTCTATGTATTTCACACATGATTGGTCTCATGAGGTTAATGAATTTTACAATAAACTATCTCATGAAATTGATCCCTCCAATGAAAAGGCTATAGTCTCTTTTTATGAATTAATAAGGGGAGTTTGAAGATGTCCTCCACTCCAATGAAAAGGCTAGTCTCTTTTTATGAATTAATAAGGAGAGTTTGAAGATGTCCTCCACTCTATCTATGTTTATTGCAAGTTATATTTCAATACATCACCTACAACCTTCCACTAAAGGACATTGAAGAATAAAGTCCATTTTGAAGTCAAGATTTATAAGCACATCTTCAACAATGGAATCTTGTTGAAAGTTTCCTTTAATTATAATATTTCAACATAAATTAGGCATATTCTTTTGTATCATGTTTAAAAGCCCATTTTTCTTCCCTTCGTAATCTAAAGTACTCTTGTTGAATCATTCCCTCACATATTTATCTTGCATATGCATTACCCAAGTGACAAGTGACATTATTGCATTAGCCTCAAGTTATTAATTCATCACCATTTCATTAGTTGAACTTTGGATTAATAATCATGGTTACCAATAAATTATTTAGGTTATTATTGAGTAATCTAGTATTGAAATCTAAATCCAAACTCAAAAAAATTGGTTGAATGAAATTTTTGCATTCAACATATTTTTAGGATTCAAAATGGTTGATTGGGTCTAAAGATAATATTAAACCCTTTATTTTTTTTCTTTTAGCACTTGGTGGATGCAAAATTTAATAAAGTTTTGAATTAATAACATTTTGTTTCCACAATCCATGATGTTAGTATGCAAGATTTTTGGAATAAACTGTGTGATTTTTATATCATCAACATTTTGGATCATACTCCATGATCCTCTCTCTTCTGCTGATCATCCTAATGATGGATCATGGAGTATGATCTGAAACGTTGATATAAAAATTACACAGTTTATTCCAAAGTTTTGAATATTAATTTCAAGTTTGAAATGATGTTTAAGAGTAAAGAAATACTTAAATAACTACTCTAAAATTAATTCATAATTAAATTTTAATTAAGGCTTAGCTACAACCATTTCAAGTTCAAGTTCCCACTTAATTAATCAAATTTAAGGATTAAGTCCTAGGGTTGACACTTTTTTTAATCTCAATGTACCATGATTAAGGTAGGCCACATTTCACTATCTCACAATACTCATAATTATTCAAAGAAAAGACTACGGCAAAGGAAACAAAAACAAAAATTGAGTACATGGATTAATCTCTACATATTTCACACAAGATTGGTCTCATGAGATCAATGAAGTTTACAATAAACCATCTCATGAAATTGATCCCTCCAAAGAAAAGGCTATAATCTCCTTTTATAAATTAGTAGGGAGGGTTTGAAGATGTACTCCACTCCATCTATGTTCATTGTAAGTTATATTTCAATACATTGAAATACAACCTTCCCCTAAAAGGCATACTTATGAGGTCATTTAAAGGAAAGTTTGAAGGTGACCTCACTTCAATACAATATCACAAATGAACTTCTAAAGAAGTCAATAAAATTATGATCTCTTTGCATCTCTAAAAACTAAAAATGTTATAAACATGTATTCTCAAAGATTATGGTAATATAAACATGTATTCTCAAAGAATATGATAATATAATTTATATGCACCACACAATATTACTAATCAATCTCTTGAACAAAATAACACCATGTTACCAATTAGTCCCTTGATCAAAATTTATTTAGCTCTCTAGAAGCTAGAGCTAACATTAGAAAGCCAAAAGAAAACCGGTGATAATCAAACATGCCTAACTTGGTGGTGAATAAATGTTAACATTATTATTTATACTTATACTTAGGGTATAGCTTGAAAATCCATCATAATTGAAAAACATCTCAAAAATTTCCACAATTTGTGAAATTTAATCAATTGGAAGCAATAGTGAATGATCCTTGAGAATGAGTTATTCAAGTCTCATAGGATGCATAGGCAATATCTTTGTCCTTGGCCACTACCCAAGTTCACTACCGACCTTGTTCCAATCCCATCTCTGTGATTTGTACTTTTTTACGACTTGAACATCCAGCCTAACAATCACCATAATGAAGATTACTTTGCATTGACCTAGAGCATTCTAAGTTATTCAACGACCTATCACAAAAGCTTCAATGGAGTTTCAAAAAAACTAAAGCATTTGTGTTAATGATAAAACTAGTTTTCAAAGAACAAATTATAATTCACCTCTATTGCATTAAATTATTGATTTTGTCATCTAACCAAAGTTTTCAAGAACAATATTTCCATAAGTTTTCTATTCAAAAGTTAATTTAATTTCACCATTTGTTTACCATCACTTCTATTAAAAAAAAAAAATTGAAGACAAAACATCATTAAATGTACATGTGGCTGCCCTAAAAGGAAACTATATTAGCAAAGTCCCATATTAGCTAATATGGTAAACAAAAGAATATGCCTAATTTATAAATATTAAACATTTAAACTAATAAACCATATTAGCAAAGTCCCGTATGGTTACAGCCACAGTTTTTCCAAAAGTAATGAACCATACTACAAAGTTACATAAGTTATAACCAGTTTTTTTCAGGAATAAATCACCAAAAAAATAATAGAATCCTGACAATTGATGTAAACGATTCACGTTTTTCCCATTCGATTGTTACTACAATAGTTGCAAATCAATAATAACCTTTCAGCAACACAACATTTCTGAAAAGCTCCCTAGAATAAATTCAATAATCAGAACAAATACAAAATGTACTGTATATAAGATAAATCTGGGGCATGCAGGAAATCATAAATTGTCTGAGATACCAATATCAAAATCAGCTTTCGCCATTACATTTTCGAGCAAATCCCTCACACTTACAGTTAAATCAGAGTCTAAATTAACCATATCAACAAAAACCATTTTCTTGAAAGCAAGACTTCTTTTTGCGAAAAATCCTTCTCCTTGCGAATTTCACATTTTAACCACCAAAACCATAGAGGGTTCTTCCCTGCCTCTTAAGCGCATACACAACATCCATGGCAGTAACAGTTTTGCGCCTAGCGTGCTCCGTATAAGTAACAGCGTCCCTTATCACATTCTCCAGAAAGATCTTGAGCACGCCCCTCGTCTCCTCATAAATTAAGCCGCTTATACGCTTCACTCCTCCTCGCCTGGCAAGCCGCCGAATTGCAGGCTTGGTAATACCCTAAAAACAATCAAAACGCTATAATTTTATTTTTTTTAATTTTTCTTTTCCTGGGTGTCATTTTATTTACCTGAATATTATCTCTGCTATAATTATTTTTGAAAATAATTTGTAAATTAATTTTTTCCTGGATAGTCATTTTATTTACCTGAATATTATCCCTCAAAACCTTTCTGTGCCGCTTCGCCCCTCCCTTTCCCAGACCCTTTCCACCCTTTCCGCGTCCCGACATTTTTCACCTAGTGACAAAAAGGGGAAAAAGTTAAAGAACAAAAAATTGGATTCCGAAAGAATTTTGGCCAAATTTCACACCATAACCCCAAAAGCTACTGTGCAGCATAGACAATTTTAAGATACAAAAGAGCTTTTTAAAAAAAAAAATAGGCTTTTAATTGATTTTTCACAAAATTCAAGAATAAAATCCCAGGAAATACTTAAGAGTTCTATCAATTTTTCCAAACTCAAGAGCGAAATCACGGAAAAATATGAGTTTTGATCGATTTTTCGACAGTTAAACAATATATCGCTAGCAATTGTAGAGCTTCAATGGATCATTCACTGAATAAATATCAAAACCCCAGGTAAAAATTTAAATAAAAAAAAAAATGCAAGTCTTTGACGGATTAAGCGCAGAACTTGAAAACGATACCCTAAAACAAGAAAACTCCAACATAATTTTAACGATTTCAAAACCAAAACCCAGGAGATTTTCTAAGTAGCAAATCGACTCAAGGTACAGACAGACCTGTGGAGAAGAACTTTCCTCTGGTGGCTCACCGGCTCCGATTAAGCTTTTTCTCTTTTGCGCTTTTCCCCACGATTTAGAGGGTTTTGATTGAGTATTAATATGATATCTAGCAGTTTTGGATCCGTGCACTGTTATTTTAAGGCTATCTCGGCCCTACGATATACAATCGACGGAGATGATTGCTCTAAATGCGTGGCAGGGATGGATGACGTAGATAAAACGGGAGCCGCACCATTGGACGGTTCCGATTGGATACTCAAATGTCTTAGGTATTATTTTCTTACAAATTTGAATTACCCGCCGGTTTCAAAGGTAGCGTGTCTCGGATACTTTGGTTGTTGTGGGCAACGTCTATCCAATATTGAATATCCAGCATTTCACGATGTTCATTTGATCATAATTTTTATCTTCTTTTTTTGTTTTAATTTGTATGTATATCTAATCTTATATTGAAACATTAAAAAATTATTATTTTATTGATAATTAAAGAGAATAAGTTAGTTAAAAAATATATTATACAAAATAAAATAGTAATGTTGCAACATATCACATTGCAAATTTTTCATTATTATATCTAGATGTACACTCCCACCTAATACTCATACTTGGCACATTTCTCAAGACATCTATTTTTTGGAACTTGATCAATAGTGAGGAGGTTCTAACTTTCAAAACCCCTAAAGGCAAGTCCTTGAAGATAGCGCCACCCATTAAGATGCCCTATTTGAGTCATGTGTACAAGTTGCAAGATTACAAAGGATTTCATCAATCATACAAGATGTCAATGCAATGAGGGATAGTATCACAACCATATGGATGTCATTACACCAAACTAGATGAGAATGTGCACAATTGAGTCCACCTGACACAAAACCTGAAGATAGAAAAGACACAAGCAGGAGTTCAAGTACTAGTTCATCCTTTGATATGAGTTAGACATCAAAATATTTACCAAACACCAAATAAACTATACCCCTATCCTTGCTTTCTAAAAGCAACCTCTTCTATTTTCCTTAGTTTAAACTAAATGAAAATGAATTTTAAATGGTGAAACATATGTTAGATTAGACTAATGAATATGAATAAAAGATAGAACAAACATTAGAAAATTACATTTTTATCTTTTTTCACTGTAATGAACTCAACAACCCACATGACTCTTAGGATTATTCTTCCCTCAAACACTTGTGATCTTTTTTCCAACAACTTTAAAGTTGAGACTAAAGTTTATTTTTTTCAAATACTTTAATTCCCTCATCCTTACCCTTTGCTTTTGTTTATCTAGTGAATGGCTTCCTCTGTGTCCCTTGCCTTCCTTCAAAAAAAGAAAAAGAAAAACACAATGACACATATACATGTGTTCTTTACATCTTTATAATCAACCCCTGATTCTAGAATGCATCTTGTCCTTCTTTAGGCTAGATGAGAATTATTTTTCTTACATGGTTTGATGGGTAGTTTGACTACCTATTGTTTATCATTTTCCTTAGCACTTATTCACACACATCTTAGACATCCTTATTACCTTTGTTCAAACCCATGATGATCCCTATTCTTCCCCTTTTCATAATGTTGCTTTCTTAGGTGAACACTTTCTAGTTATATTTACAAAATTCACAATAATGCTTTATTTAATTATAAAAAACTACAGTATTCTTTCCCTACTAGTTATAGATGCATTTGATGGCACTAAAAACCCTATTTTTCAAATTCATAAATTCATCTTGTATGTTCTATGACCATGTGTACAATGATGAGTTTACTTTACATGCACCTCCAATCACTTCAATAAATTATAACATTCAATAAGTTTAAAACCCATATGACATTCATTTTATTCATGAGTTAGATGTGGATGTGTTAGATGTGGATGTTCTTAGATTGTTTTTTAATCTCAAACCCATGTTTCAAATATATTTAGTCAAAATGAAAATAATTCTCCACATCTTCCTTATTACCACATCATATACTCGTAACACAAAAGTTGCAAAATGACTTGATGCTACTTACATAGATCTTGCAAAGGAGCATTGAAATAACAACTATAACATGTAACTCTAATCCTTGTATCTAAACATACCTTCTAAAACTCCACTGTGTATTCACTTTTTTACTTCTATCATTACTCCTATTACACCTCTAGTCTTGTGAGGAATGCTTGATTCTCCAATAATAAAAACAGGTAATATTCCAAATAACCCCGACTACTGATGATTTTCATGGTGTTGGTCACGCATACAAGAGAATGACTAGGGGCAAAAGACTCTTCCATCTCCTCAAACCTTGCCTACTATAGACACTAAAATATTTTTTTGTTACACACCGTTTCTCAGCTACCAAATTACTTTTACCTTTATGAGTAAATATAATATTTAATGCAAAATCATGACTTTAATATGTTCAATGGATGAATGAAATACATGAATATGCATTTTGATGTTATCACTTTTTAATGCTTTAATGATGCAATGATATATGATGAATATGATTTCCATGTGATCGGCTAACTACGTTTATGATGCACTAAGTTGGATGCAGGAAAGAATCAAGCCCTCCAATGAGGAGAGGGAGAGTATCACCCAATAGAGGAGATTGGTATGGCAACCACTAATGATCCTACTTGAGATATCACATAATCACAGCCTAGTTTAGTCAAGATAAGTCGAGTTAGATCGGGATTCAGTAAGTAAACCCTTGGTCATAGCTTTTGGGATCTAGTTGGAATATTTGTGTAATTGTCTTTGATTTCCTTTGGTTTATATTAAAGTGACTAAATCTCTATATTGGGAATATGTTCTAGTTCATGTATTTAATATATATATATATATATATATATATATATCTACGATAACTCATGTATATGAGCATATACGTGTGTGAGTATATGTAGGTAGAAATATTTATGTATACACATACGTGGATACCTCATATAAATGGGAAATTGATTGGACACATATACATATAAATATATACACAAGTTGTATATATACTTATCGATATATATAGATATATATATATATATATATATATATATATATATATATATATATATATATATATATATATATATATATATATATATATATACTTGTGATAAGATAATAGAAATAATGATGTATATTAGAAATGTGTAATATTGTATGTGTCACATTAATCCAATTATATCATATATACATACATTATATGGTATATATGTATATATATGTTAATAATATATATATAACATGACTGTGTGTGCCCTTATGACCCACTATGCCCCCCCTCCAGCAATGTGTGTGTATGTGGACATGATGTAATATATCTATTATATCTTTATATATATATATATATATATATATATATATATATATTACTATATATATATTACTATATATATACTATATATGTATTATTATATATGATATAATTATATACATGTAATATATATATATATACTATATATGTATGTATATGATATAATTATATATATATATAATTACTTATCATATATGCTCCATATATAGTAATATATATATATATATATATATATATATATATATATATATATATATATATATATATATATATATATATATATGTATGTATGTATGTGTATATATAATTAATTATGATAAATATATGGAAATGTGAACATATATATAATTACCATTCCCATTTTTATGGACCTATCTCTTACTAAAATGTAAAATTGGTATTAAAATAGATAAAAATGATTATTTAATTAGGGCAACAAATTAATTCCATTGGTAGAAAACATTTAGGTGGAAAATAAAGTACACTTTTCATGTTGTCTATATCATTGAACAACAAGGGTATGAAGACTTGTGTAAAATTACTTAATAATTACCATGGATGAAATGGGCCAATACTGCTAGTTGTAGATTTATCTCCTATTCTCACTACGTGTACAACCTAAAGCCAAACGGAAACTTGGTGTAATTGAGTCCAAAATTGAAGGAATTTATTTTAATGTTAAATTAATCACTAGAGAAATTGAAGATAATGAACCATGGAAAATTTATTGAGTTTTTATTGCTTCCATCAAAGATAAATGGAAAAAGGTTAATTAGTTGGATAAGATTCTTGTTGTACTTTTTTAAAAACTAGAGCATAACTTCCTATCCAATCTATTTGGAAATCATGTCCAAAAGTATGCCAATTTTTAAATAGGAAGGATTCTTCATTATAATATAGTTTTAGTTTTGCATCTTTTCAATTTGGTGGAATATTGTTAATTTTTAAATTGGAAGGAGTTTTCATTACAAAATAGTTTTTTTATTTGCATATTCTTTCATCTGGTAGACTAAGTATATCCAATTCCAAGGAAAACTATTGGCCATAATGTTTCATATAAAAGCTTATTATTTGTTTAAGAAAGTGATAGAAATTTCAATGATATTGTTGAACATAGACCATAATACTGAGAGGGTGGGGGTGAATCAATATTATATGAAAACTCAAACCCTCAGAAACAAATAGATACCTCAAACACTACTGCATAAACATGAACATGAAATATGAACACAATGCACATCACAACACAACACCAGATCTACGTGGAAAAAACCACAGGGAAAAAAACCATGGTGAGAAAAACTGCTAGGAGCTACACTCCTAACCAAGCCTCACAAATGAATAACATTTACAAGTTTGTTTTAGGGCTACAACCCAAGGAAGGTACTACCCCTTTAAAAAAAGTTTTACGATCACTCCCAAGGAAGCTACAACTCCCTGTAGACTTTTTTTTAGGGCTACAACCCAAGGAAGCTACAACTCCTTGATCTGAGACCAAACTCAAGAATGATTATAGAATGACAGTCCTTCCACAGTTTGAAACTAACAATTAGGCTCAATCCTTTTGATGATTGCAATTCTGCTTTTTCCATTCTCTTTTTGATGATTGTGATTCTGCTTTGTCACTTTTGCAAATGTCTTCAAATATCTTCTATGTATTTTACTAGCTCATTGCTTTCAACCTTAAAAAAAATTGACTTTGGCTCACTGCCTCCAAAAAATAATTAAGAACCTTCTTCACTTCCCTTCTATCACAAAAATATGTTCAAGATGAAACCAAACAAGAACTTACACTTCTGATTTTTCTCTTTCAGTCGCTTACACAATTATCATAATGCATCACACATATTACAACCACCCACCACCTAGATCAAATAGGTTTAAAATTTATACATGATATTACATTGATTGCATTGAAATGTCAACCTACAACAATAATAATATTACATTTGCAAGTTGGCCAAAGATCAAACACACAACATGAAACATGTAGAGGGCAAGACCCAAAAGACTACATGCAACACTAGGAAGAGGAACACACCTTTTGGATTCCAACACACACTTGACATAGTCCTAAACACTTTTCACAGCTTCAGTCTTCAATGAACATCATCTACATGCTTCAAAAATTCAAATTAGGTTGGCCTTAAGCAAAGAACATGAAACTTGTAGCATGTCGACCATCACAACATTGGTAGTACACATGAATAATAAAGAATTACTTATGCTTCTCCTAGATGAGTTGGCATGACCCATACAACACCCTCAAACACTCCTTAAACTCTGCATAATCTTGAGAGCTTGTGGCGCACACCCTCAACATACCTCAGTCGGCCAAGCAAAAGCATAACCCAATAGAACATCCATTTTGGACCACAACTTATTTCGAAGAAAACAAAAAACACCTTACAAAGAAACAAAAAACATCACATGGTATTTAGGATCACTCTCATTCATCCCTTTCACAACTTCATGCAATATAAAGTTGGCCCAATCCAACAAACAAAGAAATTTTGGAACACACCAAAGTGTTGAGAGGGGGTTGAATCAACATACACTAAAACTTAAACATTTCCATTTACAGATTAAACATCAAAACACATTAACTAAAAGAAGAGGAGAAATAAAAACATCCACCACACAAGGACACCAATATTTTTACGTGGAAAAACTGTGGTGACAATTAATTCACAATATATGAAGCTCACTGCTTACAAAAATTACAATGTTGGTTAAGGCTCACTGCCTAAAGACTTAAAGACTGAGGTGCACAAACTTAGGGAAAGATACAAGGACCTATAGAGACTCACTATCTCAGAGCAAGATACATGAAAATTATAATGAAAATCATGAACATGAACTACTATAAAGAAGCATTCAACATATGTTGATGTTACAGTCCCTTTTTCACACGATCACTCCATCATACTAGAACTTCACACACTTCATATTCAACATACTACTCAATATAAATTAATTGTTCTTGATTTATTTCACAAATGATTTTTTTCTTCTATAAATACCCTCCACAATAACTCAAAACTCCAATTAGGTGGGCTCCAAGATGACCTTTAGATGAAACATACGATACAACATAGGGTGGCTCCAAACACATACATTATGAAGAGAAAATGAGTTACGAATCAACACATGGCATAATATGACCAAAAAGCATCTCAACATATCCCCCCAAAAAATTAATTATCCAGGACCAACCATACATGAAGGAAACAGGACTGACGGCCCAAACAATGACAACACCATCAAAATTGCCAACTATTCAACTTTTTACCATTGGGGAGAAACCAAAAGCATCATGTGGACCATGATGTGATCATTGTAGTTTATGCACGATACCTCTTCAACCATCTTCTGAAGTATCTGATCATTAAGTATTGGCACAAGTAGAAAAACATATTGAATTGATGAAAACAAAGCATTTGGACAGACTGTAACACAAAAATACTTAAGATATTGCATTGTTGTACACCAAAACACCTAAGACTTGCAAGGATGAATCCATATACCTATGTAAACATATTCCCAAGTCCGCACAACCATATATAACAATCCAGAGGAATGCAAAGCATTCTAATAGTCCTTCATCAACACTTTACTCTGCCAGAGCACAGATCAAAACTTTGTCACTTGCAACTTTCACAACTGAAGGTGTAATGTCTTGAATTCATGGATATAACACCTTCACATCTTGACCATTTTATCTTCTGAACTGCAAGACAAAGCTTGATATGTGGAAGGATGTGGACCAAAATACCATGACTTTATCTTAGAGTATACATTGTGAATGCCTTAGCAAATCTTATGTAACTTATCTCCATGTGTGGTACACCAAACTAGTAAGGCATCAATGTAGGCATGTAAGAAACATATTAGAACAAGTGTACCCACCTTCGCATCACACATAGACATTGGAATAATCACCTTCCTTCCTCATACTGCACTACTGACTTGTCTTAGATGATAGATCACTATCTTTGGAGTATATACAATCTTCACAACATACATTTGACATCAATGACAACACATATTGAGTTGAAATCAATGAAAACACCTATTACCAACAGTCTCCTCCTTTTTCACTGATGGCAACACTCATTTATCTACAAGACTTCTCTTGCCCTTTGACATCAAGGGCAAAGGGCATAATATCTTCTACTTATGTCACCCCAAAATTTTTATAAACTCCCCCCTATTGTATGATTTCCACAAAAAACACTCCCCCTGAGATGGAGATGCCCCAAAATAGATGCTATGTAAAAAAAAAAATTCTACAAAAAATACCAAAAAGATACTACAATCCTCCACAAAACTATACAAATAAAAAATTGTCTTATCTACATCTTTGCAACTTCCTTAGAGGGTAGAATATTATTGTAAATTACCTTAAGGTGCACTGGAGTTGCAACCCAGTTTGCTTTTGCTAAGGTGAGAATATGGTGTTGACACTCAAATTGCATGCATAAATCCCCAGCCTCATCCACACTACTTGGAGCCTTCATTTTCTGCTCTTGAATCTTTTTTGCTTCAACAAGCAACCTGGATAATGAAGCAAGTCCCAAGTTCATTACTTCCCTTAGCTGACCAAGTTTTATTTCTTTATTTGCTCTCTTTGATCCTGAAGCAATGTCAACTGCAAATGGAGATTTTCTATTTGAGCTCTTATTGATCCATCCTTATTTTTAACGAATCATATGTCTCAACCAATTGAGTAATCTATGACTCAATGGAGTCAATATGACCTTTGATGTTCTTGGTGGAGCTTGGCCATTTCAAACAAAAATGATATAGAACTATAACTTCATCAATACATTCCTTAAAAAATTTCAAATTCTCTTGCAGATTGTTATGTGCATTGGCACACCGGTCAAATGCATCAGCTATTCTTTTATCATTTATCTTCCTAAGGGCCTCTTTTTCTACCTTTTTCTCCATGTGAGAGGAATGATATTTGAAGGAATCTATTAAAATTTTCAACTTTTGTTTCAAAGGCAAGGAAGAATCAATCTTTACCTCTGGTAAACCCTCCTAAATAATATTTACTGCAACTAATCCACTCTTCTTCACGTGTTCTTATATAATCTCCTTCCTTGCAGAAGCATGTGAAATATCTCCAAGTTGTAACTTATGAAGGGGAGAAATGTTTAACAACTCAACTTGTCCTTCATGAGTAGGAATTTGTAGAAGTTGGGGTGTCACTATAGTTTGAAACTACATCTACAAAGTCAATAGGTCCTTAAAGGATTT
The DNA here is from genome assembly GCA_007258455.2 of Sequoia sempervirens. Lineage (NCBI taxonomy): Eukaryota > Viridiplantae > Streptophyta > Pinopsida > Cupressales > Cupressaceae > Sequoia > Sequoia sempervirens. Next base: position 186,835,158 of record VDFB02058242.1, read on the forward strand.
TGATGATGAAGAACCTTGACCTATAGAAGTATCTTGCTTCTCAACTGTCTTCTCTTTTGCATCCTGAATTATCGCAGATTTATCCTCTCCCATCTGATCATAATTTACTAAATTCTCCAAAGAAGGAATATTATGTTCTTCACTAAAATTAGTGTTCCCCAAAGGAGGGACACCCACTTCACCTTTATTTTCTGCACCTTGTACACCACTATTGTCTGGAGGAGCAGTCTCCTTATTTTTCTTATCATTTTTCTCTTTCTCTTTTTCTTCTTCCTTCTTTTCTTCTTTTTTCATCTCTATGCCAGAGAATTCTTGTATTTTATGCACACCAAAGACACCTTCTTCTTGCAATTCAAAGGGTCCTTTCTAACCAGATATTTTTTTCTCATTTGTATCTTCCAAAGGAGGCTTATTTTTAGTTTCTTGTTCATTCAGAGGCACTTGTGCATTTATTTCAACATCAGTATCATGCATTTGTGAATCAACATCAACTTCACTTTGTAATTCATTAATAATTTTATGTGTAGCATCTTTAGTTTCACTCTAAATCTTCCTCTTGACATCTTCATCCATGCTCATCAACATATCTATTCTTCTTTTAGTCTAGAGCTCCTTGGCTTATCTTCAGACAATCATCTCTTTTTCTTCTTGGGAAATAGGAATCCTAGGTTTGTCAATTGCTTGCAATTTTAGATCTTCATCAACCTTGATGACATCTTCACCTCTTTTTCTTAAAGCCTTATCAAGGCTATCCAGAGCTTTGTCAACAATATCATTGAAGGGAATGTTCTACTTCAACATATATTCAATGATTGATTTTTCAATCATCTTCTTGTCTTTCAGAGAGACATATGAATGCAACTCCATTATATCACCCAATAAACCATATTTAACAATTCCATCATAGATTACACCAAAATATAGAGGTTCATGTTTGACAAGAGGAGTCTTCTCGGTCTTCTCCTCATCATTCTCATTTCATTTGTTCTTTTGCAGGGGGACTTCTTGTCTTGTTATTTTTACCCTTCTCAAAACAAAATATTGTAATTCTTCTATCCTCTTCATCATCATTCATATTCATAGGATTAATCTTTCCTCTTTTTTCCTATTGCTTAGGTATAGGCTTCTTTCTTTCAGCAGTCTTAGTTTGCATCGGTATTGCAGTGGCAACCCTTCTACTAGGAGGTGATTGAGCTGGTCCAGAAGCAGTAGCAGTGACAAAGGTAGATCTACTTGTCCTTCTAAGATTTGGTGTAGTAGTAGTGGCTTGTGATTCTTTTTAAGGACCCTCAAGAGTGCCAAACACCTTTTTCAACTCATACATCATTTTCTCCACATTTGACATATTTTCCACCTTTTCTTCTACCTTCTTGATTTGCTTGTTAGTTCTTTCATCATATGTGCCAAACCTCTTAATAGTGGGATCCATAGGTTTGTTGAGAAAAATATCAGCATATGCAATACAGTTAGGTCCAGAGACCTCACAAGGAAACTTTGTTATCCATGAAGTTCTTGGTTCAACTGCCTCCATGTAACAATTGTCTTTATCCACCATAAAAGTGATTTCATTCTTATATCTCTCCACAACTTGTGAGGGTATCCTATCCCTCTTTTGTATTTCATTTTGAAATGTTTTGAAGAAACCCTAGAACATTGTGTCATATTGTTGGTATCCAAAAAACTATGCATGTGATTGCTAATTTTGTGTGCAATAGAAATATCCCTTCTCCAAACCATATTCTTCAAACCAGGCATTTCTTTCATGAAATAAAACATAAGTTAAATAATCAAAGTGCCATACCAGAAATTGTACCATGAATCCTTGGTTCTCTATAGATTCTCCAACAACTGCTGCCACAAAAGCTCACAAATATCATAATCTTTTCCTTCCCTCACCATCTGATGATCAATGTAGATGACAGTGGCTATAATAGATCCTACCCTATTTGTGTAGTAAAAATTTTATGTAATACCCATCCCGACATTCTAGACCCCTAAGTCAGATATGTTATCTATAATTAGGGTTCTTTTGTCGAATTTAACTCTAGTAAGCTTCATAACTTCTTCATTATTCATGGCCTTCAGTTTTGACACAAGTCTGGTGGAGCACAATCCAATCACAATCCTAATAGTTTCCTTTGTGATTAGTTGGGGTTGATCAAGCCAAAATATATCTCCATGAATCCATCTCAAGGAAATTTTGACCCATTCATCTTCAAAGAAAAAGTTGGGGAAACCCTTCCATACATCTAAGCCTTTTTATTCCACATTTGCATACTTCGGATTAAGCTAAAAATCATCACCCAAGAGATGATTGTATCTAAACTCTTCCACCTTTAGATGGTTGTACTCATTTAGTTGTGAGTGAATGTAAATGTGGATATATTTTGAATGCAATACATTGATATGAACCCGAGAGAACACTCCATCCTTGTCGGTCACAGTGTATATCTATGGATGTTTCTTGAATTTGGCCTTGGCTTCTCAACAACATCAATGAAAATTGGTGTATCCATGATATCACTTTCTAAATTTTAGGGTTTTACAAGAAAAATAGAGAAATACCTATGAATACTATCATTAGGTTTTACATGCAACACGTTGAAAACCTTCTTCTCTTCCTTAGCACTTGCATACACTTGATATATTTCAAATGAAATCAATTTTGATCAAATAAGGACTAAATATGCTTCACACCAACCCTAGTCACTCCACATTAAATACATTTCTTAGTTCTTGACGCAAGAAACTTTTTATTGTTTTAGATATCACAGGGATCCATGATCATTCAACAACCTTCCACAAAGATTGTATTTGCTTTGAAACCTTGAGAAAAAAAATCCATATCACCATTGACTATTATGTTGAAGACTTGAACATCTTATGGTTTACAGGGGTATGGCAAAGTTTTGCAATTACAACTCCCCCTAATCCAATACTTCCCCTTTTAGTTACCAGAGGGTGCAGATAGTTACCAGAGGATCCATCTGCACCATGCTGAGGTATAAATTCATTTTTTTCTTCACTTTGTTCCTTCTTCTACCGACATACCTTGTTTATTACCTTGTTTTGCTTATTAGAGTCAATCTTCTTTTGAGTAGGTCTTACATTGTTTCCTTTGCAGAATCTTGTAATGTGTCTGGGTTTATTACAATTGTAGTAGGTGACACTAGCTTATGGAGGATAATTACTTGTTCTCACATTAGATCTACAATCAACAACCCTATAACCAAATTTTTTGCATGTGTAGGAGTAACCATAGAAGGATTGGGAATTCATAGCATTAATATTCCTTATCACTTTACTTTTGCATACATTAGCCTTATGACCAAGTTTATTGCAAGCATAACACTGACCATGAAATGATTGAGAGTTCATAGTATTGTACTTTGGAGGCCTAAATGAATTTTGACTCATCTTGCTTCCACATTCAACAACCTTATGACCAATCTTATTACAAGTATAGTAGTTACCATTGAACTTGGTAGGTGCAATTTGTTTAGGGGTAGGCTTTCTGAAGTTCTTCTTGTTCCAAATAGAAATGAATCCATCTTCTTTCTTGTTGTCTTGATTTGTCAAGTTGCATCTTTGGAGGATGTCTTAGGTTTTTTTATTCAAGCTTTCTCTTTGTTTCAGGCTTTCCTTCTGCTTTGAAATTTTCAAATAAATTTGTAGAAGCACTAGATGATGGACTTTTACCTTTTTCAAAACCGAGACCAAATTTTTCTTTTGATGGATTTCAAGAGTTAATCAACTTATCAAGAATTACAAAACCTCCTTTTAGTTTTAAGCCTCTGTCAATTTTCTCTTTTTCTTTTTCGAGCTCATTTCTCAGAGTGACAATCTCTTCCTCAAGCTTTGAACATTCAGTTGCTTTATCATTGAGATTGGCATTCAAGTAATCCTCAATCCTATTGCCTTCTTCAACTTTGAATTTCAAATTAGAGATCGCATATTTTTCCTCCTTGAGTTTAGTCTCACATCCTTTACCTCCCATTTGAGTTTTTAGTTTGCACATTTATTCTTTTGATTCCTTAGCTTGTGCCCTCAATTTGACAAAAATATCCTTTTATTTTTCAAGCATGACCTCATATTTGATTTTTAGTGTTCTTACTTGATCTAGATCTTCAAGAGCAGACCAAAGTTCTCCTTCAAAATCTACTTCACAATCTTTTGGATTGATTACCCAACCTTTAGGTTCCATTGACTCTAGATCCAGTTCTGGAATAAACATATCATTGATCTTTGCTACATACCCCATGTGTTCAAGTGCATGATCTACCTCAGTTGTTAGGCTTCTCAAAGGTACTTGGATCTGATACCAATTGTTGGACACACCCAAGTGCTAAGAGGGAGGTAAATCAACATACACTAAAGCTTAAACATTTTCATTGACAGATTAAACATCAAAACATTAACTAAAAGAGGAGTAGAAATGAAAATATGCACCACACAAGGACACCAAGAATTTTACATGGAAAACTCAATGAGAGAAAAACCACGGTGGGAGTTAACTCATAAGATATGAAGCTCACTTCTTACAAAAAAACATAATCTTGTTTAAGGCTCACTGCCTAAAGACTTGCAGATTAAGGTGCACAACCTTAGGGAAAGATACAAGGACCTACCTGGACTCACTATCTCATAGCATGATACATGAAAATTATAATAAAAAACATCAACATGAACTTCTATAAAGAAGTATTTAATATATGTTGATGTTGCAGTCCCTTTTTTGCATAATCACTCTATCATACTAACTTCACACACTTCATTTTCAACATATTTCTCAATCTCAATTCATTGTTCTTGATTCCCTTTATAAATAATTTTTTCCTTTTATAAATACCCTCAGCAACAACTACATACATTATGAAGAGAAAATGAGTAATAGACCAACACACAACATAAAAAGACCAAAAATAATCTCAACACATCCCCCAAAGCAAAATTAATTAATTAGGACCAACTGTAGATGAAGGAAACAAGACTGTCGGCCCCAACAATGACAACACCACCAAAACTGCCAACTGTTCAACTTTTCACCGCTGGGGAGAAACCAAAAGCATCATACAAACTAGGATGTGAGAATTATAGTTTATGCATGACACCTCTTCAACCATCTTCTGAATTATTTGGTCATTAAGTGATGGCACAAGAAGAAAAACATAGTGGACTGGTGAAAATAGAGCATCCAAACAAACTGTAGCACACCAATACTTAAAATATTGCATTGTTGTACACCAAAACACCTGAGACTTGCAAGGATGAATCCATATACCTCTGTGAATATATCACCAAGTCCACACAACCATATCTACTACTCTAGAGGAATTCAAATCATTCCAATAGGCCTTCATCAACACTTTACTCTACTAGAGCATAGATCAAAACTTCGTCACTTACAAAATTCACAAGTCTAGAAGGTGTAATGTCTTGAATTAATGGATATATAACACCTTCATATCTCAACCATCTTATCTTTTGAACCGCAAGACAAAATATTGATCTGCGGAAGGATGTAGACCAAAATACCATGACTCCATCTTAGAGTATACACTATGAATGCCTTAGTAAAACTTCTGCAACTTATATCCATGTGTGGTACACCAAACTGGTATCAATGTAGGCATGTAGGAAACATATTGGAACAAGTGTACCCACCTGCGCATCACACATAGATATCAGGATGATCATCGTTCTTCCTCATACTATACTACTGACTTTCCCTAGTTGATATCACTATCTCTAGAGCATATACAATCTTCAACACATACATTTTCCATCAATGACAACACATCTTGAGTTGACATCAATGACAACACCTATTACCAACATAAACTAGTCACCAAACAACATAGTCCTATACTTTGTTATCTTCAACTTTCTCTATGGAAGGACTAATGATATGAAACTTTGGATATACCACCTTCACAAGATGTTGAACTTATATTTTGAACCACATAACCATATCTGCAAACACGAAGGAATGCAGAGCCAAACTTTTCACCTTTGAAAACACCAACACAGGATCAACATAGTCTTCAAACTATCACTCACAAAAACATCTTTCTGAAACCTAAATAAATTGAAACTTGGATCACACATGCCCTAACACATCATGAAGTTATCTTCCAAAACATAGGAGTAAAATATCACCAGTGGAGAAATGTCGAGCATTTCTCAGAGACTCTAGCAACCAAACAACTAGGCTGAAAATCTCTTTTGACATCAACAAATTTATTTTGACATTAATGACAACCAAACTACAACAATATCCCCCTTTATCATTGATGGAAAAATCCTCCTCACACCGCTTTGGTGCACAATCTCTCTCCCCCTTTGACATCAAATACAAAGAGAAAATAGAATTTCTCTCCCCCTTTGATGTACATTCTCTCCTTCTTAAAACAATTTACAGGCTTCCCCTGTCAGCAAAAATCACTACCTACTCCCCCTAAGAGGTAGCCACCATCAATCCAAAAATAAGGATATGTCTTGAATTACTTCCCTTGAACAGATGCACCAACTATACATATAACAAGAAAAAGGAAGGGCAATTACCCCTAACTTCTGCTTGAGATATTCAAATGTATCATTTGCAAGTGCCTTTATGAAAATGTCTGCAATTTTATCCTTTGTAGCTACATACTCCAAATTGACTTCTTTATTTGCAACCTTCTCTCTCAAAAAGTGATACCTGATTGATATGTGTTTGGTTCTAGATTCATCATTGGATTATTGGAAATATTGTTAACACTTGTATTATCACATAGAAAAGGAATGGACTCATCGTAATTTATCTTGATATCCTTCAATGTTTTCTTCATCCACAACACTTGAGTACAATAAGGTGTTGTAACAATATACTATGCATTTGTTGTTGATAAAGATATTGAATCTTGCTTCTTACTATGCCATGAAGTGTATCTACTTCCTAAAATAAAGCATCACCATTGGTACTCCATCTATTATCAACACAACCAGCCCAATCAACACCAGTGTATGCACTCAAATCAAATTCATTTCCTTTTGGATACCATAATCCATAATCTGGAGTGCTCTTCAAATATCTAAAGATTATCTTTACTTCCTTCACATGAGTTTCTTTAGGATTGGCTTGAAATATTGCAACCAAACATACCGCATGCATGATATTAGGTCTTGAAGCAACTAAATGCAACAAGCTTCTAATCATAGATGTATATAGAGTCTGATCAACTAGGGGAGACTCATCATATTTTCTCAAATCAAAACTAGCTACCATAGGAGTACTCACAGGTTTGCAATCTTTCGTACCAAACTTCTTCAACATCTCTTTGAAATACTTTGCTTGAGAAACAAAGATACAATCATCTACTTGAGCAATTTGAAGACTAAGAAAGAAGGATAACTCTCCTATCATAGACATTTCAAATTCCTTTTGTATTTCTCTAACAAACTTCTTGTACATTTCATCATTTCCACCAAAGATTATGTCATCAAAATATATAATAGTTCTATAAAAAAAAACCTCTATCTTGAAGTAAAGATTACTATTTGTGGTACCTTTCTTGAAACCTTGCTGAAACAAGTACTTGTCCAACCTTGAATACCAAGCCTCGGGAACTTGTTTGAGACCATATAATACATTTTTGAGTCTGCATACCATGTTTGGTTCTTTTGATAACCAAAATCCATTAGATTTATCCACGTATACTTCTTCTAAATCTCCATTCAAGAAAGATGATTTGACATCCACCTGATATACCTTGAAGTCCTTATGGGAAAAAAAAGAAAGAAACATTCTAATTGATTCCATTCTTTATATCTGTTATCACCTGAAATTTGCACCCTGTTGAACTTGATGTTCAACACCTCACTGTAACATGGGAAGACCTCTAAAGATGTGGGTTTCTTCTAAATAGAGGTCAACCTCTGGAGAAGGCCGGCTTTGTATGGTATCACCTAACTACTTGATCTTTGTGAGATAAAGGGAGAAAGAATACATAAATTGAAAAAAACTACTCCTATGGTGATACACCAAATTTGTTCAAACATGAACAGCTGATTAGCACACAATTTTCAATCGACTAGTAAAAGTTGATATGCACAACTCAATACTCATATGATATCGCATAAATGTTTTATAAGAAAGTTATGATACATGCAGTCCTAGAAGGATGATAAATTCTCCTCACAACTAAATCTGTTTACATCACTAACATAACCTATAACCTACAATATACACATCTCCTTTGCTTAAAAGTGCTATTAATGAGACAATTAACAAGGAATAAGAGAAACTCACATGTAAATTTATCAATCATTCAACACACTCAATGAAACTTATAACTAAGAAGGCGGAAGTTGCTTTCTTTATTCGATCTCCATTGGTGAAACTATACATTCAATGTCTGTAAATGAGTTACAAAACTCAATATTCTCCTTTAAGGACTTACAGAAGTCACAAGAACAAAAGAATATGCAAGTCAGAACTGCCTCTAAAAAAGGCAAAAATGCCATACATACAAAAGAGTGTCGGCCCCCTGCATTAGGGTTTTTAAAAATGAGTCGGCGCCTGCACACGTCGGCCCTAGAAGTGCCTTGGAATGAAGTCAATGAAGCATTCAATGTGCATCCCCCCTCCATGTCGACAAGATATCGCTCCTAGGGATGTCTTTTGCGTCTTTCGTGATGGGTTATTGGCTTTGGGCCTGGAGTCCGCCATTAAGATTTCATCAGCGTCACCTTGAATGCTCTGCGACATGGTCATTAATGCCGCTCCACTTCTCCAGCCAACAAGTCTAGCTGCTATTGTGACTCGCAGCTACCTCCCCTTCAAGAATCAGCATCAGATCTATCCACTAGACTCAAGGGTCATTACTGACTGATCACCTTTGATCTCAGATTAAGTGATGTCAGCATGCTCCATCAATTTCATTTGCAGGGCAGAGTCGAACAGTCAAACTACCCATGATTTTCCCTTTTGATTGGTGAGTTTGACTTAGAGTAGATTCCAAGGGCGGTCAGGGTTTGCTTCAGGATGGCATGTCGTGATACTTTGGATGTCAAGGAGAATTCATAGCGAGCTCCACCGAGTCACACCGATATCGATTCATTCAGAAAATTCGTCGTTGTCAGCTAGACCTCACGTGTTCGGGAAGACCTCCTAGCGAGCCCCATCTCTTGGCGAGCACATCCATGTCAGCAAGACCCTACCGGGTCAGTGAGACCTTGTGGCGATGTTGGATCTTTCCCCCCGAGCTGGTTCTACTTCGGCAGGACCTTGCTTTGGTCGGCGGGACATCTTCCCAAACCCACTTATCCTTTGGCATCTCATTTCATTTTGGGGAGACGAGCTCTTTATTTCCTTCGGTGAGACCTCTGGGTGAACACAAACCACCACTCTGGGCTCAAAGATTTCTTTCAGTGAGACACCCATGAGTCGGCAGGACCTCTTGGCGAGCAGTTAGTTATATCGATCTCTCAAAAAGCCATCGGCAAGACTCCATCAGGTCGGCGAGACCTTACGGC
>VDFB02058242.1:186844773-186856705 GCA_007258455.2 Sequoia sempervirens
TTTGCGATATTTTTGGCAAGATTGATCATGGACCTACTACAATAATAGCCAGCTCTGATCCATTCAAAGAGGTATTCGTCTTTTATAGTTTGCATCACCAACTCATCATCATTCAAGTTGTTTAGATTAATATAGATATGTTAGTCTAAGCATCTTTTCTATTGTGACAATATAGATTTCTCATTTTCCCACTTTTGCGATATTTCTGGCATGATTGATCATGGACCTGCTGCAACAATAGCCAACTTTGATCCTTTCGAAGAGGTATGCATATTTTATAGTTTTTATCACCAACTCATCATCATTCAGGTTATTTAGATTAATATAGATATGTTAGTCTAAGCATCTTTTCTATTGTGACAATATAGATTTCTCATTTTCCCACTTTTGCAATATTCCTGGCACGATTGATCATGGACCTGCTGCAAAAATAGCCAGCTCTGATCCTTTCAAAGAGGTATGCAATAGATTACAACAATATAGATTGGTTATCCTAAGTGTCTTTTATAGTTTGCATTACCATCTCATCATATTTTGTCATTTAGAATAATATAGATTGGTTATTCTAAGCTACCTTGATGGTTTGTACAGGTGCTTGTCAAATGTCTGGCATAATCTATACCCAGTGAATTTTTTTGAAATATGGGTCAAATGTTTGGCATTGTATAAAGGGTATGTTTAAAATGTAAAGGGGTTTGTATTTTGGAAACTCATAGGTTTTGTAAAGGGGTCTATTTTTGTACTTAATCGAGCTACAACCGAAGGTTTTCTTCCTGGTTCTTTCCTGTCGGTATGTTCATTTTCTTCCTGGTTCTTTCCTGTCGATATGCTTGTTTGAACCAGGTTTTGTAATACTATCTAGTCCTCTCCCCTACTATGTCTTACTCAAAGAGTAAGGAGAGAGCTTAACCCATCTATGTTTTTTGAAGAGACATACATATACTAGCAATCACATGTGAGGATGTAATGGGCACATTGATAGGTGCAATATGAAATTATGTATGCTACAATTGAAGTAATTGCAAGAAGTCTTGTTATGGTGAAAGTTTTATTAGAGAATACATAATCATGTTTTCTTAAAGAAGAAGTATTAATAGGTATTAATTTTGAAGTAAATTTAATCTATATGCAAAGCATTTGTAAATCAATATGTGTGTAATTGTAACAGTAAAATTTGTGCATACCATGTCATTTCCCACACAATTTTGTGTCTATTTTGAAGAAATGTCTTGATACATGCACGTAGTGACTCAACATCTAAATTCAAGCTCATCTCTCTATCATTTTATCAATTTGCATACTTAAATCACTATACAATTAGCCCTATCCTATTCTTATTCACACACATCTATACATTTACCTTATTTTCCCATTTATCACATTCACCAATGGGTATGCCCTCATTTATCCATTAGCCACTTGGAATTGATTGTTAGCCACTTAGATTTAACTATTAACCCATTCTAGGACACTTCTTCAATTGCAAGGGTGACCTCATGGTCACAAACCTATTCCCTTTCATTTTAAAATTCAAAATTCAAACTTTTGGCTAAGTGGCATCATTCACCCACTTTGAGTTGACTAAACACATGTTTGGCATAATTTGATGATATACGCTAGCATTAATAACATACAATATATTCATTGTAATCATGAAAAAATTCATTTATCTTATAGCATTGGAGCAATTAATATTGAGACATTTTGATTCAATGCAATAAAAATGAGTAACAAATTTGAACATCTAGAGTAACCCTTAATTATATTAGGTTGATTGTGTTTGATTCATTGCATTTACTTAATTATCCTAGGTTAACTTCATAAATAAACTTTTTTTTTCTTTATATTTTGTTGAGCCCAACCAATCCTACACTTGATCCAACCTTCTTTTTAGGGTTTTACATTATTAAGGTTTTCAAATCTACAGTTTTCTAAGTTTGCATTCTATTTTCAAAGGTATGTCTTGAGATCATGATGGTAAAAAGTGGCAATATATGATGGGTATGGTGGTACATGACTTTTTAAAATTGATAAACGAAGGAGTTTTAAAGAGATTCTCAGCTTTCCACCAATATAAATTATTCTTTACTTTGAATTTAATAAGTAATTAGTATTCATTTTCTATTCAAATTATGATTAAAGTCCTGATCAATAGGCCAGTTGAAAAACATCTATAGCTTTCAAAGCGGTATCACACGGAATCAAAATATGCATCCCATTCCTATGCTTCACATACTATAGGATTAAAAAGAAAATTAAGATTTCATAAAGAGATTTTGTAAATTAAAGGTGGTGAGACATATGAGTTTCTATATTTTTTAAAATTGTAATAAAACTCATAATTAATTGTTACTTGGAAAAAATTACAAAAGAATATGCATCACATTTGGGACATGGAGTCCTCTACTTATATCTCTAAATATTATAAAAAAAATATTATCATTTTATTGTGGTTAGCGTGGTCAGACGAGACACCTACTTCTTATTTTTTCCCTAAAATTCGTACTACTGTTGAAATTTTAAATTTTTCACCAACTTAGATTTCATTTTTTTAAACAGGCCTAGTATTTTAGAAACTACATTCAATTTGATACAAATTCTATTATTTTATATTTTTGAAATAATATAGATAACTTAATCAAATTTTTACGTCAAGTTGCCTAACTCTGATTTTTTTTTTATTTTTTTGCCACTTAAGGGCCTGTTTTTTCCATGATGATCCTGCACATACCCTCAAATTTGAACTTTCTTATACATCCTTGTATGTCATTGATACATTTTTCTATTAGGTTTTTCATTTTTTATGTTAAGATATAGTAAATTATATTCACTTGCAATTTGATGTGTAAATCTCTTGTGTTGTTAGAATGAGTACTTGAATGATCATGAGGTGTTGACCATCATTTCCATCAATGAAATTGACCATCTCTCACATGTAATGCTTGGGAGTTACATTGGGAGAAGTGGGTCATCTTTCCATAATGTTATGGGTTCCTACTTAGTTGATATGTTCATAGTGGAGGGCTGGTTTCAGGAATTTGTGCTCTCGATGAGTTATTGGTCAAATACATTATCTATTCATGGATTCTATCTTGAGTGCTATCATAATTACACGTTGGGGTGGTTCATGGTTTTAAACTATCAAGAATGGTTTTGGTTGAAGGAGTTTTTTTCTTTGAATCAATAAAGTTTCAAATACTCAATTCATATTTTACTATTTTTCTTGTGTTTTTTGCCTGTGCACAAGCCATTCAAGAATTTTTGTATAAAAAATTTATGTAGAAATTATTACATGTCTTGACATTATTTCAAGAGTGGAAGGTGTGGAGAACTGGGTTTTGAAATAAAATGAAGAGTTAAAGGTCTAAAAATGGTGGTTTTTTTTCACTTGAAAATAGAGTTTTTACCCTAGGGCTTGCAAAAATATCTGAGATACCAAAAGTTTCTTTGTTTTCTAAGCATATTGGGGCCTAAATAAAGGTGTCTAAGGTGGTAAGTCTGAAAGGTTGTGGAAGTGCTACATCCAATAAACCCTCAAGAATTACACTAAAAACAAGGGTTTTTTGATTTGACAGTTACAAGTCTGTACAAATGGAATCCAATTGCAGAATATTTGTTTTCTTGGAAATTTATTTTATGCCCCAAGGTTTTAGGGGTTTGTGTGGTGTTTGAAGGTATGTTGCTTTGCATTTTTTGGCTAATTGAGTAGCCTATTGAAGGGTGAATGTATAGGAAGTCAACACTGGTCCAAAGGAGTCTATGTTGTTTCTCATATATGTTGTGTAACTTGGATATGGGTGTTTGAATCAGTCATGTGTTCGTCTGGTTTTTTGGAAGATATTGGAGTAATTGGACAAAAACTAGTTTCTCACTATTACAAGGGTTTAAGGGGGTTAAAGAGGGAAATGTGCATTTAGTTGCTTGTCAAGTTTTAAGAGAGTTTTGGACTTTCCAAAGGGGTTAGAATAATCTTGTTAGATGCCTCAAATAGGCAGGTTGCAAAGAATTTGTGATTGTGCCTTTGTGTTTGCATCAATTTTTCACCTAATTTCACTCGGTCCAATATAGCTCGGAGTGATTTGGCATATTTGGGTGCAAGAGAGGACCATCCCTAGTGTAAACATACCCATATAGATGTGTTGGAATAGTCTGTTTGGTTGTACGAGTTGTGGAATGAAAGTTGTGCCACTTTGCAACTTTACACTGCTTGCATTTGGCAATTTTTCCCTCCACTGAAAAGTCGTCACCACAGGAAAATTCCTTTGAGATAGAAAAAACTGAGAGAGGTTTTTGTAGATGGTCCCAACACGATCCAATAGCCTTAGACGAAGAGTCTATAAGAATCACGGTCTTTGAGAAATAGCCCTTCAAAGATTGCTTCCTTTTAGCACTTTGGACTCTTAAGGGAAATCACCGGTCAAATGTAGCTCGGAGTGATTCGGCGTATTTGGGTGCAAGAGAGGACCATCCCTAGTGTAAACGTACCCATCCAAACGTGTTGGAATAGTCCGTTTGGTTGTACGAGTTACATAATGAAAGTTGCACCACTTTGCAACTTTACACTACTTGCATCTAGCAACTTTTCCCTCCACTAAAAAGTCATCACCACAAGAAAACGCCTTCGAGATAGCAAAAAATGACAGAGGTTTTTGTACATGGTCCCAACACAATCCAATAGCCTTGAACAGAGAGTCTGTAAGCATCACGGTCTCTAAGAAATAGACCTTCAAAGATTTCTGCCTTTTAGCACTTTGGACTCTTAAGGGAAACTAGTGGGCAACATAGTTAACTTCTTCACAAACTTGGTTTGAAGTAGTTTCATTCTTTTTGTGCATTTAAAATGGAGTTCTAAGCCTTCCACCCTAAAAGTGACCTCTAAATAACTTCAAACACCTTAACTACCTCATTCTTATTCATTTTTTTTGCAAACAAGCATTTTCATTCCAAGAGGCAATATAACTTTTGAGACTACAAGAAGACATCTAATAACTCTTGAGTGTACTAAAATAATTCTTATGATTTTTGAAGAATGCTGATAACTCTATTGTAGGAAGGTAATGAGAGATTGCTTAGCGATGAAAAGCTTGAGGCATCTTATGAGGAAGTTATGCCAACCAAAGAAATGATCAAGTGTGAAGTCACAACTTGCAACCATGGAACTGAACCTATTGAACCTGAAGAAGATGCTTGTGTTGCTGACCGAAAGAGCACCTCTGGATGGTTGTGTTGTTGACTGGAAAAGTACTTAAAGATTCAGAGGGAGCTTGCTGAACCTAAAGAAGATGGTTGTGTTGCTGACCGGAAGAGCACCTCTGGTTGTTGTTTCAGTTGAGGTCTGCGATGAACACTTGTACACACCATAGTATGGTTGTAGCCATTATGGTTGATATCGTGTTGAGGCGATATCTAATATCATGATGAGATGATATTCTTCTTTTCACTTATGGTTGTAGCCATAGTACTAGGCATCATGATGAGATGATATTCTTCTTTTCACTTATGGGTGTAGCCATAGTACTAGGCATCACTATGAGGTGATTTTCCTTGTGCAGCTGGAAGTATCCTCCCTAGCTGAGAGGGAGTGTTGATGATTATTGCAGCGTCAGTCATATCCTTCCAGCGATCTCCTCTACATAAGAATAAATTAAATATAGAAAAAGATATTTAATTTATATATATATATCGATTTGTGATTAATGTTAATTCATCAAGAGATACGAGTTAATGAAGAGGTGCATTTATGAAAAGGCTGACATGCTTGAGGCATGATTTATGTCAAATAATATTTATTATTTTATGAAGGCCGACTTCTATCTTGGAGGCGCAATCTTTGAGGAGGCACATTATTTTTGGAGGCCGACCTATATTGTGAAGAGTCGCATCTCTCTCAGCTTGTATATATATTAGATACATTTCATTGTTTTGAGACATACATTTTTCATACATTCCATTTCATATCAAGTGCGAGTTAGTGAGAAACTCTTCAAGTGCATATCGAGTTATTGTGAGAAGGCTGAGGATTATCATTTGAGAATTACATCATTGTATTGTTGTGTTGGCATCAGTCAGTGGTGCATATTATTAGGCCTCATTATCGGCCTTCATTGTAAAGGAGTTTCTATTGTGATTCAATAATATAAGTGATATTATTGGCTGGTTTTTTCTCCCTCAAGATGAGGGTTTTCCCAGGGTATCTGTTGTGTTATTGTGTTTGATTTAGAATTAATTTTTTGTACATTAAATCTGATCATAAAACTAACACAAGTAAATGGCTAAATAGCATGTCAAATGAGGGGGCAGTAGGTCTGAGACCCCTTTAAAGTTTGTTTGAGTGCTTTCTTTTCATTTTTTGTGAGCTTTGTGCCAAGTTTCCTCAAAGAAATGTGGTCTCATAGAATTCCATGACAAGCTAATGCAATTGATAGTTGCTCCTAGTTATTAGTTATGTAATTTGAAGTAATTGCATAACTGCTTAGGTTGACTTTGTAAAAACTATATTGTTATTGAAATTTTTTCATCTATCAGCATCTAGTTGTTACTTATGCAATGTGAAGTAATGCTTTGAGTTTGAAAGATGTGCAATGCAATTTAATCAACAATATGAATATAAACTACATAATATTTAACCATTCTTTTTATGCTATTGTACATTGACATTTAACCATTGCTCACTTGATTAAATTTTCAAAGAGTTTAATCATGCACATGAGGAGGAAATTAAATTTTGATTGTCAACTTCTATATATATCAAATTATCCAATAATCAAGTGTATGTCCATATACAAAAATGGCATCAACGCCAACTCAAACAAAGTTTTACAATATGTGGCATATGCCATCTCGGTATCTATTCAAAATTTACATGCCAAAATGTCTATCTCATCCTAAACTACTGGTGGATCATCAAAATGGAGCCTCTTTGAAGCACTCGTTGGCTCTTGAAGGTAGCTGCATAAGAAAAATCAAACCACAATGGAGATTAGTTATACTATATAATTTAAAATTGAATAATTAACATAAAAATCAATACACATTGAATTATAATTGAACTCTAAAATTGAAATCTTGATTACCTAAAATATACGTCTCTTCGAAGGGTCAGGAGTCCTAGAATATACCCCTCTCAAAGAACTAACCAAACCAACTTTTGTAACATCAATCTATATATGTGAAAAAAAACATGAAATTGATCCAAGTTAGCATATAATTTTAGTAATAAGAACATATTTACCAAGCACAAAATAAAATAAACACATACCTCTTTAGGCTGATCTTTTTCTATATCTCCTTTAGGTGTTTCAACACCTCCTCCTTCAGGTGTTTCAACACCTTCTCCTTCAGGTGTTTGAATACCTAATCCTTCAAGTGTTGTGGCACTTATCAACAATGATGTATAGCTCACAACCACCTGTACATAAAAATGACAAGTACATATGAAACTACGAATCTATGTCAATGTATGCATAATCAATAAAATATCTTATAAATCTTAATTCAATCAAATTTGAGTTCAATTACCTTTCCCTTATCTAACGTTGTGTGTCCATAGTCTGGAGAGCGTCGCACCTCGCTCGCACTAGGTGTTTCCTACAAGCAGAGAATAAGATAAACATATAAGTTAATATATAATTTCATTAATGACAAGCAAGTATATAGTAAAAAAATGTAAATGAGTGAGTGTGAAAATACATACTGTGTGCATCTC
This sequence comes from Sequoia sempervirens, assembly GCA_007258455.2. Classification (NCBI taxonomy): domain Eukaryota; kingdom Viridiplantae; phylum Streptophyta; class Pinopsida; order Cupressales; family Cupressaceae; genus Sequoia; species Sequoia sempervirens. The sequence continues at coordinate 186,852,479 of VDFB02058242.1, forward strand.
GAGGCCAAATGAAATGGCCCTAAGAGTGCTATCAGTCACCCGTGTGAGCTCCTCCTCAGACATTAACTATTAAATAGACCATGTAAAAAAATATTAGTACTTGATACTATCTCTTATTAATATTCATTTTTAAAAAAATGCAAATTATGAATTTACACCTTAAATGTTACCTATGTAACTTCTCCAATGTCCACCTCTCTAGCAAGAGAGGACTCTGTAGGGTGTGCTCCACTCCCCTACGTGTGATCTGCTATAATCTCCACATCTTGGATGTCATAATCAGAAGTATCTAATGGCTGCTCAGGGGGCTGTACAATAGGACCCAAACATATTTGTTGGCATGTATTGCAAATATGTGGCACACAAATATATGGACCCGAGGAGAATGATGCAACAGCACTGGATCCATCACCAAGATCACCAGACTGTGGTTGAGCTACTGAAGAAGCATGGGAAACCAAAAGACCACTCAAAGAGTGAATGGCCTAGATCGTTTGTGTGGTTGCATCCTCCGTAATATCTGGATGTTATACTGGAGGTGGCGAAGGAAGGGGAGGATGAGGAACATGTGGGCGCCTAACTAATCTAGCTGCCCCTGGCCTATCTTGGGGCATACCTCCACCAACACCCTGGAAGGGTTTAATGTCAAAGTAATTGACATGATTCCCTAATAAAAACTCAGTATATAATTTTTTAATAAAGTAAAAAGGTACATCAAGATTATTGTTGGGTGGTTTATCAAAAACCATACACCAACGATCCCAAAAGTTATCTACTATGCCCCTATGCGTGCACCATTTTATAGAAAGTTTTGGTTTGTTAACATTAACTGGAAAACCAGTGCTAGGGTTAATAAATAAAGAGGCTATTTGGGATTTTGTTATTTGGAGATCTTTCACATCATCATAAGACAATCCACATGCATAATATTGCCTCATGGTTTCTCGCCACGAATGAAATGAATTATGTTGGGTGGAGAGGGTTTCTACATTTGTAATTATTCCTGTCAATGTGGTTGACATACAGGATAATCGAGGGATTTTTTTATAAACATCATAAATGCCCCTCAATTGCTCCAATTTTTCATGAATTAAGTCTTCAATTGATGGCTGTGGAGGTGGTGGAGCATTTGGCATTTCTACATTTTGATTCTCAGCTGGTGGATTTTCATTCTCAACTTGTGGAATTTGTGCATTCTCATTCTCGACAGCCATAATGCCTGATTAAAGTTAAAAAATAATTAATCTAAAATTAGACAATATAAATGAAACACTATTTTTAAATCAAAATCCATTAAAAAAAATCATTTAATCAAAATCCATTCTAAACTCAATTGTTTCATAAAAATTCAATCAAAACCCTATTTTGAAAAAAAAAATCCACAAAAATATCTACCTTTTAATCAAAATTCATATTCTAAACTCCAAATCTCTTTTCTATTAAAAACCCTATTGTGAAAAATCCACAAAAATATTCATTTTTTTAATCAAAATCTATTCTAAACTCAATTTTTCAAAAACTTCAATCAAAAACCCTATTTTTAAAAAAAATCCACAAAAAATCATATGAAATTATTCAAATCTAAATCAAAATTGAATCAAATCAAATAAAAAAAAAAAAACTTACCTATCCAAATTGGATTTTTCCCAAATTGGATATCTGTTACACAAAGAAGGAATGCACTGTGCGCCCATGGGTTCTTCACTGTCAAATGACTTCAAAACAGCGCTGGACTTTATTTATATATGATTTTTACAAATCGGATATCCGATTTGTAAAAGTAGGTTTGGTGTTTGCTATGGTGACACCCGAGCCTAAAAAAAGTCAACACATTCTTTTCACGTTTTTCAGTTGGTGAAAGACATTTTTTTTCCTCATTGCCACTTTTTGGCCCACCAAGATCCTGCACATACCCGTAAGCTATTGTTAACACAACAAAATGTTCATTCGGGTATTGACTCCCATCATCATGAAATCAAGGAAAGTGCTTCTTTGACCCTTTAGGCAACTCATGATTTACCTCAAAAGCCAAAGGTCCAATGGCATCACCCCAAGGTAATGAAGGTGGATGCCTCTGGTTTCTATCATCATTGCCAACATTATTGTTGTTACCATCCATTGCTTCTTGTATGGATCATGCAATCGGATGCTAAAGAATCATTCTCGTGACATAAAATCATTAGCTTTTCTTGAAGCTATATGCCTCGTTGCCCCATGATGGGTGCCAAAAAACTATTGGTGTTTCAATTAGCACCTCCAGAGTCCTTATTGGAAAAAGACAACTATGCACAGTGCGTGATGACTTCTCTTCAAATTATGGAGGGAGCTTCCCCTCCATAATTTGAAGAGCTATCATCATGCACTATGCATAGTTGTCTGTTTCCAATAAGCAAGCCAAAGGTGCTAATTGAAATTTCAACAACTCACTAGCTTGTCAATGTGGTACAATTAACAAGGTAGTAGGTTGATTGAAAAAATACCTCTAGAAATGGGGTCTCACAGTGATTGTAATCACTGTGAGCCCCCATTTCTATTGTAACATCCTACTCCTTCTTACAAGGAGTTACTATGAATTATTCACCAAATAGTAACTAAAAACATAGGTGAAAAGAGATACAATTTTTTCTTTAAATATGAAATCATGCTTCTTCATAATTATTATCAAAAAGATATAACAAAAATTTACACAATATTTTCTAACTAGAAAGAGTAAACATATAAGACTTTTACATTTCAATTCAATGATTACAATTTAGTAAACTATAATCAAATACTAAAAGAGAGTTAGGTTAGAGATCCTTATCTGGATTTTTTCTATCTTCCAAGACTTAGCATGTCATCTGCAAGAGGAAGAGCATCACCTTAGTGCTTTACCTCCAACCATGGACTTAAGCAGTCCCCCGCACACCTTCCTAACTAGAAGTGAGCCTTCCCTTTAATGAAGGGATTATTTGAGAACCCTCTTAATTATGCCATCTAAGCCCTGGTGTTGTGCCCTGCTTAACTAATATTGTCATAGAACTAAGGATATCCTCCAACTATGAATGACATCTCTAACTAGCTAAGTATCTGGGTCATAGTGAACCAATAAGTGCATGCACAGAAAACTACACTCACTATGGCCATAGTATTTGCATCTATGATGCAATTGCTACCAAGAGTGAAGTCATATGTTCACCCACCCTAATCGACTTGGAATATCTTTCCTAACCTAGGGTATACTAGAACTACCTGTTCCACCCTATAAACAATCACAAAGGACTTATGACTTGGCATAACTTGTCTTCCTAGACATAACTAAATTGAATTGATAAGGTGTTAGATCTTTCTCGAACCCCCATGTTACTTGGCATAACTAACGGATTTTGGAAATTTCCACTGGTTCAAACTTCCTTATTTACTAAGTTGATAATTGTTCAAACTTAACTACTTTTCTAACCTTGAATACCCATGTTACATTCACGTAACTTCATGGAACTCAATGACTTCCACTTAACTAGGTCTTTTATAACTCATGAGAGTATTTTTTCTCCCACTCTATTCTTACACCATTATTACTAATGACTTACTACAACCAATGGGTTTTACATAGACACAAATTGAAAGTGTTGACTAAATGTACATCATATATAAAAAAATAATTACCTTAAGTTGAAGACCCATTCTTCTTACTATGGTCTCAAATGTTTGGTATTGTAGTGATGCAGGAGCATCCAGTGGTGTAAGGGCAATCTTGCATCACCCAAAAATAGTTAAATATCAAGTTTCTCGGTTTTTAGATGTTTTTATATTTTTGGATACCCTTTTCATCATAATGAAATTCCCAATTTATGGTTTTTCATTTCGGTTCCTGGGTTGAAAGATATTGCAGTTTTAGTTTCCCAGATTTGCACCTGAAAATCTTCCGAGTGGGATTTGAGGCACTTAGAGCTTCCGGAATGGCCTCGAAACTTTCCAAAATCAGTGTAGCGAATTTCGAGCACGTTCTTGACTTCAAGACCTTTCCAACGGTTCGAACGGTTCGCAAATCGAAGTCCTGGATCAAAAGTTATGACCCCACAAAATTTGCGCACTTTCTAGAAGATACCATTGCAAATGCTCTTTTGAAATTTGAACTTCATGTTGTAAATTTTCGGCACCAAACCGCCTAAAATCAAATTGAATGTTGTTTTGGCTCCAAACAAATGAGGAGCTCTATTTATGGGCGGGTTTTCTAATTTTTGGGTA
>VDFB02058242.1:186866084-186877425 GCA_007258455.2 Sequoia sempervirens
TGAAGAGCCCAGCTGGCTCCAACTCAAACCCCTGTGTAAACTGCTTGTGTTTTTGTTTGTTTTGAGAGAAATATAGACAGAAGTAGAAGGGGCGCACAACATAAAAATGCAAATAATACTGAAATTCAAGGAATTATAGAGCAACTGCAAGCTTAATTAACATCTGGCAATACATACAAATAGATTACACACAAGCAATGTACCCGGAATCCTCTAGAATAATTAAATAAGAAAGTACAGAGTATGCCAAGCAAAGTGTGCTGAAACTGATGAAATGCTACCTCTGGATCTCATATCTGCTTTCTCCCACGCAGTAGTTGGTGAAATGGTGCTGAGAAGGTGGGACGCCAAAGCCAAAGTCAAGAAACAACCAAGAAGGAAGGCGTTCTTTTCTCCAAGTTCACACGCCCTTCTCTGGTGAACACGCCCTTGCACAGGAAAGTACGGCCTCTGCAAGAAGATGGTACAGCCTTATCAAAAGCTGGAAATCTGGATGAAGATAGCGCCTTTGATGAAGAAACCCTCTCCCCTTACAGGAAGAAAATAATTCCAACAAAAACATAGATCTATATGCACGTGATGAACTTAGATTCTGCTAATGGCAATCATTCGACTGGTGTCTCACAGCCTCAAAATCATAGATTTAGTGAAGAATTCTCGCTCGTCAATGAAGTTTTTCTTGAAACCCTTGTCCTCAGACAAAAACATAGAGAAGATAAAAGTTGCAATGTCAAATAATCATGAATGAGGTTGATTCGCAAGCTTTTGCCTTATATCTCCTCAAAAGCACGACTTTCAAGAAAAGCACACCATTTGCCCTTTTGCATTTGTTTTAAAATACATTTAAATGTATTTTAAGTCATTTCCATAGTTGGGCGCCTTAAGTGATTTAAATATCACTTAATAAAGTATTTCATTACTTTATAAAGTATTAAGTGGCGTTTTACTTTATAAAGTCAATTTGACTTTATAATAAATCATTTAAGTTAATTTAATAACTTAACCACCAAAATACCTATAACTCCTTCCCAACTCAATATTTTTTCGTGCCGTCAAAAGTTGGCGAACACTAAACTCCATATGCCTATACTAAAACCAATACTGAAGTGAAAGGGGTGGGAATGGAATACCCACCAAAACGGTCACTGACCCCCTAACCAGATCCTGTCAGCCCATGAGGGTCCAAGAAATAGGCTAACTCCACTGCTCCTGAATACTGACTAGAGTGGGGACATTACAAAGAGCACCTTCACCATCATGAAGGATGGGGAAAAGTTTGAATTGTTGCTAATGAAGGTTGAAGAAGCATGTTTCATGTCCCCATTTATGGAGTGATCACCATTCAGGAGGTTGATTAGCCTATTAGCCATTCATGTAGGCTAATCCAATTGGATAAATAATTTTTTATTGCAGTTGATCATATTTTTACATTTTTGGTCATGGGAGATAAAAGGGAAATTTTATTATTTTTATTTGGCCAAGGAGAAAAATAAATATTATTATTTTTAGCTTTTATGTTATAATATTATTTTAAGTCACTTTAGAAAAAATAATATAAAATTATAAAAGTGACTTAAGTGGGGAAAAAGACAAAAAGTAATTTAAAATTAAATTATTTTTCCTATAAATGGGACACCTAGGTATGGAGGGGAAATATTTTATTAAAATTCATCTAAAAATTGTTTGAGGTCCACCTCCTTTGAAATAAGTTTATAAAAGGGACCTCTATCATTCTTGAAGCTGATATTGTGGATTGGATAAACTTGATTTTTCTCTATCTTCAGTTGAGGATTTAGTTGCAACCAACTCTGAGGACAAAAACCCTTAGAGATTTGTAGGTTGGATGAAAACCCAACTATGTTTGAGAGGTGGATTCATTTAGGATTCATCATTGGGCATATTTGTAGGTTTTACTACTTTTTTTGGAGCTTCAACTAGCTAGGGTTTGTAGATTTATTTGCAGGTTGAAGATTGAAGTTGTAGATTTGAGCTTATTGAATCATATTTTCATGAGATTTGGGATGGCTAGGGTTTGTACATGTTGGAGAAGAATCTTATCAAGCCAGATGCTAGGGTTTGAGACCCATTTTGGAGGTGTTTTGCAGATTTTAGGGTTTTAAAGAATTTTTATGCATTTTCTATCTTGGATGATCAGATCTAGGGATATTTTGGCATAATTTGAAGTTGGTTTCAGAATTTTTGGAGCTGTCCTTGATTTTATATGAATTTTCCTCTATTTTGGGTGACTAGGGTTTTGGAGAAATTGTAGATATCATTTTCAAATTTCAGTACCATCATTTCAGATTGCAGGTGCAAGGGTTTTGAGGCTTCAATCGACATCTTCTTAACCTATTTTTAGTCTAGGATTTCTAGGGCTAGGGTTTCATATTTTCCCTAGTCGATTTGCATTGGAGGAGTTTTGGACATTGACAAGGGCATAATTTTGAGCTTCATTCACAGACTTACATTAGAGTAGTTGATGTTCTAAAAATACTCAGAAAATCAGTCCATCTCTAGCCTTTATCTTCTTCACACGGTTGCTCTTATTGTCCACTATTATTTCATTGTAACCGAGTATGTTTGCATTGCTAATGAACTTCATTTTGTATTGAAAATCAGACTTGATTAGCTTGTTGTTGTGCTTAGATCAGAACTTCATTAGGTTTGATATACTTTTCTTTCAAGGAGAAATAAGAAGCTATTTATGTTCTTTCATGTTGTGTTTCAATATATATGTTTGTATGATGTTATTTTATGTAATGGCATAAAATGGCATAAATAAAAAATCATTAAACAAACACCCAAAACCCTCAACATATTCAGAAAACTAGATTGCATGCAAAGTGTTTGACAAAATTCCAAACAACACAAACTGAAAATTTAGGGCAGAATAAGCAAGGGTTCTTACAACATGTGTAGAGGGAAAAATATTGTTAATCTTAACAGAAGAATTTCTCAAGGAGACCGACTTGCAGGATTGCTATGTGCTAGTAATCAGGCCCACATAGAAGGAAGAACAAAAAACTAGGTCACACAATGCCAAGGAGCCCTTAGTATTGCTCCAAAATAATTCTAATGTAATGGAATAAACAATGCCATATGCCCACAAGAATTGTCGCCTATGTGCAACATTTCTCACTGTATGGATTTGATTCTCGATTCTAAATTGCTAAACAAAGTGCCACATAGGATGAGTCCTAACACAAGTCCGAAATTGAATAGACAAGTGGAAGATTTATTAGGACAAGATCTCATTCAAGAAAAAGTATGATCCCTTGCACAATGCTTGCAGTACTTGCATAAATTAGGGTAGAGAATGGAGAATGCATATAGAATCTTGCGCTATTAACAAGGTCATAGCCAAGAGTGAGTTTCCATTACTGCACATGGATGACCTAATGGATCATCTCGAGGGTGCAAAATACTTTTCAAAATTGATCTCAAGAGTGGATATCATTAAATTAGACTAAGGAAACAAGTGGAGGATCACATTTATAACAAAATCAGGCTTGTATGAATAGTTGGTAATGCCATTTGGGTTGACCAATGCACTAAGCACCTTCATGAGGTTGGTGAATGGAGTTTTGAAGCCATTTTAAAGAAAATTTGTGATCACATATTTGGATGACATTTTTATGTTTAACAAGACAAGAGAGGATTATCTTGTGCATCTATAGAAAGTCTTTGCATGCCTGAGTGAAAAGTTGCATGTGAACCTAAAAATGTGCAGTTTCATGAAGGAATTATTATACTTGGGATTTGTCATATCTCAAGATAAATTGCCTATGGACCTAGAGGAATTTTGTATGATTGTTAAGTGGCAAATACTGAAGAGTGCAATGGAAGTTTGAAGTTTCCATTCAATGGTGAGCTTTTATAATTGTGCACCCTTGATGCACTAAATGTAGATGAGAGGGTTTGAGTGGATGGTTGCTTAATGTCCCTCCAAATTGATACATCAGTTGTCAGTAGATTAGCCTATCATTCTGACCCTCGTAGGCTAATGAAGGAGGTTAGAGGGTCTTTTGAGGTTTGCATCATCTCCAGTGTTCAGTGGTCTTCAGTTTTGGCTTTTGTTTGAGGCTTCCAGGACTCTGTATGCTCTACTTACTATTTATAGTAAGCCAGAAGTTGATAGAGAGGGACCCTTACTATTTTTAGTAAGGCATGTGGTCGTATGGAGATTCATCAGCTTAGCCCCAGTTCAGATGGCGTGATGAGATATTGTGTATTTAAGGAGTTATTAATGTTTATTTGGCTCAAATAACATTAATAAATTAAAAGGTAGTATTATTAAGTTATAACTTAAACTTAATAATTGAGGGTCTAGGTGTCATGAGGAGGGGGCCAGTTGAGTCAATTAAATATTGGGTGCCAACTTTGATGTACTTAGTGAAATATTAAAAGAATACAAGGTAATAACATTTAATGTTATTAAATGGTGCTTTTTGGGTGAAATCGACCCCTCTTGGAGAAATATATATATTTACCTTGAAGTTCGAGCCATTCATTCTGAGAGCATTTGTGTTGAGATGAAAATTACAATGAGAAGGGAGCCAAGGGTTTCATTCCATGAGCCATTGGAGAACGATACATTCTTCAATGTTGGAGCCATTTGAGGTGGTGAAATATCCATTGAATTTAGCCTTCAAGAGAACTTCATTTAGGGGTTCTAATTGTGCAAAATAAGAGTATTGAAATAAGGGTTTTCAGAGCATAACCAGAGGAGTTTTGAGTTGGATTGAAGAGAATCAAAGGAGAATTATTTGAGATCACCAACATAGATTTCAAGAGGGTTTGATCTACTTTTTGCAAGTTGCCAACTGCAACAAGAAGGCAAAAAATCGCTAACAAGTGCATTTGGGTAAAGAAGCCACACATAAAAATCAATAAAAATTACAAGGAGGTGCGCCTAGGTTGGGATAAGCCAGCTACAAAAGATTTGGGGAAAAAGAATGCAGCCATGATGAGAATCAAAATTGTTTATGAGTTGCTTTTTGTTTGCAATCTCATGGCAGCCATTGTAATATGCAATTCCTTTGGGTCTACTTGTAACTCGACCTCTTTACAAGGTTCAATAAAATCAATTTTATTTAGTGTTGATTTTAGTTTTAGTTTGGCCGTTATTACTTTCATTTCATTTCCAACATTGTCATTATTTTGCAAAATTCAAAAACTAAAACCCTTGAAAACACAAAAATTTGCAAAAACATAAAACCCAAAAACAAGACACAGAACCCAGGGGAAGAAGAGTTCTTACATTGGTATCAGAGCCTTAATCTTGCCATCCTGGAGGGTTAAAGGGTCATATGAAAAGTCACCATAGATACTACACTCGCAGAAAAGCAGAGCCATAAGAGAATTGGCAAGAGGATAATCCATTTGCAGAAGTACCATTAGCAGAAATGGGTGACAGGGTAGAAGAAGGTTCATAGAGAAATGAAAGAAGAAATGAGGATAGGGATGATGACAGAGAGGTGAGGGATTTACGGGCTGGCTAGCAGTAGGTAGCTGGAGTATTACAGCAACTCACAACAACTCTTCAATAGTTGAATTTACCTAGAAGGCAACCCCATGATTAGGATGATGATAGGAGTGTAGCTGGGTCACAGAGAGTGCAGAGAGCACCTTCCTGTACTGCAGATAGGCCTACTCGACCCACATTCCTGAGAGAAGAGCAAGTTGAGGAGAATGTTGAAGAAGTTGAAGACCCAACATATGCTGATGCAGTTATGGCAGCCAACGATGAGTGGCAATTATTGACACCTCAAGTGCATGAGCGCATGCATTTTGACCGATTTGTGCAATCAAGGGTTGAATACTACAGGTCTCGACAAGGGAATAGGCCTCAGAACCAAAACAAAGACTTGAAGCATGCCACTAGCAAAATCACATTGCCCAATTTTGATGGTAGTGGTAAGGTAACAGCTCAGTCTTGGATCCACAAGCTAGACACTTTCTTGTCACTTCGACCCATGTCTAAAGAAGAAGTAATCAAGTATGCCATGTTACATTTAGAGGGAGTAACCCATGATTGGTGGTATCATGGAATGGTGACACTACAGCATGATCGCATCACCTCCTATTAGGAGTTTGTGGATAGGTTGGTTGATCGTTTTGATAAAAAGGATCCAGAAGTTTATTTCAGGGACTTGGCACAACTTAGGAAGATTGGCAGCCTGGAGAGTTATATCAGTGATTTTCAGAGGTTATCCGTGATGGTGACAAACATTTCAGAGAGGAGGCTAGTTGTGCTCTTCATAGAGGGGTTATTAGAACCATTATGAGGGTGGATTAAGGCTTTTGATCCACCGACACTGCGGGAAGCAATGAAGAAAGCAAAGAGTATGGAACTTGCGGCCCCATCAAGCAAGTTCAGGTCATCAGGCAAGTTCGGATCAAAGGGCTCTTCTTCATTTAGGGACAATAGAACATTTCTCAAGAGCAAAGAAAAATTAGATTCTAAAGGGGATCAAAAGGGAAAATCAGCAGCTCCATTTGATCGTGAAACTCTAAATGATTTGCGAAAGAAGAAGCTATGTTTTTACTGCAAAGGTCCCTATGACACAAATCATGAATGCCCCTTAAGACCAAAGGGCAAAGCTAACCGAGTTATGTGGGCATTTTATGAAGATTCAGAATCTGAAAATTCCGATCAGCAAGCTGGACAAGAAGAATTAGAGGATGAAAAGTCAAAAAGAGAAGAGGAAAAGGAAGTAGAAATCAATCTTCAAGAGGCACGACTTACTAGTATCTAGTAGGAGGGTTCATTTAGAATGCGTGGTGTCCTAGCTGGTCAAAAGGTCATCACTCTTTTGGATACAGGTGCCACTCATAACTTTATCGATGCACGTTTCGTGGAGAAGCGTGGGATCATGACTGAGGAGTTTGAAGGCATAAGGGTGAAGGTAGTTGATGGATACACCCTTGAGTGTGACAAGATTATTAAGGATCTCCCTATGCGCCTAAATAACTATAACTTTAAGGCTGATTATTATGTTGTAAACATGGGGGGCATAGATGTAGTCCTGGGAATGAGATGGCTCCATGCTATTGAGAAATTCACTCTTGACCTTCGTGAGATGGAGATGAGTTTCGAGGTAGATGGAAAAACTCATATACTGAAAGCCATTAGAGATAGTAGTTTCAGGATGTTATCACTTAGGCAGATGGAGAGACTCATGCGACACAATATGGTTGAATGGGCAGTCGAGTGTGTATTAATCCCATTGCAGGAGGGGCAGCAGAAGTCAAAATATCATCCGGACATACAAGAGTTGAGAATTAAGCACAAAAAGGTTTTCAGTGACATCCCACTAGGTAGACCACCTGATAGGGGTATTGAGCATATCATAGAACTAGAGGAGGGGGCTAAACCAGTGATGAGCACCCCATACAGGCACCCGAAACGGCTAAAAGATGAAATAGAGAAAACCATTAAAGAGCTGCTCACACTGGGTCATATTAGACCTAGCAAATCACCATTTGCCTCATTAGTGGTCCTGGTTAAGAAAAAAGATGGTACCCTCTACGCGATGTGCATTGATTACAGGATGCTAAACAAGAGAAGCATCAAAAATGCATCCTATCCCACAAATTGATGAGCTGATTGACGAGCTTCATGGTGCCTATCATTTCTCAAAAATTGATTCGAGGTTTGATATCATCAAATTCAAGCCGAGAGCGTGATATAGAGAAAAATGAAATAATGGTGTGATTGGCATTAATTTCTATGAATTTGTGGTTATGCCATTTAAGCTGCTAACTAATGCGCCAACAAATTTTCATGCTACCATGAATAGAATCTTCTAGCCACAGTTGAGGAATTTTGTACTTGTTTTCTTTGATGACATCCTGGTGTACAGTAGAACATGGGAAGAGCATCTTGCTCATCTGGATACAGTGTTGGGAATTTTGGATAGGGAGTCTTTGTATGCAAAGGAGTCAAAATGAGAGCTTGGCATGGCAGAACTGTTATATTTAGGCCACATCATTAGTGCAAAGGGTGTGTAGAGGGATCCTAATAAGATTTGTGCTATCATTGATTGGCCGACTCCAGAGAATCTCACTCAGCTACGCAGATTCTTGGGTTTGTGTGGTTTCTACCGCTAGTTTTTCAACGGATACTCACGTCATGCAACACCACTCACTGATTTGATGAAGGGTGCATTTATATGGACTCCTGAGGCACACGAGTGTTTTATGAGGTTCAAACAGATTATGACTACATGTCTCGTCATTGCTTTGCCTGACTTCACAAAACCTTTCGAGCTTCAATGTGACACTTCGGGAGAGGGGATTGGTGTTGTGATTATGCAGGATAAGCACCCAATTGCATTTGAGAGCGAGAAGCTTAGAGGACCAGAGAGGAGTTATAGTATTTATGATAAGGAGATGTTGGCCATAATGCACGCTTTGGCCAAATTCAAGCAATATCTTATTGGCAGCAAATTTTGTATAAAAACTGACCATAATAGTTTGAGACACTTCTTGGGGTAGCGAGACCTTAATGTGACCATCAACAAAATGGGTCAAGAACTTCACTATATGAATTACATTACCTATTTTAAGGGCACCTAAAATGTTGTCACCGATGCTTTTATCTTGCTAAACACACTTGAACGCTTATGGTTCAAATTTTAGAGGACTAGAGCCATTTGATAGTGCATGGCAATGCCTAAGGACACATGGGAATCGAGAATTATTGAGGGAACATTTTAGGATAGTAGATATACAATTGTAAATGAGCTCATCATTTACAAGGGCGGTATCTACTTGACTCCAGGGTCGAAGATGAAGAGCATTATAATGCGGACTTTCCATGATGTGCCCACTACAGGACAGTCGGGGTATTTCAAGACTTACAGGCAAATCAAGGAGAGGTTTACTTGGAAAGGTCTTGAGGCAAATGTTCTCCGGTATGTTAGAGAGTGTCTCGTTTGTCAGCAAAACAAACAGGAGCACACCTACCCAGCAGGCCTATGACAACCACTTTCGATTCCTAATAGGAAGTGGGAATGCCTATCCATGGACTTCATTATGGGCTTGCCTAAAGCCTAGGGGAGAGATTGTATATATGTGGTTGTAGATCGGTTAACAAAATATGCCCATTTCTTTCCAATTGCAGCTACATACACAGCTACACAGGTGGCAGAGTTGTTTTCCCGAGAGGTATTCAAGCTTTGGCTAATGGTTTTAATTCCTGTGAGTATTAGTGACAGATAGTCAGCCTGAGTCATTGGTAGGAGATATTTAGAATATGGGATTGAGCTCACTCTGAGTACTAGCTACCACCTACAAACCAAAAGAGATAGTTAATAAATGGGTGGAAGGTTACCTCATGAGTTATATAGCCGGACATCAAAAGGCTTGGTTTGAGTGGATTCACCTATGTGAATATTGCTATAACTTTACTTATCACATGTCAATATAGATGACACCATTTCAGGAATTGTATGAATATGGAGGCCTTGATTTTCCTCGATCTACTACTAAACGACAATAGAGTGCCTAGTGTTGGTGACTTGTTGTAGGGAAGCCAAAACATTATGAGGGATCTCAAGGAGAATATTGCTAAGGCACAAAATCAACAAAAACAATATGTAGAGAGAGGAGGACTAAGAGATATTTTGAGGTTGGGGACATGTTATATCTAATGTTGTAGCCTTGAGTCGCTAGTCCACTCTAGGAAGAGTGATGCCAAAAACTTAAACCCCGGGCTACCCGGCCCCCTTTAAGATCATCGTGAAAGTAGCAGGTGGTAGTATGAGTTAGATCTTCCTGAAGATAGTAGGGTACACAACGTGTTTCATGTATCACACCTCAAAAAGGCATTGGGACATCATGTGACTCCATCAGTAGTGTTGCCACCCCTGGATGATGAGGGGAAACTAATTCTAGTACCTGAGGCTATCCTGGATTTCAAAGAGAGATAGTTGCAGAGACAGACCATCAGGGAATACTTAATCAAATGGAAGGATTTGCCAGTAGAGGATGCCACCTGGGAGGGTGAGGAGATCTTACAAGATTCGAAGTTGAGATTGCTTGAGGACAAGCAATTTCAAGGAGGGCAGACTGTAATGTCCCCTCTAAATTGAGACATCAAATTTTCAGTAGATTTTCCAATCATTCTAACCCTCATAGGCTAATGAAGGAGGTTAGAGGGTCTTTTGAGGTTTGCATCATCTCCAGTGTTCAGTGGTCTTTAGTTTTGGCTTTTGTTTGAGGCTTCCAGGACTCCGTACACTCTACTTACTATTTATAGTAATCCAAAAGTTGATAGAGAGGAACCCTTACTATTTTTAGCAAGGCATGTGGTTGTATGGAGATTCATCAGCTTAGCCCCCAATTCAAATGGTGTGATGAGATATTGTATATTTAAGGATTTATTAATGTTTATTTGGCTCAAATAACATTAATAAATTAAAAGGTGGTATTCTTAAGTTATAACTTAAACTTAATAATTGAGGGTCTAGGTGTCATGAGGAGGGGGTCAGTTGAGTCAATTAAATATTGGGTCCCAACTTTGATGTATTTAGTGAAATATTAAAAGAATACAAGGTAATAACATTTAATGTTATTAAATGGTGCTTTTTGGGTGAAATCGACCCCTCTTGGAGAAATATATATATTTTACCTTGGAGTTTGAGCCATTCATTCGAGCATTTCCGTGTTGAGATGAAAATTATAGTGAGAAGGGATCCAAGGGTTTCATTCCATGAGCCATTGGAGAATGATACCTTCTTCAGTGTTGCAGCCATTTGAGGTGGTGAAATATCCATTGAATTTAGCCTTCAAGAGAACTTCATTTAGGGGTTCTAATTGTGCAAAATAAGAGTATTGAAATAAGGGTTTTCAGAGCATAACCAGAGGAGTTTTGAGTTGGATTGAAGAGGAGAATCAAAGGTGAATTATTTGAGATCACCAACATAAATTTCAAGAGAGTTTGATCTGCTTTTTTGCAAGTTACAACTATAGCAAGGAGGTAGACTCATTAATAGGTCTGATTTGGGTAAAGAAGCCACATAAAAATCAATAAAAATTACAAGGAGGTATGCCTAGGTTTGGAGAAGCCAACTATAGTGGAATTGGGAAAAAAGAATGTAGCCATGAGAAGAATCAAATTTGTTTATGAGTTGCTTTTTGGGTTTGCAATATGATGGTAGCCATTATAATCTGCAAATCCCTCTAGGTATGCTTGTAATTTGGCCTTCCTTACAAGTGTTCAATAAAATCAATTATTTGGGGTTCTGCTATTTAGTTTTAGTTTATTGTTACTTTCATTTCATTTCCAACATTGTCTTTATTTGCAAAAAATTAAAAAACTCTAAGGAACTCTTGA
>VDFB02058242.1:186877525-187042719 GCA_007258455.2 Sequoia sempervirens
ATCGTGTGGGAAGAATTACCCAGAAAGCAGTGATTATGAAGAATATACGAGTGGAAATGGAGAGGAAGGCACAGTGAAGATTCATCCTGGCTATCTAAGGCGTGAGTTGACCGGTTGGGGTTTTCCTCCAACTTGAGGGCATTGGGGTTTGGATTGGGGATGGGTTGAGGGATAGGTGTGGGGTGGTTTATCATTCAATTTCGATTTTAGATGTTTTATATTTTGGATACCCCTTTTGTCTAATAAGAAATTCCCAATTCTGAGTTTTCATTTTGGTTTACAGGTTGAAGAATATTGCAGTTTTAGTTTCCCAGTTGCACACGAAAATCTTCGAGTAGGATTTGAGGCACTTAGAAGCTTGAATGGCCCCAAAACTTTTCCAAAATTAGTAGCGGATTTCCAAGCACGTTCTTGACTTGAGACCTTTCCAGCGAGTTCGAGCAGGTTCGCCAAATCCAGATCTGGATCAAAAAGTTATGACCCATGAGGGTTTCTTTCTAGAAGATACCATTGCAAATGCTCTTTTGAAATTTGAACTTCATGTTGTAGATTTTCGGCGTAAACCCGCCTAAACTCAAATTGAATGTTGTTTTGGCTCCAAACAAATGAGGAGCTCTATTTATGGTGGTTTTCTAATTTTTGGGTAACTTTTTTGGGACAAGCTCGCATATTGCGAAAGGGTTATTCTGTAGCTTTCTGTAGCTTGCATGTGTTGTAGAACTTGGGGATTTGAGATCCTCTGCATGTAAGAAGTTCCATTTTCTGAATAATAAAATTATTCTCTAGTTTGTGGGTTATTTTCTGTGTCTCGGGTTTGCGCCCTCATCATGTAGCTTTGTTATAAATTCCTTCCTTGGAAAGTGAAGGTTCATTAAGAGAATAGCTCATTAGGGTTGTTGGTTATTTCTGACTCAAACACCCGAGTTACTTTCACGTAACTATCTAGGTCTTGGCTTCAACCAATTGCTCGAGTCTTAACCCTAACCCATGAGAGCAACTACACTCAATATAATCTTTAAGCGAGTCTTGTCTCAAAACAATATCTTCTTGACCTTCTTAGAGATAATGTAGTATGAATATTACTTGGATAAAGTCTAATCATAAAGGGTTAGGTCTCTAATAATAATATAACTTCCGTAGGTTTTAGTCCTCCATTCAATTTCTAAGTGAAATCTTGTTAACTAAGGATAACCATAGGTGTAGACCAACTGGCCTCATCTTACAATAAATCTTTATAAGTGTTTACTCACCAAGTTTGTGATATGACTGATTTAATAAAAAAACCTTGGACATTGAATTCCATTGTTGTGTATTTGCAACATATAGGGTCTAGGCTAATATTGCCTCTAATTCATGCCATAACATGGATCAATTTTTTTTTACCTTCTCTCTAACTCTTAGGATTATTTAGCAATATGGATGACACTAGGTCATCATCTTGATGTACTCAAGGTTATATAAAATAATATAGACATCCTCTATAGATAACTCGCCTGATGTTATCAATAAGGAACATATCAAGAAAGAAAAATATTTCTTTCTTTCCAAGGACCCAATTTGTATTATAAAGTCCTTCAACAAGTAGTTATTAAAAGAAAACATAATATTTGTTCATTACTCAAGTAAGGGTATGTGCAGGATCATCATGGAAAAAACAGGCCCTTAAGTGGCGAAAAATTTAGAAAAATCACAGTTAGGCAACTTGACGTCAAAATTTGAATAAGTTATCTATATTATTTCAAAAATATGTAAGAATAGAATCTATAGAAAATTGAATATAGTTTCTAAACTACTAGGTTTATTTAAAAAACAAAAATATCTATTTGGTGCAAATTTGAAATTTCAATGCATTAGTACTTAAATTTTAGGGAAAAAATAAGAAGTAGGTGTCTGTTTGACCATTCTAACAACAATAAAATGATAATATTTTTTTATAATATTTTAGATATAAATATAGAACTCATGTCCCGATGTGATGCATATTTTTTTGTAATTTTTTTCTGAATAAATAATTAATTATGAATTTTTTATTACAAATTTTAAAAAATATAAAAACTCATATGTCTGACCACGTTAACTTGGTCAAAACTTCATGAAATTCATTTTTTTTAATCTTATAGTATGCGAAGCATAGAATGTGACACGTTTGATTCAAAAAATGTGATACCATTTGAAAGCTATAGATGTTTTTCAATCAACCTATCAATCAAGATTTTAGTCATAATTCAAATAGAAAATGAATAATAATTATTTATTAAATTCAAAGTAAAGCATAATTTATATTGGTGAAAAGTTGAGAATCTCCTTTAAAAATCCTTTTTGTTTCATCAATTTTGGTTAAAAAAAAGTTGTCAGCCACATACCCTACACATACCCATCATATCGCCACTTTTTGGCCCATCATGATCTTGCACACAATTATACCTGTAAGCGTTCTTGATAGAAAATCTAGCACTTAGTTGTGCTTTAGTCATTTCTTCCACATATTTACTTCCCATTATTCAAGCTTGGTTATATACTGACCAAGGAACTATGGTTTGATATATCTTTTAAGAATGAAGAGAGACTCATATTAATCGATGTTAGTTTTCCTAATTCATTCCATGTCATAGCTATGCCAAGGAGGGGTTGAGGATAATATATCTTGATCTATTTTCAAGGGAACTAATTCATTTTAAGCAAACTAAAAAAATTGATCTTTCTCAATATGGAGATTTAAATAAATCTCTTACAGATTCTTGTTTGAAATGGATTATAGGAAAAACTGCCTCACTATTGGTTTTAATTAACCATATTCATCACAGTGTATACATGTGCACATATAAGGGGAAAGAATATATCCCTTGTAAAGAAAAGAAAGAATACTTGCATAATAATTAATAAGGCCAATATGCATCTACACTAGTTTTAACAACCATTATCATCTTTTCTTGTTCAATGATATCACTAGAATGAAAAAGAGACTACGCATAATATTTTCAAGATCAATAAAGGACATATTCAACAAGGAAAAGAGAACATGCCTGCTCACTGCCTAGCACAAGATAAGTGACTTTTCTTTCTAGTTCAGTTGCTACATTTTACTATTCCTTTACTCCCTTCTACATGCTCGAGGAAAATATACATCAAAGAAGCTCTTAAGAACTAACTCCCTGCTCTTATCAAATGTTGTTCTCTCTACTAGAATAACTTCATTCTCTTTTACTCCCTCATCGACTATATAATATAGAATAATAATAGCACAAATAATGTCGCTTAAATTGAATAGAAAACTCACTCATTTTGTCATACTTCTTTAGTTTTTTTTACTAGCCATGTTGATGTAGGAGCATCCCGAAGCACAATCGACATCCCAAAAAATAATTGGGATAGGTTGAAGTTAATGATTTATTTAGCACTGACTCTTTTCCTTTATCTCTCATCCAATTGAAGTAATATGGATTTCATTTTAAATTATAACATTCACTGGAAAAATATTATTATGGAGATCAATTGTTTGTTGGAGAAGTATTATTTTGATGTTATGTAGCATTGACTCTTTGCTTTTGGCTCTCCATGACCTAGGGCCTTGAATGTGGTCAGTCCCAGGCCTACCTTACACAACATTTTCTTGCAATTTTAAGAATTTGGCTTTGCAGGCCTCAGTCGGGACTATTCTACCATTTCTAACGACTTTTCCACAGTTCATTGTGTGCACTCTCCATAGTCACAAAAATTTCCCCCCAATCCACCTTCTTTTGAGAAATTTTTTAAAGACATATTAAACATTCCTTCCTTTCCCAACATAACTATTGCAACTACTCATATGTTTTCGTCCCCCTGAACCATGATGTGTTTTCTTTCTTCATTTTGAAACCCTCTCCCAAGAAATAGTTATTGAAACTGTTATAAAGATAATTATTGAAAATAGCTATTGCGGCGGTTGGCAATATATACATCTAAATATCTATCTTTCTATGTAATCATTTGAATTAATGTGCTCCTCATATGTAGATTTGAGCTTACCATAAATTTGGCTTGATTAACCAAAAAGTATTAACAAATCGCTTACATACTTTTATCAAATAATAAATATTGTAAACTATTATATGGTGGCAAAACATAGAGCGAGGTCTAAAACATACAATGCCATTATATTGGAATTAACCACCTTTTCACCATTTGACATCACAAGATCATTTATCCATTAATACATATTTAGAAGCATGTTATTATTAGTTAGCGAATATTTATAACCTTCATGTTTATTATGCAACGTATATGCATATATGTATAGGAATGTGTTTCCTAGTTTGCACTAGTATTTTTATATGTGTATACTTATACTTGAATATATATACACATTATTGTGTAATCAAAACAAGTGTGTACACATATATCATAGATGCAAAACAATACATATACTAATATATATATATATAAAAGAATATATTTGCATATTATATGCAGACATAAAGATAGCAAGGTTACATGGTAATATGGTAAAACTTACCTAAGACGCAACAAGAAACCCTAGACTTAAATAGAAACAACTGTATCCAAACCTAATCTTCAAGGTGACAAATGACTCAGATGGAAAAACTAGGGACTCTCAACTTTACCCTTCTCCCAGGAGATACTCCCCCTCTTTTCTTCGGAGGTGTTAGGTTTGCTCTTGCAATTTCACTCAAGAAAACAAATAGGTAGTTAGACTGGAAATCATTACCTCATGAACAAATAAATATAATCATCTCATTGTGTTTCAACATATTCAAGACATCAAGTAATCATCATCATTCCTTTTGAATGCAGTAACATAATATTGCACTTGATCCATCATAATATATATTTTCAAGGTTTCATATGTAATCCCATGAATCATCATAGTAATTACCATAAAGTGAAAAGGAATTTTAGGAATCTAGTGGGGTGTAACATCTATGAGGCATTTTTTCAAATAGTCCACTACCTTGTCAATTCTACCACACTGACAAGCTAGACACAAAATAGGCATTGCCTTACAGAAATGTGGTCTCATGGAATGTCGTGATTGCAAGATAGGCACAAAATGGAAGCATGGACAATTCATGTGAATTGTTTGACAAAATGTTTTGGTAGACATGTATGTAAAATGTGGTACCATAGGCAAGCTAGTGAGACTAGCTTGTCAAAGCTCACATGAATTTTTGGATGGAATGCCTTAAAGAAATGTGGTCTTGTGGAATTCCATGATTGCAAGATAGGGACAAAATGGAAGCATGGACAAGGCATGTGAATAGTTTGAAAAAAATGTTTTGGTAGACATGTATGCAAAATGTGGTACCATAGACAAGCTAGTGAGCTCATAGAAATGGGGTTTGAATGTAGTGGGTTGTTTGAAAAAATGCCTCATAGGAAAAAACTCCATGAAAACACTTCAGATCTAGAAATATAGATGATTTATCCCTTTATTTCATGCTTAGAAGACTCTCAGATAGACTCCTCCAACACCATGATGCAACCTCCTTGAGTTCACTTCCAACAAAGATAGGAAGCCTTAAAGCTCATGCAACGTAATGCTTTATTGTTGAAGAGTTATTTTCCTTATGTTCTTGGCGCCTAGACTTAGAGTCCTCTAGTTTTAATTTTAACATAACTCAAACTTCCTTCTAACTTGGCATGGAAAGGCTTCCTTCATTTACTTTTTCATAACTCATTTTATTGAATTTCAAATAAGATCAAAATATTATTTAATCAAACTATTTAAATAATATTAATTTGATTTTAATAAAAATGTACTACAAGAAGTAAGAAAGGAATACAAGAAAATAATATATTATATCTATTACTATATTTAGCCAAATATTAACATTAATTGAAAGATGAGATCATTATTAATAAATCAAAAATATTATAAATTTGAGCAAAAATATAGTTAAATTCTTAAATAAATTAAATTTCAAAAATGAAAATCTTGGTAAGCTATGTTAAAATTGTTAAAGCTAATATTTTAACTTGTATATTAAAATTTCAAGTAAAACCAAACTTAAAAAGCTAAAAATAGAATGAAACATATTAAAAAGGAAAAAAGTCAATTTGTAACTTAATTATTCAAAATAAATACTAAAAATCAACTTGATCTAATTCTTAAAATAAAAGATCTAATATAATACATATATAATTATTATTAACTTAATCTATAATCGTACTCTTCATCATTTATAAAACTAGAAACATCTATCCTTTTGACTAATATAATATTTATTATGGTACAAAAACTAATAATTACTATAAATAAATTGTTAATTATTTTGTTACACATACTAGCCCCAATATTTTATGAAACAATGTTTTATTCTTTGTTGTAATTAAGTTTTTATTTAAATATGTAGGTTTGAAAAATCCATAATCTACTATAATTTAGAGCTTCCCACGAAACATAAAACCTAACTCGACATTGTTATTGTTTTGCTAAAATTTATATATTTCATGTGTTAGAAATAATGAACTTCAATTATTAAAAAAGATACCATGTTCAAAATATAATTTCAATAAAAAATGTGTTGCCTCAAACCATGCATTTGGCGTCATTTCCAAAGCAATGAAAATATTTAAATGTTGAGCCCAGTACTTGCAAACAAGAAAATGGTGGGATGAATTGGTGGCACAAAATAACTAATCAAAAGTTAGTTTTTCTTTTCTCTATCTCTCTTTCCCTTTGTATGTTTTGTATTTTTCTCTCCCATGTTTTATCTCTCTTTGTCTATTCCTCTCTCTTTCAATATTTGTCTCCATCTATATCTCTCACTTTCTATATATATCTCTATCCCTCTTTATCTAACTCCATCTCTTTCTCTTTATCTCTCTATGTCTTTCTTTTTATTTCTTTCTACTCCTCTCTCTCTCTCTCTCTCTCTCTCTCTCTCTCTCCTTATCAATCTCTCTAAATCACTCTCTTTGATTTGCGGCTCTTCCTTAATAGGTTTAAATATGCCAGAATCTGATAATTGATGAGGAGTTAATCAAGCCTCAACTTGAACTGTATTATCACCATCTTTCATGTGATTTAGATATCGAATAGCATATTGTTACAATGGTAATTTATCACAAGACCTTTTTAGCCTTGCGCTTCTTGTTACATTCTATTACAACATGAGATTCATCAATCCCATTTTGAACTACTTCATCATTACTCATTTTCTATATGTTCATCAAACTCTTCATTGTTATGCTCTTTCACTATTTTATTCATGCTTGATGTCCTATTGTCACTCAACAACATGTATAACACCTTTAACTCTCCCCTTACCTACTAATTGCTACTTGTTTAAATTGGCATTTGTACCACTGTCTTATTGCACCTAACCTTTAACTCAACCTTTATGAGTTTTCACTATAACTGCTATCCCATAATCTCGTTTTGAATAACCCTCAAAACTTTTCTATCTCATAATACATAGATTTCAACTCCTCAAATAAAAAGAACTAAATAGACATCTAGTAGTGACTCAAAGCGTACCCATATTTTATGTAAAGTGAAAGGTTAAAAATGCATGAACTTGGGAGTTATTCGATGCACCTATCAAATGAGGTGACATGCAAGTTCTAAAACTTGGAAGCATGTGGAAAAAAAATCTATGAAAATGCTTTAGATCTGGCAATGTAGATGATTTCTCCCTTTATTTCATGCTTAGAAGACTCTCAGATAGAATCCTCCAACACCATAAGGAAACCTCCTTGAGTTCACTTCCAGCACAGATAGGAACCCTAAAAGCTCATGCAACGTAATGCTTTATTGTTGAAGAGTTGTTTTCCTTTTGTTCTTGGCGCCTATACTTAGAGTCCTCTAGTTTTAATTTTCATGTAACTCAAACTTCCAACTAACTTGGCCTGGAAAGGCTTCCTTCACATACTTTTTTCATAACTCATTTGATTGAATTTCAAATAAGATCAAAATATTATTTAATCAAACTATTTAAATAATATTAATTTGATTTTAATAAAAATGTACTACAAGAAGTAAGAAAGGAATACAAGAAAATAATATATTATATCTATTACTATATGTAGCCGAATATTAACATTAATTGAAAGATGAGATCAATATTAATAAATAAAAAAATATTATAAATTTGAGCAAAAATATAGTTAAATTCTTAAATAAATTAAATTTCAAAAATGAAAATCTTGGTAAGCTATATTAAAATTGTTAAAGCTAATATTTTAACTTGTATATTAAAATTTCAAGTAAAACCAAACTTAAAAAGCTAAAAATAGAATGACACATATTGAAAAGGAAAAAAGTCAATTCGTAACTTAATTATTCAAAATAAATACTAAAAATCAACTTGATGTAATTCTTAAAATAAAAGATCTAATAGAATACATATATAATTATTATTATAAAACTAAAAACATCTATCCTTTTGACTAATATAATATTTATTATGGTACAAAAACTAATAATTACCATAAATTCAACTTAATTATATAAATGAATGAATAAATAAATTGTTAGTTATTTCGTGTTTTATTCTAATATAAAATATAATATATAAATATTATCTTTTAAAATAAAATTCATATGTAGATATAGAATATTAAAAATAAAGCAGCCACGTCACAAACTGTTTTTCAAAAAAGTATTTTAGGTAATAATATAACGAGAAAAAAGTAACCTATTCTAATAATAATATAAGGAGAAGATAGAATTGAGTTTTGAATTAAAAATTAATATAACGTAGAGTTAGACATCAGGCATGGGCTCAACGGGCAGGAAGGCAGCGAATTGACACGTAACCAAAATACAGCTGGCCGTTTCAAATTCAAACTTAGCGAAAAAGCTGAGAGCCGTTTGAAATTCGACCTCCTTAATTAGGCCCAATCTATGATGTGCTTTTACTTTCTTTCTTTCCAGATTTAGAAAAGAGATGTTATCATTGCATTTGCTTTGATTACAGAATTGGATTGCGCACTCCACCTCCAGGTGAATGGGTTCTGTGCATGAAAAGCTTTTGATCCTTCTTCATGATCTTGAGTATACTGATGTAGAGAGAAGGACAATGTTAATGCAGATGCAATCGAGAGTTGTGATTTCAAAACTGGCATAGCTCCATGGTAGAATATGCACAACACATTGAAGAACAGAGTTCTTCACATTGGACTCAGAGGGGCTAATGGCGGCGTGGGTCTTATTTTATTTTGCGGTTAAGATGTTGTTCAACCTCATTGCCTTAATTTTCTCATACAGTCGGCTCCTCTATTGTTCGCTTTCAGTAAAGTCACTGCCTCCTCTTCCGCTGCCAAATTTGTTCCTCTCATTAACTCCAATCCTCTGTTCCTGAAGCAACAAAGTTTGGGGACAAAATTCAGATTGAATCAAAAGTTAGATTCGTACAGAAAGACCAAATTCAATATGTTGGGCTTCTACTGTGGATTGATTCTATAGTACAAATCAAATCTGTATTCAGATTAGCACTTACCTGGGAAGCATAGAATGGAAATCCAGAATAACTTTCATTTAAGTCTATATGCAGGGTCTTTGCAGAGAGAAAGGCAGCGCAGGGTTGGTATATGCAGGGTTTTTGAAGAAAATGGCATTTGTTATTTATTCTCTCGACCGAAGATTGAGGTCCATTGTAGGTGCCAAGACTTGAAAATGCTCGTGTTTGCATGGAATGGCGGGAGGAGACATTACGGAGAGGAGAATACAAATGGCAGAGCTAAAGCTGAGACTCTTGCCTCCTATTTGCGGGTATGTGACCTCTGCTTTTAGATACTTTCTGTTGAATTTTAATGCGAAGAGTCAATGGAAAATCAAATTCGAAATTTATGTATCACAAAACTTTGTTGGAATTTGAATGTTTAATTATAATCTTTTGAAATTGTGCTGGTAGAAAGACAAGAAACCAAATATGTTGATAGGAGTAGCTACCATTAACAAAGATATTATGTAGTTTTAGAGATGAGCATAAATTTTATGTAGTTTTCAGCGCTTTGTCTTAAACCATGTACAAAGATATTTTACAGTCCACAGAATTTTGCAAACAGGCAGACAATTTTTGAACTCAGTTCTCGCCTGTGTACAATGTATACGCATAAATGCATCATCCTATTCCTCGCATGAGAAAAACCGAATCCCCACATGAGCAGACCTAACTCACCATCATTGAAAAGCCAAATGATGATTATAGCCATCCCCTTTTTGTATCATGGGTATTACGTAGATGCAGCAAATTGCCCAAGTCCAGGGACTGTCACCCTTCCAATTACCGTTACTCAAGTTTAGATAAATAAGCCCTTGGAAATTCCAACTGAGATTAAGCAAAGTAACTGGAATTTGACCTTGGAAACCAGTCCAAAAAAGTCAGCCTTCTCAACTCTCCAATATCGGAAGTGATATTTGCCAGCGAATTCTAACTGAGATCTAAATGTTTTAAATATTCAAGTTTAAACAAAGAGGAATGGATCTCAGCTGCCAAATCGAAATATAAGAAATCCAGCTGTGTAACATGGCTGCAAGTGACACCTGTCCACGTGCAATAATTGAATCCCTTTCATATTGAAAGACGAGTAGAACTCAGCCATATGACCAACAAGAAAATAAATTCCTGTGGAAATCTAATTCAGCGAGATGACTGACGACGGCGTAACATTCTTAAAACGAAAGATTTTATCTATTTAATTTGGTTATCTTTCTGTGTTTGTTTTAGTATTCATTTATTGTTTAAGGATTTTTTAATCTGCTGTAAGTGCTGAATAATAATAATGTTTATCTTTCTTTTTAACATTCTGAATACTTCATTGAAGTGAAATTGATGCTTTTGTAATCTTGGTCAGCCATAGCTCTCTTTTTTGCTTGAATAAAATGTTTGTTGTTTTGATTTACAGTTTCAACAGAAAACAACCACTATAAGTTAAACTAATGTCATGTCTTGGCATACAGTGGATATTGAATTCTTTTAATATTACCTTCAGTTCACATATTTCCATTTTTATAGAATACAAGATATTGAGTTATTAGTCTCAAAAGCTAGTTCTGTTGGTAAAGATAAAATTATTCTCATCTACCAAATCCCTTATGTTTCATTGAATCTGAAATGACAAAGAGCATAGGCTCTAAACAATAAAGTTCAGCTGAGTGTTCTTCAATTGTAGCAGGAAAAAGACATCTGTAGTTGGTATCTACTAAACATATTGAGAAATACATCCAGCAAAGAACCCAAATCAAACCGAGAACAACATCAGCCCTTTGAGATTAAAATTTATTTAAATTACGAGAATAGATAGAACATTAGTTTAGTTATTAGTGGGCTCATTAGAAGCTACTATGTCACAAGTAGAGGTGTTATAATTAGGGGACATTGATTCCTTTGGAACAACAGGGTTCATTTTTCTATATAAAGACTTAAAAAATAGTTATACCCAGTGATCAGGGAAATCGCTTTTATTACAGGAGTTCTCATCAAATAAGGTAGAAGGTAATGACTCTAGATTCTATTCATTTAGCATGCTGGAAATCATAAGCATCAATATTAGTTTTTTTTATTGGTGGTCAAATATACCAATTGTCTTAACCTCTCTCAACAATTGTTGTCAACTATATCTATTTTTCAAGTTAAGTAAGAGAAACTTCATAACATTTTTCAATAATATTTTTTTAACAGCTATGCCCAGGTGTTGCCTTTTGGTCCTTGCTTATGTTTTTTTGGTTAAAAGAGGAGAAACTAGAATTTTGATATTCTGTTAAAGTTAAATATATTTTCTTTCTATAACAAGATTTTAACTTTTCCAAGATCTTTCTCATGTCATTCTTGCTTCATTCCTTGTCTATGTACCTCTCTTTTCCTTTATCACTCTTTTAATATTACCTCTCTTTGTTCTCTATTTATCTTTGCATTTTTCTCTCTTACTTTTTTCATTCTTTTGTGTTAAATTATTTTATTATTTTTTTTCTATTTTTTTTCTCTCTCAAATTCATTATTTATTTTCTCTCTTTTTCTCTCTATCTATCTCTTTCTATCTATTTTTCATTTGCTCTCTAGTTTACTTATGTTCTCATATTATATATTTTTCTATGCTTATCTCTTTCTTTATATGCCCTTTTCTTAGTGTTTTTCTATTTGATTCTCTCTTTTTCTCCTGTAGTTATTCACTCCATCTCTATTTTTATCTTTCTATGTTTCTTCATCAATATTTGTTTTTTGTTCCTGGCTTTGTCACTTTTCTCCTCTTTTGAAAATATTTATCTCTATGTTGGTAATTCTCTCTCAAACCTTTTTATTTATGTTATTTTTCTATATTTTTCAATCTTTGTTATTTCTCTATCTCCTTATACGTGTCTATCTCTCCTCCATGTTTCATCATTTATTTTTCTCTTTAAATTATATTTATTTTTGCTTTAATAGGTATGTATTATTTTCGCATTATTTATTTATTTATCTATATTTTTTAATATCTATTTCTATTTCTTAGAGATTTTTTTGTATTTTTATCTTTTCTCCTTATTTCCTTAGATCCTCTCCTCTCTTTTTTAATTTTCTCTTTATATTTACTTTTTTCTCTCTTGCATCTCTCTACTACTTCTTTTTCTAATTTTCTCTTTAACTTGTTTTTCTTTCCCCTCATGTCATTCTTTCTATTTTATCTCAATCTCTCTCCCTCTTACCCTTCTTTCTATTTTTGTTTCTCTGTTTATATATATATATATATATATATATATACACTATTATTCTCTTAATAATTTCTATTCTTTCCTTTTATTTTTACTTTCTCTCTTCTTACTTAATTTCATTATTTATTTATTTTCCTATATTTCATATTTATCAAAAAATTCTTTACTTTTTTATGTTTATATATATTTTTCTTTTATTCTTCTTATATTTTTTCTTTCCTTTTTCTCTCATACTATACTTCTCACTCGCATCTACCTTTATACCTCTTTTTCTTTCTCTTTTGGCATATCACTTTTCCTTCTAATTTTCTTTTATTCTAGTTATCTCTCGTTCTCTAAATATCTTTATTTTTTTTTAATGTTTCTCTACATTGTCATTTCTATTTCTTTGTTTCTTCTTTCCATCTATTTTTCTCTCTTTCTAAATGGGTTGGACCTTAGAGGCTATGTCTTGTACTTGTGGACCCTAGACCAATAAATATTACTATTTACCCTTTTACCTTAAACTTGTGGGCGAACCCTAGTGCTTAGGCTATGCTACTAGATATTTGACCTCAAAAAGTAGAACATGAACATTAGATCCCAAGAACCTAGGCCTTAAACCTTAGACCTCTAAGCTTCAAACTTCAATATTGAACCTTGGATTGTTAGATGAGTAGAGCTTGGATCCAAGACCATGTATTCTAGACTATGGACCCTAGAATTTAAACACTAGATTATCTATCTATCCTTTCATTCCTTTTTTGGTGTTTCTCTTTCTTTTATTCTTTTTATCTTTCTTGATTTGTTTATTTCTTTGTTTTTCTATCTTTTTGTCACTTTCCTTCTCTATTTTTTCTTCTTTATTTTCTTTTTCTTTTTTCTCTCCTTTCTTTCCCTTTCTTCTTTTCTCATTATTTTTTATTTTTCCCAAATTTTACCTTCTTTATATTGTTCATCCCTCTTTTTATTCTTTTATTATTTTTGTCTTTCTCACTTTGTTTCTTCCTTTTTTTTGACTTTTTGTCACTTTCTTTCACTCTTTTCTCTTCTTCCATTCTTTTTTTATCGTTCTTTTTTTTTCCCTCCTTCTTCTTTCTTCTTTTGTGTATCTCTCACCCCAACGTGACACCCATTCCCGACCCCAACTTGGCAAAATGTAAGACCAAGGTAAGGCAGGTTAAGCGTTAGGCTGGGTCATAGGGATACCCTTGAGTCAGCAAAAAAAGAAAGAAAAGTCTATACCTTTTTATCGTCTTTGAAAGGGGTTTATGTGTCTCTCACCCCAGTATGACACCTATTTCTGACCCCAACTTGGCAAAATGTAAGACCAAGGTAAGGTGGGTTAGGTGTTGGGCTGGGTCATAGGGATACCCTTGAGTCAACAAAAAAAATAGAGAAGACAGTACCTTTTTATCATCTTTGAAAGGGGTTTGTGTGTCTCTCACCCAGCATGACACCCATTCCCGACCTCAACTTGGAAAAATGTAAGACCAAGGTAAGGCGGGTTAGGTGTTGGGCTAGGTCGCATGGATACGTTTGAGTCAAAAAAAAAAAAAAAAGAATTCCATACTTTTTTATTGTCTTTGAAAGGGGTTTTTGTGTGTCTTCTTTTGTGTGTCTCTCACCCCAGCATGACACCCATTCCCGACCCCAACTTGGAAAAATGTAAGACCAAGGTAAGGTGGGTTAAGCATTGGGCTGGGTCAGAGGGATACCCCTAAGTCAATAAAAAAGAAGAGGAAAGATATGTCCATACATTTTTATTGTCTTTGAAATGGGTTTGTGTGTCTCCTCTTTTGTGTCTCTCACCACAACATGACACCCATTCATGACCCCAACTTGGCAAAATGTAAGACCAAGGTAAGGCGGGTTAGGCGTTGGGTTGGTGTAAGAACTCTTCTTGCCCTGAATCCTGAGACTTGTCTTCATTTTTTTATGTTTTGTATTTTTTTTGTTTTTTACAAGGGTTTTTCTACTTTTTTTTAATTTTTTGCAAATAAAGACAATGTTGGAAATGAAATGAAAGTAACAATAAACTAAAACTAAATAGCAGAACCCCAAATAATTGATTTTATTGAACACTTGTAAGGAAGGCCAAATTACAAGCATACCTAGAGGGATTTGCAGATTATAATGGCTACCATCATATTGCAAACCCAAAAAGCAACTCATAAACAAATTTGATTCTTCTCATGGCTACATTCTTTTTTCCCAATTCCACTATAGTTGGCTTCTCCAAACCTAGGCATACCTCCTTGTAATTTTTATTGATTTTTATGTGGCTTCTTTACCCAAATCAGACCTATTAATGAGTCTACCTCCTTGCTATAGTTGTAACTTGCAAAAAAGCAGATCAAACTCTCTTGAAATTTATGTTGGTGATCTCAAATAATTCACCTTTGATTCTCCTCTTCAATCCAACTCAAAACTCCTCTGGTTATGCTCTGAAAACCCTTATTTCAATACTCTTATTTTGCACAATTAGAACCCCTAAATGAAGTTCTCTTGAAGGCTAAATTCAATGGATATTTCACCACCTCAAATGGCTGCAACACTGAAGAAGGTATCATTCTCCAATGGCTCATGGAATGAAACCCTTGGATCCCTTCTCACTATAATTTTCATCTCAACACAAATGCTCTAGAATGAATTAAAATCGAACTCTTGAGGGCATTTTAAAGGCTTCTTGAGGAGGTGCAATTTTCCTCCAAAAAGCACTATTTAAACACATTAAAATATTATTTTATTAAGACTTAGGAAATATTTTAATTTCTCCTTGAAGTTGGCGCCCTCAATTAAATAATAATATGGCCCCCTTTTAATGATGAATCGACCATTAAGTATAATGTCATTTTTTAATAATTAAATATTATTTGATCCATTTAAACTTTAATATCTCCTTTAATATTTAATATTTCATCAAACCGTCTGAAACTGGGATCAACTCTGTGAGTCTCAAGATGACCAAATTCCTTACTAAAAATAGTAAGGGTCCCTCTCAACCATCCTCTAACTTACTAATAGTAAGTATAGCAACTAGAGTCCTGTGAACGCCAAACGAAAGCCCAAAACTGATGATCACTAAATTTTGGAGAAGTTACAAACCTCTGAAGACCCTTTATCCTTCATTAGCCTATGAGGGTTAGGATGATAGGATAATCTACTGACAATTGATGTCTCAATTTGGAGGGGACATTGTAGTCTACCCTCCTGAAATTGCTTGTCCCCAAGCAATCTCAATGTCGGGTGTTGTAAGATCTCCTCACCTTCCTAGGTAGCATCCTCTACCAGAAAATCCTTCCATTTTATCAAGTACTCCCTACCAGTCTGTCCCTATAGCTGCCTCTCTCTAAACTCCAAGATGGCCTTAGGCACTAGAATCAACTTCCCTTCATCATCTAGGGGTGGTAGCACTACTGATGGAGTCACATAATGTCCCAACGCCTTTTTGAGGAATGATACATGAAACACATTGTGCACCCTACTATCTACAAGAAGATCTAACTCATATGTCACCTCGCCTACTCGCCTGATAATCTTGAAGGGGCCGTAGTAGCGGGGTTTAAGTTTCTCAACTTCACTCTTCTTGAGAGTGGATTAGCAGTAAGGCTGCAACATCAGATACACCATGTCTCCCACCTCAAAAGATCTCTCAGTCCTCGTCTGATCTGCATATTATTTCTATTGATTTTGTGCCTTGGCAATATTCTCCTTGAGAGCCCTCATGATTTCCTGGCTCTCCTGCAACAAGTCACCAGCACTAGGTACTCCACTGTCGCTCAACAGTAAATTGAGGAAACTCGGGGCCTTGTATCCATATAATGCCATGAATGGTGTCATTTGTATCGACATATGGTAAGTGGAGTTATAGCAATACTCACAAAGATGAATCCACTTAACCCAAGCCTTTTGTTGCTCGACTATGTAGTTCCTGAGGTAACCTTCCACCCATTTATTAACTATCTTTGTCTAGTCGTCAGTCTATGGGTGGTAGCTGGTACTCAGAGTAAGCTCCGTCCCACAAAGTCTGAATACCTCTTGCCAAAAATGACTCAAGAACCAATTGTCCCTATCGCTAACTATACTCTGAGGCAACCCATGTAGCCTGAACACCTCACAGAAAAACAACTCTGCCACCTATGTAGTCGTGTATGTAGTTGCAATCAGAAAGAAATGGGAATATTTTGTTAACCGATCTACAACCACATATATATAATCTTGTCCTTGGGCTTTAGGCAAGCTTGTAATGAAGTCCATGGACAGACATTCCCACATCCTATCAGGAATCAGAAGTGGCTATAGTAAGTCTACTGGAAAAGTGTGTTCTTGTTTGTTCTGCTGACAAATGGGACACTCTCTAACATACTGAAGAACATTTTCCTTAATAACTTTCCAAGTAAACCTCTCCCTGATCTTCCTATAAGTCTTGAAGTACCCCTAGTGTCCTACAGTGGGCATATCATGGAAAGTTCACAGTATAATGCTCTTCATCTCTAACCCTAGAGTCAAAAAGATCCTACCCTTATAAATGATGAGCTCATTTACAACTATGTATCTTTTGTCATAAACTGAACCCTCAATGATCCCTAATGCCCACATGTCCTTAGCATACTCTGCCACTATCAAATGCCTCCAGTCCTCTGAAATCTAAACCATAGAGTTCAAGTGTGGTCGGCAAGATAGAGCTTCAACAACAACATTCCAAGGGTGCCTTTGAAATATGTGATATCAAAATCATATGACTGGAGTTTACTGGCCCATTTTTGTTGACGGTCATTGAGGTCACACTGCCCCAAGAAGTGTCTCAAACTATTATGATTAGTTTTTATGCAAAATTTGTTGCCAATGAGATACTGTCTGAATTTGGCCAATGCATGCATAATGGCCAACATCTCCTAATCATAAATACTATAACTCCTCTTTGGTCCTTTGAGCTTCCTACTCTCAAATGCAATTGAGTGTTTATCCTACATAAGCACATCACCAATCCCCTCTCTAGAGGCATCACACTGAAGCTCAAATGGCTTCGTGAAGTCAGGAAAAGCAAGGATGAGACATGTAGTCATAATTTGTTTGAATCTCATGAAATCCTCATGTGCTTCAGGGGTCCAGATAAATGCACCTTTTTTCATCAAATCCATGAGCGGCGCTACATGACGTGAATATCTACTGAAAAATTGGCGGTAAAAACCACACAAACCCAAGAATCTGTGTAACTAAGTGAGATTCTCTAGAGTAGGCCAGTCAATGATAGCACAGATCTTATTAGGATCCATCCGCACACCCTCTGCACTAATAATGTGGCCTAGATATAACAATTATTTCATGCCAAGCTCACACTTTCACTCCTTTGCATACAAAGATTCCCTGTCCAAAATTACCAACATTGTATCTAGATGAGCAAGATGCTCCTCCCATGTCCTATTGTACACTAAAATATCATCAAAGAAAACGAGCACAAACTTCCTCAACTGTGGCTGGAAGATTTTGTTCATGGTGGCTTGAAATGTCGCTGGCGCATTAGTTAGCCCAAATAGCATAACCACAAACTCGAAGTTTCCATAGTGACACTTGAAGGCAGTCTTCTCTATATCCTACTCTCTCACCCTGATCTGATGGTAACCGGATCTTAGATCAATCTTTGAGAAATAACATGCACCATGAAACTTGTCAATCAACTCATCGATCTGTGGGATAGGGTACCTTTTTTTGATGGTCATCTTATTAAGCATCATGTAGTCAATGCACATGCATAGGGTACAATCCTTTTTCTTAACCAAGACCACTAATGAGGAAAATGGTGATTTGATTGGCCTAATGTGACCCATTGCAAGCAGCTCCTTAATGGTTTTAGTTTCATTAATGAAGTCCTTATCACCTACAATATTAAGTGATTGCATGCCAAATCTTGTATCAGGTGTATTATATATTGTTGGATAGTATTATAAAGTGTTCTTATCACATGATATTTAACCTAGACTTCCTTGCCATCTAGATTCACTGGGAGTCTCAATATTGTGGTTTAGTGAACTCAATGGTAAGATTCTATCTAGTCCCCCACCATTGTCTACTCAAAATTCCACACCTGGATTTTCAAATAATCCTCTCTTGGCTATAGAAAATTCCTTGTTTAAGAAATCCTAATAATCCCAACCTTCACACATCAAGTATTCTAGCATTTGAGATCTTGTGCACCCTACATGATATTAGTTGTACCCGTAGATTTTGGTTTTCCCAACACTTATAAGGAACGATTTTTATTTTGTTTAATACCATTTTATATTATGGCATATATGTATATGAACAAAGTTATCAAAATTTGCATCATTCTTGCACTTGTTACTAAAATTACATCATAATTAAGAATAAGAAGATAAATTATTAATTTATTGATTATTAACTTTTGCTCATAACATGAATCTTCTTGAGTTAATAACTTTTATCTACAACAATGGATAAATTACCAATTTCTTTGACTATTAAAGGGTGCCATGTTATTTGAATTTCAATAATAATTGTAGTCATTCTCTAAGAATAAAATATCAGTGAAGTCCTTGATTGTTAATTTAACAAACATATCCCCCATAGATGTTAAATAATATAACCTTTAACAATGTATTAGCAACTTTTACGTATGTTTACAAAACATAAAATATATAAATTTGATTGATGAATACCCAATAATCCCTTTAGCTCTTTCACCCCCAATTTTTACATTTCACGGATTTAGTTGACACGTCATTTATTTCCAAAGTATGAAGTTCAATGAGAAACATAAGGAAGTAGTATTAAGAAATTACTAAGCATACAAAGAAAGAAATAACTCATTTGTAAATGTTGTGCAGTTGCCCCTACCCGTGCATTGGGGAATCTGAGCTCTCACTACCTCCTTCTTCTCATTTTTCCCTCTCCAACACTCGTGGATTTCCTACCGCCATAGCAAACCAAGAAACCCCAATTTATTTAGAAATTTCATCCCCCATCCCTCTATGTTTTCCTCCCAAAGGAAAAGCTCCCTTCACATTCTTCTCTGCAACCACAACCCCAACCTTCCATGCATACCCTTGGTCTTCCTCTTTCAGGTGACTTGCACTTCTCTTTTCACAACCATTTCCACCATAAACCTCAACACAACTTTTTCCATGGGATTGTTATCTCCATAAAATAATTTCTGTAAATGGTGAACTTCGACCTCCACTCTTATCACATGCTCCTAATCTCATTTTCTTGAACATGCCTTCA
This sequence comes from Sequoia sempervirens, assembly GCA_007258455.2. NCBI lineage: Eukaryota > Viridiplantae > Streptophyta > Pinopsida > Cupressales > Cupressaceae > Sequoia > Sequoia sempervirens. The sequence goes on from VDFB02058242.1 coordinate 186,897,381, forward strand.
TTCCTTATCCCTTCGAATCTTGTATTTTCTCCTCCTCCCAACGTGCCTCATCCTTGCTTCCATATTTCGCATGCCCTGTTTTCTAAGCATTCACTGTTGACTTGAGAAAAAATGTATCGATCTCCTGAAATCATTTTTCGAAAAAATAACACACCTTCACACTGTCTCCCTCTTCACATTTTCTCTCCCAATCATTCTCTTGTGCACACTTCTTCTCTCTTAGCTGGACTTGAATGAATAGCTAAGGGGAGGTCACGGGGACTCAAATTATGCAATGTGTCATTCTTTTTTCATGTAGCCTGTTGTGTTGGGCCATCCCAAGAAATGGATGCCATGCTAGATTAATGGCCCCAATTCTCTTCTTTTGACCCACATCCCTTTCTTCCTACTACGCCATTACTCATTTAATGGTGTCTGTCTCATGTTTTAGCCTTTCTACTTCCATCACATTCTTTATTATATCATTTTCCACGCCAGTAGGACTATCAATTTTCCATTTTATTTACTCAGCAGAGGGTTGCCATGCCATATTTATGGCACCGATATCCCCTTTCTCTCTCCTACACCTTCCATGTGATTTTAAAATGCATTACAGGGTGGTCGTACCATACTCAATTTTTATTCTTTGATAAATTTCTTTTTATTATATTTCATAATCTTCCACCTGGGCCCTCCATGTAAATGGACCTCTCCAGACGAGGATGTGACACTTCTAAACATATATTGATAAATACATGCAGCAAAGAACACAAATGAAAATGAGAACAACATCAGCCCTTTGAGATTAAAATAAAGAGTGCCACAATTAGTATTATGCACCCCCAACTTAAAAATTTATTTAAATTACAAGAATAGATAGAACATTAGTTTAGTTATTAGTGGGCTCATTAGAAGCTACTATGTCACAAGTAGAGGTGTTATTATTGGGGGATATTGTCTCCTTAGGAACAACATGGTTCTTTTCTATATATAAAGACTAAAAAAATAGTTATACCCAGTGATCAAGTAAATTGCTTTTATCATAGAAGTTCTCATCAAATAAGGTAGAAGGTTAGGACTCTAGATTCTATTCATTTAGCAGGCTTGGAATCATAAGTATGAATATTATTATTTTTTTGCTACATTTAATTCACTTTTATACATGATGCCTCCATACCTTCATCAATTGGTGGTCAAATAATACCAATTGTGTTAACCTCTCTCAATAATTGTTGTCAACTATATCTATTTTTCAAGTTAAGTAAGAGAAACTTCATAACATTTTTCAATGAATATTTTTTTTTGAGTATTTATTTCAAGAGGTATGTTAGAAATTTTATAGTCTTATTAGGGTTTAGTGAAATTTTCAATGTGGATGATTTTATTTGGATCATATGAAGTGAAATTTTATTCTTTTGAAGTACCTATATGTTAATTTGCATTTATCTTCTACAACATTCAAAATAGACTTTGCACAATAATAAGAAAGTTTAGAGTTATATTGTAGTTAAGCGAAATTTTCAATGCCACGATTTTATTTAGATTATATATGTAAAACTTTTCTCTTTGGAAGTTTTTCATCTCTTAAACCTGCGTTTATCTTATACAACATTTAAAGGAAATTGAGTTTGCACTAGTGAAAATTTTTAGAGGTTTATTTGGGTTATGAAAATTAGTACAATATGCAAGATTCTACTTGAGTTGTATGAAGTAAATTTTAGACTTGGGAAGATTTCCATCTCATAACTTACTTTTGCTTTGCGTAACAGTGAGAATTTTAAAAAAGGTTTGGACAAGTGAGAATTTGAACACATAATTCATTGGAAGATTTGCGCACAACAATGAGAACTTGAACATGAAGGCTTCATAGAAGGCATCGGGTTATAGTATTTATTGATACTGGAAGGGAAGTACAAAAATATGTAACTAAATCAATTAAATTGATTATTTATATTTATTGTAAATGTTCTTCAACAATCATAATTAATAAAGATATACCATTTTTTTTAGGGATAGAAATATCCCTCCAAAAACTCTCAAAGATGGCCATGGACATCCTTGAGAGCATCTCTTGTTTTTCTACCATTATTTTTTTCTTTTTAAAAAATAAAAATAAAAATTAGTCAAAGATGTTATTGTTATAATTTAATTAAATAACAATAAGTTTTATGTTAATCAAATGCATGTGTTAAAAGTTAATGACAATATTTTATTTATTTCCAATTAAAATTATTACTAACATTAAATCCCCATCAAATTTGACATTATTTTATTTCATAATTAATTTATATCTCTTTATTAATATTATATATTTTAATTTTTAAATATTAATTAAATTAATTAGATTTCTTTCAATTAAATAATTATATATTTTTTGTAATCATCAAATAATTCTTATGGATTGTGGTTTATTCACCATAAAAAAATTATATATAGTTCAAATGTAGCCCTTTTATGTGAATATTGGATTTTGAAGTGAGTTTTGAGGAAATATTTATTGGAAGGAGAGAGTATAAGAAGCTAGAAGTAAATCCTAGTATATACATTAGTAAGATTATGCTATATGTAAATTTTATTGATATATTGACTTATTAGTTTGTTTGGAGAAATATGGGGGTTAGAAATAAAAATATTTATATTCTTTCAATTATAGTAAGAGTTGCTCTATTTATAATTGTCTATTTTTATTATAAATATAGAGTTATTTATTATTTATAAATTTTATAATGTGCATTTATTTAAGTTGAATAATGTGTATGTGTAACATTTGGTGAAATTGCATGGTGTGTCTAATGGGTGTGCCAAGGTTACATGGCATACAAGTATGGTGTGCTCAAAATGTTTGTGCGCATTAGTAATGGTAGTATATATGTTATTGGCTTGCACACATTTGATTGATTCATATTGAATGTAGATTGGTATAGATCATATTATGCTTGAATTTTATGTATGTCATTGAGTTGTGCATAATACTATACTTGTTGGGTACATATGGCTAATTTTTATTAAAGTTGTATGGTGTGCTAATGTGAATTAAGTTTTGACATGTATGCAATTGACTTGTATACACATCCTTCTTTGTATGGAATTTATGTTATTATTACATCACATGTGAATTGAATTTGTATGGTGTACATTGTGTGCTCGTATGCATTAGGATTGAATGGTATTTATATCATTGAGTTATGTGATTAATTTGTATGCAATTTACATGAGGATAGTTCATATTAAGGTTCTATTGTATGTGCAAGGTATATATATGCATAAGGCTCTTATGTTGGTTTTACATCAAGTGTGATTCAAATTTGTATGGTATGCTTCGAATGCTTAGAATGCTTGTGTGCACTAGTGTTGGTGAAATTTATTTCATTAAGTCGTATACATGTGATTGCTTCATATGGAATGTAAATTGGTCTAATTCATATTTGGTTGAATGTTATGTATGCCATTGAGTTTTGTGCATAACACTCTCCATGGTTGAATGATCATGGTGTGCTTGGTGTGGTAATGTGAATGAGGCATTGACATGTGTTTAATTGACTTGTATAGATATTCTTATTTATATGGAATGTTTTAAGATTACATTACATGTGTGAATTGAATTTGTATGGTGTACCTTGTGCGCATTTTGATTGAATGGTATTAATATCATTGAGTTGTGTAATTGATTTGTATGCCTTGTACATGAGGATAATTCATATTACTGTTGTATTGTGTGTCTAATGTGTATAAGTGCATAAGTATTTTATGTTGGTGTTGCATCAACTGTGAATCGAACTTATATGGCATGCTTAGAGTGCTTGTGTGCATTAGTACTCGTGGCATTTGTCATTAAATCATATACATGTAACTGAGTCATATGGAATGCAAATTGGTCTAGTTAATATTATGGTGGAATGTTATATGTATGTCGTTGAGCTAGGTGCATGCTACTCTCTATGGTGCATACACAATGCTATTTTTATTAAAGTTTTATGGTGTGCTAATGTGAATTAGGCTTTGGTATGTATGCAATTGACTTGTATATATATCCTTGCATGTAATTTATGTTACATGCTTACATCACATGCGAATTGAATTTATATGTATATTGCGCGCTCATGTGCATTAGGATTGAATAGTATTTATATCTTTGAGTTAGATGTGATTGATTTTTATTCCATGTACATGAGGATAATTAATATTAAAGTTGTATTGAGTGACTAGTGTATACATGTGCATAAGGCTTTAATATTGGTGTTACATCAAGTGAATTAAACTTGTATTGTATGCTTAAAGTGCTTGTGTGCATTAGTATTGGTCACATTTATGTCTTTAAGTCATATGTACATATGATTGATTCATATGGATTGTAACTTGGTCTAGTTCATATTATAGTTGAATGTTATGTTTGTCAAGTTTTGTATATAATACTCACCATGGCATGTACATAGGGCTAGTTTTTATTAAACTTGTATGGTGTGCTAACGTGAAGTAGGCTTTGGCATGTATGCAATTTATTTTTATACACATCCTTGTTTGTATAGAATTTATGTAATGATTACATCACTTGTGAATTGAATTTGTATGGTGTAACTTGTGTGCTTGTGTGCATTAGGATTGAATGGTATATTTGATTGATTTGTATATTGTGTACATGGAGATGATTCATATTAAAAGGGTGTATTGTGTGCTCAATGTGTATGTCTTATTGATTTGTATGTCATGTACATGGTGTAATTCAACTTAAGGTTGTATTTTGTGTCCAATGTGCATGTGTATAATAATTTTATGTTTGTGTTGCATCGAACATGAATCAAACTTGTATGGTTTTCTTAGAGTGTGCTCAATCTATATATGTGATGATTTGTATCCCATGTACACGGTGTAATTCATATTAATGTTGTATTGTGTGTCCAATGTGCATGTGTATAAGACTTTTATGTTGGTTTTGCATCAAAGTGTGATTCAAACTTGTATGGTGTGCTTAGAGTGCTTGTGTACATTAATATTGGTGGCATTTAGGTCATTAATTCGTGTGCATGTGATTATTTTATATGAAATATAAATTGATCTAGTTCATATTATGGTTGAATGTTATGTATGTCATTGGGTTTTGTGCATAATACTATCTACGGTATGTACATAAGGCTTTTATGTTGGTTTTGCATCAACGTGTGATTCAAACTTGTATGGTGTGCCTAGAGTGCTCAAGTGTACATTAATATTGGTGGAATTTATGTCATTAAGTTGTATGCATGTGATTATTTCATATGAAATGTAATTAATCTAGTTCATATTATGGTTGAATGTTATGTATGTCATTGGGTTTTATGCATAATACTATCCATGTTGTGTACATAAGGATTTTTTTATTGAAGTTGTATGGTGTGCTTGGTGTGCTTGTGAATTAGGCTTTGGTATGCAATTGACTTGTATACATATCCATGTTTATGTGGAATTATGATTGCATCACATGTTTGAATTGACTTTGTAAAGTGTGTCATGTTCCTGTGTGTATTAGGATTGAATAGTATCTATATCATCGAGTTATATGTGATTAATTTGTATGCCATATTCATGAGGATAGCTCATATTAAGGTTGTATTGTGTCTTCATATTGCATGTGTATAAGACTTTTATGTTGGTGTTGCATCAAGTGTGAATCAAACTTGTATGGTGTGCTTAGAGTGTGCTCAATCTATATATGTGATTGATTTATGTGCCATGTACATGATGTAATTCATACTAAGGTTGTATTGCATGCCCAATGTGCATATGTGTATGGCTTTTATGATGGTTTTGCAATCAAGTGTGAATCAAACTTGTATCCATGGTGTGCCTAGAGTGCTTTTGTACATTAATATTGGTGGGAATTATGTAATTAATCCATATGCATGTGATTATTTCATATGAAATTTAAATTGATCTAGCTCATATTATGGTTGAATGTTATGTATGTCATTGGGTTTTTTGCATAATACTATATATGGTGTATACATAAGGCCTTTTTTATTAAAGTTGTATGGTGTGCTTGGTGTACTTGGTGTTCTTGTGAATTAGGCTTTGGTATGCAATTGACTTGTATACACATCCATGTTTATGTGGAACTATGATTACATCACGTGTGAATTGACTTTGTAAAGTGTATGTCATGTTCTTGTGTGTATTAGGATTGAATGGTATTTATATCAAAGTTCGTATGAATCAAACTTGTATAGTAGGCTTAGAGTTCTTTTGTATATTAATATTGGTGGTATTTATGCCATTAAGTTGTATGCATGTGATTATTTCATATGAAATATGCATTGATTTAGTTAATATTATGGTTGAATGCTATGTATGTCATTGGGTTTTGTGCATAATACTATCTATGGTGTGTACATAATGCTATTTTTATTAAAGTTGTATGGTGTGCTTGGTGTACTTGGTGTGCTTGTGAATTAGGCTTTGGTATACAATTGACTTGTATACACATCCATGTTTATGTGGAATTATGATTGCATCATATGTGTGAATTGACTTTGTAAGGTATACATGTTCTTGTGTGTATTAGGATTGAATGGTATTTATGGCATTGAGTAATATGTGATTGATTTTTGATACCATATTCATGAGGATAATTCATATTAAGGTTGTATTGTGTTCCCAATATGCATGTGTATCAAACTTTTATGTTGGTGTTGCATCAAGTATGAATCAAACTTGTATGGTGTGTTTAGAGTGTGCTTGATCTATATATGTGATTGATTTGTATGCCATGTACATGTTGTAATTTAGAATAAGGTTGTATTGTGTGCCCAATGTACATATGTGTATATGACACTTTATGTTGGTGTTGCATCACGTGTGAATCAAACTTGTATAAAGTTCCTAGAGTCCTTGTGTACATTAATATTGGTGGCATTTATGTCATTAAGTCATATGCATGTGATTATTTCATATGAAATGTAATGTGATCTAGTTCTTATGGTGGTTGAATAAGTATTCTATTGGGTTGTGGAATTATGATTACATCATATGTGTGAATGTAATTTGTAAAATTGCATACTTGTGTGTATATTAAGATTGAATGGTATTTATATCATTGAGTTATATTTGATTGATTTGTATACCATATTCATGACAATAACTCATATTAAGGTTGTATTGTGTATCCATTGTGCATGTGTATAAGAATTTTATGTTGGTGTTGCATCAAGTGTGAATAAAACTTGTATGGTGTGCTTAGAGTGTGCTCAGTCAAATATGTGATAGATTTGTATGCCATGTATGTGGTACAATTCATATTAAAGTTGTATTGTGTGCCTAATGTGCATATGGGTATAAAACTTTTATGTTGGTGTTGCATCAAGTGTGAATCAAGCTTGTATGGTGTGCTTAGAGTGCTTGTGTACATTAGTATTGGTGGCATTTATGACATTTAGTCGTATGCATGCAATTATTTTATATGAAATGTGTATTGGTGTGCTTAGAGTGTGCTCAGTCAAATATGTGATAGATTTGAATGCCATGTACATGGTTTAATTCATATTAAAGTTGTATTGTGTGCCCAATGTGCATATGTGTATAATAATTTTATGTTGGTGTTGCATCAAGCGTGAATCAAAATTGTATGATGTGCTTAGAGTGCTTGTGTGCATAGTATTGGTGTCATTTATGACATTTAGTAGTATGCATGCAATTATTTCATATGAAATGTAAATTGATCTGGTTCATATTATGGTTGAATGTTATGTATGTCATTAGGTTTTGTGTATAATACTATCTATGGTGTGTACATAAGGCTATTTTTTATTAAATTTGTATGGTGTACTTGGTGTGCTTGTGAATTAGGATATAGTATGCAATTGACTTGTATTCACATCCATGATTATGTGCAATTATGACTACATCACATGTGTGAATTTACTTTGAAAAATGTATGTCATGTACTTGTGTGTATTAGGATTGAATGGTATTTGTATCATTGAGTTATATGTGATTGATTTGTAAGCCATATTGATGAGGATAATTCATATTAAGATTGTATTGTTTGTCCATTGTGCATGTGCATAAGACTTTTATGTTGTTGCATCAAGTGTGAATCAAAATTGTATGATGTGTTTAAAGTGTGCTCAATCTATATATGTGATTGATTTGTATGTCATGTACATGATACAATTCATATTACGGTTGTATTGTGTGCCCAATGTGCACATGCATATAACACTTTTATGTTGGTGTTAATTCAAGTGTGAATCAAGCTTGTATGGTGTGATTAGAGTGCTTGTGTATATTAATATTGTTGACATTTGTGTCATTGAATTGTAAGCGTGTGATTATTTCATATGAAATGTAAATTGATGTAGTTTATATTATAGTTGAATGTTATGTAATTGGGTTTTTTGCATAATACTATTCATGGTGTGTACATAAGGCTATATGTTATTCAAGTTGTATGGCATGCTTGGTGTACTTTGTGTGCTTGTGAATTAGGCTTTAGTATGCAATTGACTTGTATACACATCAAGTTTATGAAATTATGATTACATCACATGTGAATTGACTTTGTAAAGTGTATGTCATGTTCTTGTGTATATTAGAATTGAATGTATTTATATCATTGAGTATGTGATTGGTTTGTATACAAGGGTTGGTGCCTATTTGTGCAAAGTAGCTTGAAAATTGGTGTGTAACAAGGTTTTGATTTACTTGATGCAAGACAAGAGCAAATGGGTTTTGCACAAAATGAGTGTTAGTGACAACACCATTTTAATTGAAGACTCCTACGAAGTATTCTTAGTAGAAGATTTAAACCAAACTTATTTTACATCGATTATCAAAAGGGTTTAATGAGGAAGGAAGCACGAAATCAAGCATATTTGAATGAATGTTCATTGATTTGGGGAAATGGAAGCATGTAGAATTTTAAAAGAGGAAAGAATATGGTCAAATAAATAAGGCATGAAAGGTTGGGGCAAGATTAGTCAAAGTCGCCATTGTTTAAAGATGGTTTAACTTTAAAGGATAGAAAAGAGCTTTTGCTATTATTATAAACATAGATGGGGATATGGGGACAAAACTAGAAATGACCAATTTTTTTCCTTATTTACAAGTAGCGAGAAGGAAATTGAGAAAGGTTACTCAAACAAATTTGCGAGCTGAGAAAAATATGAACCCTCCCTTTTTATTCAAAGGTGGAAAATGGAACCTTATAGCTCTGGAAATTGAGGACAAACTGATTGTGGACATGAACTTAGGGTAGAGCATAAGGGATTTGACATGGAGAAAAATAGAGGAGGAAGAGGTCTTAGAGTATGCTTCAATACATACAAAAAAGAATCCAGCATGGAGAGGATAAACATAATCTTTCCTTTGTACATTAAAATCTGAGATTTTATCCAAACTTACCTCAAATGAGAAGATTTCACGAACCATTTCATCCCTGAGATGGTGTTCTTCATCCATGATTAGAAAGGTCTTGAACTCTGGCTTTTGAATACTTCAATATTTTGGGGAAGTTATAGAGGCATCATCATTTATATAAAGGGTAGATTTGGTTCTGGAGAAGCAAGAGGAGCACATGGCTCAATGTATAAAGCAAAAATATCTATTCCAATATCACAAAAAGCATAGATTTCATGCCAAAAACAATCCCAGAGGAGAAGGGACCTCTTCACCATGCTTGGATTCAATTGCAATCCCAGCTTAGGTTTTCAAGGAATATCTCTTGTATCCTTTGTAAATCCTTCTATTTAAAGAAGAAAATGAAGATGTGAATATTGTATGAAGCTAGGATTCTTCAGAATTTTCATAAGAAACACTACCAAGAAGCTCTTGAACTGAAATGAAAAAGGAAGAGTAGTTTGATATTTAGTCAAATATTATGCAACATGGGTTTTCCTATAAAATGGGAGAAAGGGATATTGTTTTCATCTTTGCAAATCAAAAGAGAATGTGTGGCATATTTTTGCAAATTACCCTGTTTTGGGCTTTATTATTTGCTCTTATGATACTTCTCTAACTAGAGACTCTTTATTGAGCACTGTGAGATTGAAGGAAAGTGTGGAGGAACAAACAACACTATAGCCTCCTTTTTGGGACTTTGTTGTGCAAGAAGAGTACCTACTTGAAAATATAGCTTTTAGTGTGAATGGATCCAACAATAGTCCTCCTTTTGAAATACTTGGCGAATATTTTACTTCCCTGTTCTCCACTTTTCCAGCAAGCATTGAATTTTCTTTTATTTTGATTGCTTGTTGTTGTGCGGTCTCAATATTTGATACTATGCTTCTCTTTAAAAATTAAAAATGAATTTAGCTTCAGGGTGTAGGACAACAATAAATAAGCGAAGTACATTATTGGGACTTGCTTATGCGGAGTAGGAAATCATCTTTAGCAATTTGTTGAAGCATTCTAGGAAGTCTCTTAGAGACTCATCGTTTACCTATCCTAAATTTAGAAAATTTAGAGCAATGATGCATAGACATATCCAACAGTTTTGAACTACTATAAACTTGTTTTGTAGGCTATTCCAATCCACTATCCATCCCTTGTTGAGATGTTGAAACCAGTCAAAAAAAATTTCAACCAAAGTATTAATGAAAAATCTCATAGAGACATCTTCACAACCAACTCCAAGGATTCCAAATACAAAAGTGAAAACATAGAAATATTCATCTACCATCTATAGAAAATTTTGGAAATTCTTCCTTGAGCTCAAGGGTCAATCATTGCCCCATGCCAAAGCTGAGGGTTCAAAGTGGTTACCATATGGAGTGCAGGCAACCAATTCCTTAATATAAATGAAAGAAGACAAGGATAAAGACCACATCTTGTCTCCCCATAAGAGTTGTTGTGAAATGGGTTACTTCTATATCTATTGCACTTTTTCTCAATGTCCATTGATGAGTCACAATAATATTATAAAGGATAACAAGGAGAAAGAACTTTTCCAACACATGGTAAATGTTAATTGACATCTAAGCCCTTTGGTGGTGAATTAACTAGGGGCTAGTGAACTTGTTTGAGCACAAATTAGTAAGCCAAAGTATCCTTACATGAAAAATAGAAAAGATTTGTTGATTATCAAGGTGAAGAAAGCTTGCAATATGAACTTAAATAGGTGAATGCAAATCTGAAATATGTAGATTAACCTTTAGCCTTAGTGTGAAGAAAGAATGAGAGAGAGAGATAGAAGAATAATAACACATGCAACAACAGATTTATGTGGAGAAACCCCAAAGGGAAAAAAACTCCGCCATCGAAAGAGAGGAAAGTATATTACTAATATTATGAAATATTACATGCAGCAATAGACTTCTCTTATCATCCTTGTAAAATCTTGTAGCACCATGTTACCTTGCAAACCTACAAAACTAAATTGAATAACTCTAGCTCAAGGCCCCTATTTAAAGAGATTTGTGAGGATGAAAACCACCATGGTTTCACCAAACAATAGGCAACAATACCACCTAGAAAAACCCATGCCTCCCTTCATGAATTGTTTGAAAAAAATGTTTTGGTAGACATGTATGCAAAATGTGGTACCATAGACAAGCTAGCGAGCTCATAGAAATGGGGTCTCAATGTAGCAGGTTGTTTGAAAAAATGCCTCATAGGAAAAAAAATCCATGAAAATACTTTAGATCTAGCAATATAGATGATTTATCCCTTTATTTCATGCTTAGAAGACTCTCAGATAGACTCCTCCAACACCATGATGTAACCTCTTTGAGTTCACTTCCAACAAAGATAGGAAGCCTAAAAGCTCATGCAACGTAATGATTTATTGTTGAAGAGTTATTTTCCTTGTGTTCTTGGCGCCTAGACTTAGAGTCCTCTAGTTTTAATTTTAACATAACTCAAACTTCCTTCTAACTTGACATGGAAAGGCTTCCTTCATTTGATTGAATTTCAAATAAGATCAAAATATTATTTAAACAAACTATTTAAATAATATTAATGATTTTAATAAAAATGGACTACAAGAAGTAAGAAAGGAATACAAGAAAATAATATATTATATCTATTACTATATTTAGCCAAATATTAACATTAATTGAAAGATGAGATCAATATTAATAAAAAAAAAAATTTATAAATTTAAGCAAAAATATAGTTAAATTCTTAAATAAATTAAATTTCAAAAATGAAAATCTTGGTAAGCTATATTAAAATTGTTAAAGCTAATATTTTAACTTGTATATTAAAATTTCAAGTAAAACCAAACTTAAAAAGCTAAAAATAGAATGACACATATTGAAAAGGAAAAAAGTCAATTCGTAACTTAATTATTCAAAATAAATACTAAAAATCAACTTGATGTAATTCTTAAAATAAAAGATCTAATAGAATACATATATAATTATTATTATAAAACTAAAAACATCTATCCTTTTGACTAATATAATATTTACTATGGTAAAAAAAACTAATAATTACTATAAATTCAATTTAATTATATAAATGAATGAATAAATAAATTGTTAATTATTTTGTGTTTTATTGTAATATAAAATATAAAATATAAAATATAAATATTATCTTTTAAAAATAAATTCATATGTAGATATAGAATATTAAAAATAAAGCAGCCACATCACAAACTGTTTTTCAAAAAAGTATTCTAGGTAATAATATAACGAGAAAAAAGTAACTTATTCTAACAAGAGACGCAGTTGCGTCACGTTCCTGCCGATTGGTAATTTGGGTTTAGTTGTTGGGTTTGGTTCATGTAATTAACCCGTTAAGTTCCGTTGAATTTAATTTCTAGGGTTTACAAGTTTTGTTTTTTTGTTTTTAATTAGGGTTTACAAGTTGAAAATTTGTGCTTTTACGTAAATCGTTTCGACTGATTTCTGCCTTTCACACCGCTGAATGTGCTTAACTTTGCCGTTTGCCATTCATGTGTATGGGATCGCTGATGCACGTAACGGGATTTGCGTAAATTTTTTGGGTCCCGTTAGCTTTAAGTATTTTTCCGTCAAAATTTATCTCAGACTTTCCGCGAAAGGCAAGAGTCGATACGTTGTGTGGATATTGACAGTTGACGGGACAGCTAATTTTTGTGTGATTTTTTAGTAAAATTAAAACTCTATTTTTATCACTGACTATTCACAACACCAACCAGTAGGAAAAAAGATAAAAAAGCATATTGTATTTTTTGAAAACCTAACAATTTAATATAGACTATATAGATTCAGTGATCAACATTTAAATTCCAGTTTTTCATTAGTGACATTGTCAATGTCAAGACAAAAAAATTGAATTGAATGGATGCATAAGTATCCTGCCTGTCGGCAGGAACTAATAATATAAGGAGAAGATAGAATTGAGTTTTGAATTAAAAATTAATATAACGTAGAGTTAGACATCAGGCATGGGCTCAACGGGCAGGAAGGCAGAAAATTGACACGTAACCAAAATACAGCTGGCCGTTTCAAATTCAAACTTAGCGAAAAAGCTGAGAGCCGTTTGAAATTCGACCTCCTTAATTAGGCCCAATCTATGATGTGTTTTTACTTTCATTCTTTCCAGATTTAGATTTAGGTACCTAGCATTTGATGGGTAGATTCTTGCATTGAAAAGAGATGTTATCATTGCATGTGTTTTGATTACAGAATTGGATTGCGCACCCTACCTCCAGGTGAATGGGTTCTGTGCATGAAAAGCTTTTGATCCTTCTTCATGATCTTGAGTATACTGATGTAGAGAGAAGGACAATGTTAATGCAGATGCAATCGAGAGTTGTGATTTCAAAACTGGCATAGCTCCATGGTAGAATATGCACAACACAGGAATTGCAGAACAGAGTTCTTCACATTGGACCGAGAGGGGCTAATGGCGGCGTGGGTCTTATTTTATTCTGCGGTTAAGATGTTGTTCAACCTCATTGCCTTAATTTTCTCATCCAATGGAGGAGATCCTCTGTAGCGACTCCCACAGTTAATTCACTACCTCCTCTTCCGCTGGCAAAGTTGTTCCTGTCATTAACTCCAATCCTCTGTTCCTGAAGCAACAAAGTTTGGGGACAAAATTCAGATTGAATCAAAAGTTAAATTCGTACAGAAAGACCAAATTCAATATGTTGGGCTTCTACTGTGGATTGATTCTATGGTACAAATCAAATCTGTATTCAGATTAGCACTTACCTGAGAAGCATAGAATGGAAATCCAGAATAACTTTCATTTAAGTCTATATGCAGGGTCTTTGCAGAGAGAAAGGCAGCGCAGGGTTGGTATATGCAGGGTCTTTGAAGAAAATGGCATTTGTTATTTATTCTCTCGACTCGAGGTCCATTCTAGGTGCCAAGACTTGAGAATGCTCGTGTTTGCATGAAATGGCGGGAGGAGACATTACGGAGAGGAGAATACAAATAGCAGAGCTAAAGCTGAGACTCTTGCCTCCTATTTGCGGGTATGTGACCTCTGCTTTTAGATACTTTCTGTTGAACTTTAATGCGAAGAGTCAATGGAAAATCAAATTCGAAATTTATGTATCACAAAATTTTGTTGGAATTTGAATGTTTAATTATAATCTTTTGAAATTGTGCTGGTAGAAAGACAAGAAACCAAATATGTTGATAGGAGTAGCTACCATTAACAAAGATATTATGTAGTTTTAGAGATGAGCATAAAATTTATGTAGTTTTCAGCGCTTTGTCTTAAACCATGTACAAAGATATTTTACAGTCCACAGAATTTTGCAAACAGGCAGACAATTTTTGAACTCAGTTCTCGCCTGTGTACAATGTATACGCATAAATGCATCATCCTATTCCTCGCATGAGAAAAACCGAATCCCCACATGAGCAGACCTAACTCACCATCATTGAAAAGCCAAATGATGATTATAGCCATCCCCTTTTTGTATCATGGGTATTACGTAGATGCAGCAAATTGCCCAAGTCCAGGGACTGTCACCCTTCCAATTACCGTTACTCAAGTTTAGATAAATAAGCCCTTGGAAATTCCAACTGAGATTAAGCAAAGTAACTGGAATTTGACCTTGGAAACCAGTCCAAAAAAGTCAGCCTTCTCAACTCTCCAATATCGGAAGTGATATTTGCCAGCGAATTCTAACTGAGATCTAAATGTTTTAAATATTCAAGTTTAAACAAAGAGGAATGGATCTCAGCTGCCAAATCGAAATATAAGAAATCCAGCTGTGTAACATGGCTGCAAGTGACACCTGTCCACGTGCAATAATTGAATCCCTTTCATATTGAAAGACGAGTAGAACTCAGCCATATGACCAACAAGAAAATAAATTCCTGTGGAAATCTAATTCAGCGAGATGACTGACGACGGCGTAACATTCTTAAAACGAAAGATTTTATCTATTTAATTTGGTTATCTTTCTGTGTTTGTTTTAGTATTCATTTATTGTTTAAGGATTTTTTAATCTGCTGTAAGTGCTGAATAATAATAATGTTTATCTTTCTTTTTAACATTCTGAATACTTCATTGATGCTTTTTTAATCTTGGTCAGCCATAGCTCTCTTTTTTGCTTGAATAAAATGTTTGTTGTTTTGATTTACAGTTCCAACAGAAAACAACCACTATTAATGTCATGTCTTGGCATACAGTAGATATTGAATTCTTCTAATATTACCTTCAGCTCATATATTTCCATTTTTATAGAATCCAAGATATTGAGTTATTAGTCTCAAAAATTAGTTCTGTTGGTAAAGATAAAATTATTCTCATCTACCAAATCCCTTATGTTTCATTGAATCTGAAATGACAAAGAGCATAGGGTGTAAACAATAAAGTTCAGCTGAGTGTTCTTCAATTGTAGCAGTAAAAAGACATTTGTAGTTGGTATCTACTAAACATATATTGATAAATACATCAAGTAAAGAACCCAAATCAAACTGAGAACAACATCAGCCCAAGTTTGAGATTAAAATTTATTTAAATTACCAGAATAGATAGAACATTAATTTAGTTATTAGTGGGCTCATCAGAAGCTACTATCTCACAAATAGAGGTGTTTTATTAGGGGACATTGATTCCTTAGGAACAACAGGGTTCATTTTTATATATAAAGACTTAAAGAATAGTTATACCCAGTGATCAGGTAAATCGGTTTTATTACAGGAGTTCTCATCAAATAAGTAAAAGGTTATGACTCTAGATTCTATTCATTTAGCATGCTTGAAATCATTAGTATGAATATTAGTTTTTTTTTATTGGTGGTCAAATATACCAATTGTCTTAACCTTGTCAACAATTGTTGTCAACTATATCTATTTTTCGAGTTAAGTAAGAGAAACTTCATAACATTTTTCAATAATATTTTTTTAACAACTATGCTCAGGTGTTGCCTTTTGGTCCTTGCTTACATTTTTTTGGTTAAAAGAGGAGAAACTAGAATTTTGATATTCTGCTAAAGTTAAATATATTTTCTTTCTATAACAAGATCTTTAACTTTTCCAAGATCTTTCTCATTGTCTATGTACCTCTCTTTTCCTTTATCACTCTTTTAACATTACCTCTCTTTGTTCTCTATTTATCTTTGCATTTTTCTCTCTTACTTTTTTCATTCTTTTGTGTTAAATTATTTTATTATTTTATTTCTTGTTTTTCTCTCTTTCAAATTCTTTATTTATTTTCTCTCTTTTTCTCTCTATCTATCTCTTCTATCTATTTTTCATTTGCTCTCTAGTTTACTTATGTTTTCATATTATATATTTTTCTATGCTTATCTCTTTCTTTATATGCCTTTTTCTTAGTGTTTTTCTATTTGATTCTCTCTTTTTCTCTCGTATTTATTCACTCCATCTCTATTTTTATCTTTCTATGTTTCTTCGTCAATATTTGTTTTTTGTTCCTGGCTTTGTCACTTTTCTCCTCTTTTGAAAATATTTATCTCTATGTTTATATTTTTTTTTCTTTTATTCTTATATTTTTTCTTTCCTTTTTCTCTCATACTATACTTCTCACTCGCATCTACCTTTATACCTCTTTTCTTTCTCTTTTGACATATCATTTTTCCTTCTAATTTTCTTTTATTCTAGTTATCTCTCATTGTCTAAATATGTTTAGTCAATGAGAGATAACTAGAATAAAAGAAAATTAGAAGGAAAAATATCTTTATTTCTTTTTAATGTTTCTCTACATTGTCATTTCTATTTATTTGTTTCTTCTTTCTATCTATTTTTCTCTTTTATTAAATGGGTTGGACCTTAGAAGCGATGTCTTGTACTTGTGGACCCTAGACCAATAAATATTACTATTTACCCTTTTACCTCAAACTTGTGGATGAACCCTAGTGCTTAGGCTATGCTACTAGATATTTAACCTCAAAAAGTAGAACATGAACATTAGATCCCAAGAACCTAGGCCTTTTAGACCTCTAAGCTTCAAACTTCAATATTAAACCAAGTGGATTGTTAGATGATTAGAGCCTGGATCCAAGACCATGTATTCTAGACTATGGACCCTAGAATTTAAACACTATATTGTCTTATATCTATCATTTCATTCCTTTGTTGGTGTTTCTCTTTCTTTTATTCTTTCTATCTTTCTTGATTTATTTATTTCTCCGTTTTTCTATCTTTTTGTCACTTTCCTTCTCTATTTTTCTTTCCTCCTTTATTTTCTTTTTCTTTTTTCTCTCCTTTCTTTCCCTTTCTTCTTTTCTCATTATTTTTTATTTTTTCCAAATTTTACTTTCCTTCTTTATATTGTTCATCCCTCTTTTTATTCTTTTATTATTTCTATCTTTCTCGCTTTGTTTCTTTCTTCCTTTTTTCTAACTTTTTGCTTTCACTCTTTTCTCTTCTTCCATTATTTTTTTATCGTTCTTTATTTTTCTTTCCTCTTTTTTCTTTCTTCTTTTGTGTATCTCTCACCCCAACGTGACACCCATTCCCGACCCCAACTTGGCAAAATGTAAGACCAAGGTAAGGTGGGTTAAGTGTTAGGTTGGGTCATATGGATACCCTTGAGTCAACAAAAAAAAGAAAAAAAAATTCTATACCTTTTTATCATCTTTGGAAAGGGTTTGTGTGTCTCTCACCCCAACATGACATCCATTTCTGACCCCAACTTGGCAAAATGTAAGACCAAGGTAAGGCAAGTTAGGCATTGGGCTGGGTCGTAGGGATACCCTTGAGTCAACCAAAAAAAAGAGGAGAAGTCAGTACCTTTTTATCATCTTTGAAAGGGTTTTGTGTGTCTCTCACCCAGCATGACACCCATTCTCGACCCCAACTTGGCAAAATGTAAGACCAAGGTAAGGCAGGTTAGGTGTTGGGCTAGGTTGCATGGATACATTTAAGTCAACAAAAAAAGAAAAGAAAGAGAAGTCCATACTTTTTTATTGTCTTTGAAAGGGGTTTTTGTGTGTCTCTCACCCTAGCATGACACCCATTCCCGACCCCAACTTGGCAAAATGTAAGACCAAGATAAGGTGGGTTAGGCGTTGGGCTGAGTCAGAGGTATACCCCCGAGTTAATAGAAAAGAGGAGGAAAGATATGTCCATACATTTTTATTATCTTTAAAATGGGTTTGTGTGTCTCTTCTTTTGTGTGTCTCTCACCCCAACATGACACCCATTCCCGACCCCAACTTGGAAAAATGTAAGACTAAGGTAAGACGAGTTAGGCATTGGGTTGGGTTGCAGGGATACCCCTGAGTCAAAAAATAAAAAAGGAAAAAGAAAGAGAAGTTCACACCTTTTTATTGTCTTTCAAAGGGGTTTAGGTGTCTCTTCTTTTGTGTCTCTTACCCTAGTATGACACCCATTCCCAACCCCAATTTGACAAAATGTAAGACCAAAGTAATACAGGTTAAGCGTTGAGTTGGGTCAACAATATATTCATATTATAATATATATAGTTATAAATTTATATTTGTAATATAATATAAAATAATATAAATATATAAATATAACTAACAATAACTTATATATTGTTCAAATTAATAAATTATATATAAATAGATTTATATCATAATCTAATATAATATTATGTATAAATTATTTTATATATTATAATATAAATAGTAAATATAATGTAATATATTATCATCTATATAATATATATAAATAAATTATTTTTAATAAATATATATTATAAATTTATAATTATTTATACTTTCTTTCTTTGTATTGTTTTCCTCTTTCTTTTTGTTTTTATGTCTTTCTCCATCTAACTATCTTTTTATTTTTTTATCTATTTTTTTCTTTGATTTCTCTAGTGTTTTTAGTTTTTCTCTTATTTTTTTTAAATTTCTTTTTTTCTTGGTTCAATTATCTCCTTTCCTTTTTCTTTTCTATTCTTTCACTCTCAATACTTTTTTAATTTCCTTATATTTTTATTTCATAATCGTTCATTTTTCCCCTAATTTGTTGTCTCTTACTTTATTTTTATTATATACTTTTTATATCTATTTATCTCATTTGTTGTCTATGTACCTCTCTTTTTCTTTATCACTCTTTTAATATTACTTCTCTTTGTCCTCTATTTATCTTTGTGTTTTTCTCTTTTTCTTTTTTCTTTTTTTTTGTGCTAAATCATTTTCTTTTTTTATTCTTTTTTGTGTTAAATTATTTTCTTTTTTTATTCTTTTTTGTGTTAAATTATTTTCTTTTTTTATTTCTCTTATTTTCCCTCTCAAATTCTTTATTTATTTTCTCTCTTTTTCTCTCTATCTCTTTCTATGCATTTTTTATCTCCTCTCTAGTTTACTTATTTTCTCATATTATATCTTTTTCTTTGCTTATCTCTTTCTTTCTATGTCTTTTTAGTAAAGTTTTTCTATTTGATTCTCTCTTTTCTCTCATATTTATTCACTCCATCTCTATTTTTATCTTTCTATGTTTCTTCATCAATATTTGTTTTTTGTTCCTCGCTTTGTCATTTTTCCCCTCTTTTGAAAATCTTTTATCTCTATGTCAGTCATTCTCTCTCAAACCTTATTATTTATGTTATTTCTCTATATTTTTAATCTTTGTTATTTCTCTATCTCCTTATATGTGTATATCTCTCCTTCTCCATGTTTCATCATTTTTTCTTTTCTTTAATACGTATGTATTATTTTCACATTATTTATTTATTTCTCTTTAATTTTTAATATCTATTTTTATTTCTTAGATCTCTCTTTTGTGCTTTTATATTTTTTCCTTGTTTTCTTTCCTTTTTAATTTTCTCTCTATATTTACTTTATTCTCTCTCCACATCCCTGACTATTTCTTTCGCTAATTTTATCTTTAACTTTTTTTTCTTTCCTCTCATGTTCTTTCTATTTTATCTCAATCTCTTTCCCTCTTACCCTTCTTTCTTTCTTTATATCCAATTTATTAGCTCTTTCCTTCCCTTGGTGTTTTCTATTTTTGTTTCTCTTAATTATTTTAATTCTTTCCTTTTGTTTTTAATTTCTCTCTTCTTACTTAATTTCATTATTTCTTTTTTCTTGTATTTCATTGATGGAAAATAACAAAATGTTGTTAGCACACCAACACAATTTATTTGGAACTCCCCCTATGTGGTACAACTAAAGTTTGAGCATTTGAAGGATATGGCTTTTGGATTCCTTTCTGCCCCCTTTGACATCAATGGAAAAGGACAACAATACTCATCTAAAAGATGTAGCAATTGGAATTCCTTCAAATTCATCCCTCTTTTCATTTTGAGTCCCTTTCTCTTCCTATGCCATTTCCTAATTGTCAATCATTCTACAATGCCACCAAGCATGCTTTCAGTAGGGATTCAATACTCCCCCTCCTCAATAGACTGTATTTATGTTCTTCATATGGAGTCTCAATAGACTGTATTGATTCATCAATAGTAGCATTGACACTTTCAACAATCCTTTTCAACCTCTTGTTATACTATCTATATGCCTTGCTTGTCATAGAATAACCAAGAAAAGTACCTTCATCAGCTCTAGAATCAATCTTACCCAAATATTCTTCATCCCTTTTGATGTAGCATTTACTTCTAAATATTTTAATTTTTTTGACTGAATTCAGTCTTCCTTTCCATAGTTCAAATGGTTTTTTGGCAGTCTTTGGTTTGATTTGAGCTCTGTTCAAAATATAAATTATTCTTTGTACCACTTCTCTCCAATACACATCTGAAAACTTTGCTTGACTTAACATTGTTCTAGCCGTCTTCCATGCATAAATCCACTCTATTGAATCAAAATTAGTTTAAGCAAAACTTGTTGCAGCCTCAAGGTCATAATTTTGGAAAAAATCATATAGAGTTCCAAAGGTTGATAGGTCTAAAGTTAGAAAGGTAATTTGCACCCACTTTTATGAGGATATCAATAATAAATATAGAATTCAATTCCTTTAACACCCTTTCACTACCAAACAACTCCCTGGAGGAAACAATAATATTATTACTAACAATGTCCCAATATATCAAGAAGAAAAATTGTGGGAAGCCATCTAGGCTAGGAGTATTGTTACCTTCAAAGGATAAGGTGGACACTTTGGGTTATTCCTCCATAATGGGCTTATTAATCTCTCTAATATCATGCTCATTAGTCAATCTTAGAATCTCCTCAAGTCATCCAGGCTAGGAGTTTTAGTTTCATTTCTTAAGCCAAATTTATTTAAAACATTTCCTCCAAAAGTAATCCTCCTTAGATATAGGATAGTGCAACTATATCAAAATCTCCTTCTTTAACATAAGATCTTGATTCACACCTATGAATTGGATATCTTCTTGAACCCTATCCAAATATAACTTGAATTCATCTTTTTTATTAAATCTATATCCAAATGTGGTCTTGTTCCAAATTATTCTTCATATTGTTAAGTTGTTTAGCTATCATGTACATGGAAGAAACCTCTTTATTGATTTTCCACCATTCCTTGATTTTATTTTCAAGATATAAGTGATGAGTTCAAATTTCCTTAAATCTAAAGTTAAATCCTTTTCTCTTGCCCAGTGTCTCCATATAAAACATGATAAGGGAGTGAGATGAGCCAATTCCAATAAGGGAAAATAGAGAGCAACAATAAAAGGAAAACTAATTAGGGTAAATTAAGGTTTAATCTAGTCTTACCTAGATGAGAGAATGAAAAACCTATGAATTCAACTATGTGAAGTTCCCTTCTTCCAATTCTAAATGCACCAAAGAAATGTCATCAATAAAATCAACTAAATCATCTGTACTATTTTAGGATATCAAAGATCCTCCTTTCTTCTCATTATTTTTTGAAGGAACATTGAAATATCTCATAACATACCATTTGGCATTAGAATATAACCTTCTAAAGATAACAAGACTAATCAAAATTTTCTTCCTCACACTTCTTGTATTAAGGGCATATATATTAGAATGGGTCCAAAAGAAACTTTCTCTTTTGTTATAAAAGACAATGGTAATGTGCTCAAGATCATCACACATCATCTAGTACATCCAAAAATTCTAAGTTCCAAAATGTGGCAATACATCTAGAGGCTCCATCAACATTGGACCCAAGACATCTACCATCTTTAAAACATTTTATTTTATTTTGAGTAGTCTTAAGAATTTTATTCTCCTGGTTAAGAAATAAGTCTAGTTTATGTTGTCTAATCTTCTCTAAGCTATGTATAATTAACACACATGTATCCCTATAAACTCTTGTGGTGGTGGGCTCAGCTAGAATACCACATAATTTATGGATCTCGTCATCTTTTTTGGTAAATATACCACTAGATGGTGGTCCCTAAGCTACCATATCGGTCCCTAATTTGTCCACAAAAATAAATTACATTAAACATCCTAATGTTTAAATTTAAGTGAACAAAAATAAATAGAATTTCTATTTTCCATTCCATAACATAAATTAGAAAAAAAATGACAAGTAGGAGGAATTTTCCACAATGTGTCAAATTGCGATATTGCTATTAGGACTCAACTGTGTAGTTTTACAAGTCAAAAAAATAACAAAAAATAGGGAAGATATATTTTCTATTGAGCAATTGGTATTTGTTAGTATGTGGTGACTGATCATGCAAATATTGTACACTCATAACGTATCCTCACTGGGGTTCGGAAGTACAGCCCTCAATTTTTTTTTCTTGTTAACTCGTCAAGGTTTTCTCGTTGTCATGTCAAACGAAAAAAATGACTTTGTAAAACCCTAATTATAGAAGCTTCCAAAAATCTTGTTATAAGTGGCTAGGATGTAAGTTGTGGTGTGTGTAATTCGTGATATTGCAATATGTTTTGCACTGGATAATAAAATCATTGGGTGGCTGAATTTCTATGGATATTACGTGAACCACGTTAAATTTTTTTGTTGATCTATTTTTTGTTATTTTTCATTGTTATTTTTGGGTTATTTAATCTGCATATAATTGTTAATGTTTATTGCTTTGATATCTTTGAACCCTAACAATATTGTCTAGTAGGGATGAAATGCCATGTAGAGGTGTAGTTGGCAACAAGAGTTTTAAGTAATACTCATTATATAATTTTAACAATTTTGTAACTTTACAATGATCTCCTATTTTAAAAATGAGCTCCTAATTATATTGCAAATGGTAGTTGTAACTAACATAGAATATTTCTTTTCAAAGTTGTACCTTGCTGTAAAGAAAAAAATTCAAAAGAATGTATTAAATACCCATCAACTTCCATCCCAAAAATAAGTAAAGTTTCTAGTTAAGAGTAATAAAATTTCTTCTCTCCGGGACTAAGTACGTCATGTGTTAGCCACACAAAAATGATAAATATATTTAATCTATTTTAAAATTTTAAAAAAATTGGAAAACATACATATACATGTAGCCTTTCTACGTTGAAATTATGAGGAGAAAGACATTGCAGGGGGATAAATTTTCATATACGATTTGAATTTAATGGAATTCCTTTAATAGTTGTGCAATTCATCCATTAATGAGAACAACTTGCAAACCATAAAATCCCTAACTGTCCCTTGCATGGTTGGTATTATTTTACAAAGCGATGTGACGTCTTTTAAAAATCAACAATGATAGTCCAATGAACTTATTGAAGAGAAACCCAACATACCACCAAACTCACTAAATTGTAATGAATGCTCATGATTCACCTGCTCCTGGTTTTTGTTCATCTGTCTATCATGTTCAGATTTGCAAATACTTTTCATGGAAGTTTGACTTCAAATTCCATGTTAATTATAATATCATAGGCTGAGTTGGTGTTGCTTTCAGTAGCCATGGAGATTCAATTAACTACACCACCACCTGGAAAAATTTCACTCAATCCTCTTAGCCAAACTTTGTGGAAAAACACAACCAATATAGTAGAGATAAGATCTATTTATGCCTATCTATCATGGGTAGATTTGATTATTATTGTGATAGATGCCAAAGGGGACTCAAAGAGGTTGAGTGAACTATTTGAAAAAATACCTCAAATAAATGTGGTCTCATGGTGATGGAATGTCATGAAAAGAAATGTGGTCTCATAGTGATGGAATTCCATGACAAGTAAATTGTTATAAATAAGTAATCCTTTTAATGGAGCCCTTCCTAACCAGAATTATAATAATAGGATCTAAGGAATTCCAAAGAACAAAAATAGGTTTGTGAGATAATTACCATGTTTTTGAATAAAAGACTTATTATGGGGGTTTCTACATGAAATTACATATCTTTTGTCTTGAATTGATAGGAGGTACAAAACAAATTGTTTCCTAATTGGAAGATTTAATACAAAAATGAAATGGTTTGGTATTATTCACATCACTATAAACCAAATCTAATTATGATACCCCGTTATGGTGGAACTTTTCTTGATAAATAAACCAAGCTATACTTGCTAAAAGATTCAATAAATACTCGATCTAAATGTACTATAGTGAAGAAATAGAAAAATTAGCCTATTCTCATTGTGTAATGTTTATTAGAGTCTTATTACCTTAAGTACCCAAATTCCTCAATCCTTGAGGCAAGGAGACTAGTGAAAGAGAATTCATATATTGATACAAAAGGAATTAATTTCTCAATATATGCCACTTTCACAAAAGGTTTAACCTCTGAACATATGGTTTACTCTAGAGGCTAAATATACTAGCATAGATATCCATCTTATCATTGGATTTGACATGGTCCAAGAGTCATGCTAAAGACTCTAGGTGTCAATTTGTATGTGTTACATGCATTTGATTTGGTTGAATTTGAGAATTTTATAAGTGTACTTGTTAACACTGAAAACACACTTAATTTTAACCTATATGCATTAAAAGTGTCCCACTCATATGTTTAATGTGGTCACATCAGTAACCATCAATCATTGTCCTATTGAAAATTCTTTCCCCACCCAAACTATAGGATGCAACTATAGGTGCAAACAAACAACCTACCCTGCTATTATTGATTAATTTACAAATCTTCTAACATTGACAAGAGAAGAAGGATCTCATAAATTCTAAAAATGCATGAAAAAATTCATAGATCTAATATAGAAGGCACCTCATAGGAAAAATATATTGTATAGATCTAACACTGACAAGAGAAGAAGGATTAATTTAACACTGACAAGAGAAGAAGGATCTCAAAAATTCTAAAAATGCATGACAAAATTCATAGATCTAATATAGAAGGCGCCTCATAGGAAAAATATATTGTATAGATCAAAATTAACCCTAATCTAAAATATGCCTAAATGTATCTATGTGACTCTAGGTTTCAATCCTTACGTTTTGCATCCACATTATGTGGTTATTATGGGAATTGTGGGTGCTAAAACATTCAAGTTTACATACTCATGTGCTAAATCCAAGCTATTTATCAATGTTGGCTCACTGGTATATTTGATCCTAGTGCATTGGCAATGGTTGTGTTACTAGGAATTTCATCCACCCATATTGTGCATTATACCTATGGGTGTAAGTGAATTCCTTACATTCAAGGACCTAGAAATCCATTGTGCCTCCTAAGACTGATGATTCTTTCCCAATTTTCTCAAAACATCAGCAAAAAAGGAACCCAAAATTAGTATAGAAGAACTATGCCAACACTGAAAGTAAGACATTAATGGCTCCTCTTTATAACCAAAAACCAATATTCAAGATACATATTTACCGTAGGAATTTTATGCTTGAGATTGATTTAAGTGAAAATCAAGAGAGGAAAAAAATATTTTGGGTTGATTGATGTGCACCTATTTTTTGGTGTGTTTTGACCTCTAATGTTCACCTCTTTGTCTTGCCTTCACCTATGCATGCAAATGAAATTTTTTTGATGTTCATCTCCTCTCGCCTTCTCCTATGCATAAAAATGACATAAAGTTATCATTTGAGAAAACTATCTACTAGGAAAAAACCTAAAATTTAGCCTTCGTGTGAAGACCCCCTTCAAACAAAGGGGTATTCTATTTTTTAAAAATGATGAAAATCATGTTTGATTGTAGGGGACTTCATTTGAAGGCCCTCATCATTTGAAGGGGTCCACCTTCAAATGAACCCCCTTCATTCAAAGGGTAACCTTTGTTTAAAGGGGTTTTGCAATTTTTTCCCAGCCACAATGAATTTATTTTTATTAAAAAAATTGTAACCCACTTTTGTGGGTTCACCCAATCATTATGTTTTAGTCATGCTCTAGAAACCTTTGAGGTGATGAGTACCTAGCTCCACAAGCCTTCAAAGCATTGCCACTCCATGTAATCCTACTGCCTCAATGCATAAACATCATGATACTGTGACTACCATTCATAAATGTTGCATCTAGATTCATGAATGGAAGAACTGTCCTGTATTGTTGAAAAACTCCATTGCAACATTAGACATTATTATCTCCTTTTATCTCCTTGAAGGAAATTTTGTTAGGATACTCATGCCATAGTAAGAAAAAAACATTCCCTCATTGTCTTCAATACTCGAGAGCTCCAATCTTGACACCTCATACAATGAAAATATCACCTCTTCAAATTTGTGATATGACTTGCATTTTGTTTCATTGTAAGCACTATGACTGCTTAAAATAGGGAACTTGTCATTGAACCCTGCCTACTATCACTAACTTGACACATTCTAACATGATGGTTGTCAAAAGTGCTTGAGCTTTTCCAATAAACACTGACTCTAATCTCTCAATTCTATGTTTGGAATTAATACTGGAATTAAAATGTATCATAGATATAGAAGAGATAGTATGCAAATTAGTATGTCTATCATTGCATATCTCCTTTGGTCAACTTTTTGATGGTGTTCTCCAATGCTTCCTAGGCCATTAATGTTATGATATTATCACCATGTTTTCATGCATACAATACCTCTGCCTCAAGCCTTAGCAACCCCTCTTATGGCATGTCCCTGTGTCAGTCATTGGAAAAAAGGTTAGTATTTGATAGCCTTAACTTGGTGTCTATGTATCTTGCTTCCTACAAAGTTAATGTTTCTTTAAGACAATACCAGGAAACATTTTCCTATGAACCTTCAAAGCACTACAGTACATCAAGATAATTGCCTCCTTAATGCATGGAGAAAAAGATGATGGGACTGCCACAAACTAAGACTTACATCAAACATCATGAAGAGTCTCTTGATTTCTTTCTATACTATGATGTTCCTGCTCTTTGCATATAACTATGCCATTATTTAATGATTTCTCAATATCTTTCTACTCTTATGATTGCATTCATGCTTTATCTTGATGTGCATTGTAATGTTTGTCCATTAAAATGACCCTAACTTAGGTTTTGATTACACTCATCTTTTTGTAGATAAATCAGTCTCTTTTGTAATTCATTTAGTCCCTTTGAATTTTGAAAGATGAAAGAACACCCTTAAGATGTTATTGCTCATTATTACACAATCCCCTTAATAGAATTATTGTACAATACCTTCATTGATTATTTCTCATAGTAATTACTATGTTTTTTGCATTTAAATTGGCATACTTCCCTTAACATTTATTGGTATCATCATAAATTGCTTCAGCATTATTTATTCCTAAAATAACATGTAATTTTTATGCGCATGTTTAAACTATCTCACAACCTCCATGTTTAGTGGATGAATTCCATGTCTACCATCAATAAGAAATATAGCCACATGAGAACTCCCGAGTACATTTGTTGTCAATCTTGAAGTTCTTGCAAGAACACTTCCTAAAGTTGTCATCTCAAGACTTGTTAAATAAAGTTGATTTCCCTACATTTGGCCTTCCAATGAGAATTATGGTTGGAAGCATCTTAACTTCAACCCTATCAAATTCAAGCATTGAATCAGATGAATCAATATGTCAATAAATTGTCTTTTTATTTACATCATGAGGCATCCCTTCTATTTTTGCATCAAGAGTTGCATTTGTACACTTAGGTCTTATGGAAGAACTCAAAAAATCTTGGTTGTCAGCCTTTTTTGCTCAAATCTATTCCTCTATAAAGTGCATGATGATATAGAAAAGGCTAAGCACCTTTTCCATGATAAGGTTCATAAATACATAATGGTTGACCAATTCTTTCTAGCTCACCATCACCTCTTTCATGTAGCTCACCTTTTATTCTTTTATACCTCTTAGCATTGCTATAAACATCCTTTGTTTCTAGAACATTGTTTGCATCAAACTCAGAATGGGATTTCTAAAAGATGTTTTTTAGTTCTAAATAAAACACTTTCAAATAGACTTTGATCTGTGACTCTTCCTTAATATGTTTAGATATGCTAGCATCTAATAATTGATGAGGAGTTAATGAAGCCTCGGGTTGAACTATATTATCACTATCTTTCATGTATTTTAGATATCAAATAGCATATTACAAAAATGGTGATTTATCACAAGACCTTTTTAGCCTTGGGCTTCTTGTTGCATTCTATTATAATGTTCATCAAATTCATCAATCTCCTTTTGAACTCCTTCATCATTACTCATTTTCTATATGTTCATCAAAATCTTCATTGCTATGCTCTTTCACTACTTTATTCATGCTTGTTGTCCTATCCTCACTCAACAACATGTATAACACCTTTAACTTTTCTATTCCCTAGTAATTGTTGCATATTTAAATTAGAATTTGTACCACTATCTTATTGCGCCTAACATTTAACTCAACCTTTATGAGTTTTCACTATCATTGCTATCCCATAATACTGTTATGAATAACCCTCAAAACTTTGCTATCTCATGATACATAGATTTCAACTTCTGAAATAAAAAAGAACTAAACAAACATTTGAAAGTGACTCAAAGCATATCAGAGAAAATCAATGATAACATTTTCTCAAGATTTTTGAGTGGCATGCCCTTGGTTTCAGGGACAAAAAAAATGACAAAGGCCAAGGTGAAAACAACAATACACATAAATACCAAGAATGACATATTAGGACCAATGGCTTTGGTAAGTGTCAAGAAGGTTTCTAAAATAATCAGGTTTGCAATCCATAAATAGGTGGATGTGAATCCTCCTCCAATTCCCTTGTAAGCCAAAGGGTATATTTTTAAATTGACTTCCCAGGGAACAACTCCCATGCTTGGTGAAAAGGAGAAAATATAAGATGCCATTCCAAATATGGCTAGCTAACCAACCTTGTTGGGACAACCAAGGTTGAACCATGCACTTTGAGAATGGTGAAGTTTACCACACATATGTTCTAAAGTCTTGTTTTTCACAAGACAAGTTCCAAGCATTTTGTGACCCTATAATGCATTTTTTCTTTCAAAACATTTGTAGCCCATGTCAACACATTTAGTACAATTCCAACATAGAACATTATTTGATTGAGCAAACACTGGAAAAGCCAAAGCACTCTAGTTTCCATAATTCTCTATTGTGCACATCTCCAGAGAATTAATCTTTGCAAATTGGAATACTCCAATTAGCATTTCAAGTGACACTATAACACCACACAACCTGATAATGACAAGTTTCCTCCTTGTAACGCCCTGTCATGCAAACCCCAAAGGACAACTATTTATGCACAATTTTTTTCTTAAACATATAAAGTATGTATGTTAAGATTCCAATGCATACAATACAACTAAGTGAATATAAGTTAATCACCTAAGTCCTTTGGGGTACACGAGGTAACATTACTCATACTAACCCATGATGAAAAGATAATAACGAAAATTTGAATTTCATTAATATAAACCATTCATTCAACATAATTCTAATTTTAAAACATTCACAAGTGATAAATCAATATGACAAGATTAAATCAATATAACAACCATACATATATATTATAATCAAGAAATGCAATAAACATATTTCCATAGATACAACATGTTCATAAAATGATATTTACTATCATAGATCAAGAAAGAAATACAAATTATAATTAAACATTACATCTACTTCTAGTACACCACATTGAATAATTA
This sequence comes from Sequoia sempervirens, assembly GCA_007258455.2. Classification (NCBI taxonomy): domain Eukaryota; kingdom Viridiplantae; phylum Streptophyta; class Pinopsida; order Cupressales; family Cupressaceae; genus Sequoia; species Sequoia sempervirens. The sequence continues at coordinate 186,927,588 of VDFB02058242.1, forward strand.
CATGAGTTTACATCATTAAACCTACCAACACATATGGGAGTAATACATCAATACAAAAATATGATTGAAGTACATAGTATACATCTAGCAACAAAGTGAACTTTGGATCATGATGCATCTGAAAAAGTACTGCACGACTGCTGACAAAGAACCCAACGAGGTGCGTAGCACATTCCACTCGACCACCCCCATGTTAGGAGTAAACAAGGAAGGATCCTCGACCAAGTTCATCCAAACAGAAAACAAAAAGACTCAACTCCAAAAAAGAGTGACATGAAAACTCAAAGGAAATCACAACATCAACAGACCACTTCTAGAGGCTTGCAAAAATAACAAACCAAAGGAATACTAGGAGAGGGTATCATTGCATGGTCCTAACATGGGTTATCCTAGCTGCCTTTCTCTAGGCACTGGCCCCCATTTATGGTTATCCTGGCTACCTTTCTAGGTGTCGGCCCCATAGGGTGACTCATATCAAACCATTAACCTCTCATGGAGACGAGGTAACGATCTTTCCAACCACGGCCTTCTCAACCCACCCTTAGTCTTTGAAAGCCCTAACAGGTGGATGAGGCATCCTTAATTATCTTGTTAATGTTATTTCTACCCATTCCCCATAATTCATTTAATTAAGTTATCACTTATTACACTAACTCTTGCATGGGTTATCCAGGTCGCCCCTTTCTATGCCGACACCCACAAAGAGTCACTCTCCCTAGAAACCCAAACCACAAAACCAAAGCACCAAGGGGTTGTACCATCACAAAGAAGTACTAAATCTCAAAACTGAAACACATGTGAGGCACAATCATCTTGCTAACATCCATATACATAGATACCCATGAAAATAGGAACAACCCAAGCATAAACTCAGAATCGCAAATACAATCAAGGTATTGTAAAGTACCAAATCAAAGGAAAATTCAATAAACATCAATTTTACTCTTGCCTCTAGAAGCCTAAAGACCAAATAACCTCAAACTCCTACAAAGGATAAAACAACCTTGAGGGTTCCCACATGTTCATATACTGACTCAAACAAATAGCAAATGACCCAAGAGAAATTAAAGAACAATTGCAATTACACAACCTCAAGATATAGATATCAACATGGAATTTTAAAACAACAATCACATTTTTACAAAATATATATAGTACATTCTAACTCCATTTTTCTAGAATTAGCTTGTTTGAGGAAAAAAATCACTTTATACATCACTAATTTCCATAAACATAGTCTTCTGATAATGACATGCATTCATTCATTCCCAATTTTCCCAAACATTCTTATATTATTTTTTTTTAATAAAAATCCTTCAATATAATTATTAAATGTACTTATTTTTAATTCAGCCTGTCACATCATATAATCAGGTAATACAATTAAACATCATATGTTTATATATTTGCATCCAAGTGAATATATATATATATATAATATAAAACTATATTTTAAATATGCACATTAAAATAATATAATATATATATTAATAAATATAAAAGTTAATAATAAATAAAAATTATAAAAAAAATTAATTAAAAAAAAAAACCTTGGTGGAGGTTACAAACCTCCACATATAGGGAGGCCGCAACCTCCCCAACTACCGCACACAATAGCTAAGAGGTTGTTGTGCCTACCAACCACTTGGTCTGTTGTGTGCAGCCCTTGCAAGCTGCGCACAATAGCCAGCGACTGCCAAGCTATGAAATTAAAATATTTCAAATAGACTCAGACACACTCTCAGTTTTCAAACAACATAATTTTTCCAAGAAAATATAACCCATTTCAACTACGAACACTAAAACAAATACTGATCTAAACACTAAATTTTGAACAACATTTAAAATAGATAGTGATCAAAGAACCTGGAGTCCTACGGTCTGCAAAAAAAGTAACGTGAGAAAAAACTCCTCCTTCCTGTTTTGAAACAACCCTTCACGAATTTCTTCCTCCTTCCTCAACAACTTTTCCAATTTCTTCTTTAAAACCTAATTCTATATAAATTTTTACAGAGAAAGACTAGAGAACCAAAATACTTTTGCAAAAATGTTTTTTTTTCAAAACCATCCAAGAATGTCAGTTCAGAAAACTTCTCCTCCTTTTTCAATTAATCAAAAAGAAACTCTTCTAATTTTTGAAAACACAAATCCATCCCAAAAGCAATTTTCCATTGCTTTTCTAATTTTTGAAAAGAACTAAACATGCATTCGTCTTTTTTTTTTTTTTTCCATTTCAATGAAATCTTTTGCTTTTATTTTTATTTGATTTGAAGCTCATAATTATCACACAAAATTACATAAAAATCACTTTATTTAATATTTATCCACAACTTGATAATTAATCGTCAAATCATTAAATTATTTGATTTCATTTTCCAAAATGATAACTTATAATTATTAACAATATTATCTACTTAATTAATTAATTTATTTATTTATGTAGACAACATTTAATTTAGCACTTTTAAAAATTAATAAGTTTAAATATAACAATTAATTTAACACATTAATCTAACTATTTCATCATTTTAATTAAATAACATTAATAAGCTACCAAGAAAATATCGAACATAATGATTAATTAAAACAACAAATATTCACAGATTAAAATAAATGACCAACACCAAACCATACAAAAACGAAGACAAGGTCGTGGACGAACAACACCGTTAGACACAATAGCAGGGTGACAAACTTGGACGGGGACACTTCCTTATCAACTCCTTTTTCAACTTCATACCCGTTGGGTTTGTGGGACACACTCAGCAGGTGGAGTCAGTGTCCAGTACCTACATCTTGCATGAAACCAACGTCAAGTAGCATACAAATCTCCAATACAAACACACCATGAAAGGTAGTCGTGGTGTAGTAGGGCACTCATGAGCGAGTGATGTTATTTCATCCTTTCACCAAGACTCACAAGAATACACATCATAATCTATATCAATAAATAAGCATAAAAACATATCATCACAACATAGTATCACATAAAAGCAATAACATATCTAGATAGTATGAACACCACAAATCATATGTCATAAATCACCATAAATAGTATCATGTGCATCCAACCAAACTAAACTCTAAATCCACACAAATCAAACTAGTAAAATAATCATCATCACAAACCCAAGTACACAACTCAACATAAAAGAGTATCTACAAAGTAACAACAACACGAGGGGTATTACACTCCTTCCAAATCTGTCAATTAGGCATATTCCCAATATAGTACCTAGTGCATTCAATCTAGATGTAATAAGTGATAATAACAAAGCCATTGTGTTGGAAGCAAATCCAGCTAGTTGGACTATTGTTGGGTTGTAATACATAATAATGTTGATCCCTACAAGTTTTTGCAAGACCACAAGTCTAGTTCCTACAACCAAAGATGGTCTAAGTTTTGGAAATCTTAAAAATGCTAAAATTTTGTTCTTTGATCCCTTTTCAGTATTTTCCTCTAATTCAATGGCTTCTCTCATCACTACAACCTGGTTTCCCACCTCTTCTTTTAGATAAAGCTTCTTAAGGATCACCATAGACTCCTCAACTCTATTATTTTTATATAGCCAGTGAGGAGATTCAGGCATAAATATAAAAATCATTGATATACCCTCCTACTATCGATCCAATAATAGTTGCTACAATTGTCACACTCACTATAGTCTCCAAGAAGAATGTGCTCTTGTTTACAACCTCAAAATTGTCTAAAATGTAGAGAGTGACACCAAATATCACTCATATATTGTATTCGAAGAGAAGCCTTCAAACTCCAGTAGAGACTACTAGTTGCAGAATATATGGATTCTTCACAATTAAAGACCAACATGTTGCAAATTCCTCCTCACTAGTAGCACCAACCTTTGTAGCTGGTGTATATCAATTTGTACAAGCCCATGACACCTTGTCACAATGGATTCAAGTACTTTCAACTCTTTGTTGATGATCACACAAGGAAAATGTGGGTCTATTGTTTGCAAAGTAAAGATGAAGATTTTTCCTACTTCAAGGAGTTTCAAACTCTTGTGGAGAAAGATACGAATTACTGTATTCGTGTCCTCCACTTAAATCGAGGGGGGAATACACCAACATAGAATTCTCCACCTACTTGAAGGAAAATGGAATTCAACATCAACTAACTGCAACATACACACCTCAACAAAACAGTGTTGCTAAATGGAGAAATCACATCATCATGGAGATGGTTAGTAGCATGTTGAAGGATTCTCATTTGGGACATGCTTATTGGGCTAAACTATCCACACAACATTTTATCTTCTGAATCATGCACCAACCAAAGCACTTGATGGCATCGCACCAAAAGAAGCATGGATAGGGGTAAAGCCTTCTATCTCTCATCTTTTTGTTTTTGGATGAGTCAATTTTTCCTCCCACATTATCACCTACTACAAATAGTGCTCCTATATTCAACATGGATGGTAAAAATGATGGGAATGTTGATAGTCAATCTAATTCAACACCCACAAATGTCACAAGACCTAAGTGGTATATTAGTACCATTCACGATGCAAAGCTAGATGGAGTCCCAAACACTTCAACTTCAGGTCCAGGGACTCACAAGATGGCTCACAATGAGGTAAATCTAGCCTTGATGACTTTAGTTGTTGATAATTTTGAACCATCTACTATTTAGGAAGCACTCAAGTCAAAACCTTGGAAAGGGGCTATGGATGTAGAGTATCAATCCCCAATGAAAAATAACACTTGGGAGTTTTTTGATCTACCACTTGGTAAAAAAACAATTGGATGTAAATGAATATTCAAAACTAAGTATAAAGTATATGGTAGTATAGATAAACATAAGGCTAGACTTGTAGCCAAGGGTTATGCCCAAAAAGAAGGGATAGACTATGAGGAAAATTTTGCTTTGATAATTACACTAGTATTCTCTCTTTTATCAGTAAATAATAGGCACATAATTAATTATGCTCTAATACCATATCCTATGTTATAGTAATAAACAATAACAAATTAAACAAAATAAACAATCTATCCTAGGTGGTGTATGAATGATGGAATATTCCAACAAAGCAGACCCAAATTTTATGTAAAATGAATCACTTCAAGCCATGTTAATACATGTAGATGCAATTAGCAAGCAATTAAGTGGTTGGGTAGATAAGAGGTAGGAATGTAGGATTTTTATGTAGATAAATTATCATACAAACAAGTGAAAGATGAAAAGATTACAAAATATGATTTGTGCTCACTATTCACTAACCCACACATAAATCAAACTCTTGACCTTAATAGCAAGATGTTTCCTATCAATTGGTGCAACCATCAAGGGATTAAGGACAATTTTTGGAAGAGGTGGTGGATGGTTTTTGACCATCCACCATGTAACAATAACCAGGTCTCCCAATATTTCTTGAGGAAACTCTACTACGAGGTCGTCCTCAATAAAATCCCCAACTATTTTGATATGTGGGACTTTCAGGGGAGAGGTGGTGGGTTTGCACAAGATAGACTAGGTGCACATCAAGATCCTTAGTAGAAAGGAAAATGAGCACATTGCTATCCTTTCCGTTATGAAGGAGAGTGCTGAGATTGACACTCTACAGTCTATTAGTTCTTTGAACCAAAGTATCATCCAACATGCCAATCCTACAGTACAGTGTTAGCCAAGGGAGTGTTTGAGGGGTATGGTTCCATCCCATTCTTGTCAGGTTTGTGGGTTGGTCTATGCATATGCCCCCATAGATAGTGAGGAGGCTAGTGCACAAGATACATTTGTAGCTACCCAATTGGCAATGACAGATGCCATGTTGAATGAGGATTTTGGCCTCGATACTCAGGTAAATTTTAGCATGTTCATTGAATTTAATTTATTAAATTTCATTTTTGAAATGCAAGATTAACTAATTTAGTTTAATGATTGTAATAAAATTTTAGGGTCATAGTGTTGATACTATTTAAAATGGCCTTCCACCTATTTTTTACTGCACTGCATCTACTTTTGAGGTATGTAACTAGTAAAAATTATAAATATTACATGTGAATAGAATCATTATATGAATGGTATTCTAATATCTTATTTTGGATGTTGAATATGTTAATATTAGAGGTTTCACTACAACACACCCCAATGCAAGTGGAGTACAAACCTTCATGTAGGTAATAGAATAAATAGTTTAATTAATGAATTATACTTAATAGATCTATGTACTTTATATTCATATCATTGATTACATTGCATTGCACCTCTTTAAAACTCAAAGCATTAGTTCACATTACATAACTAATAACTAGATGTTGACATATGGAAAAATTTCAATTACAATATATTTTTTAAGAAAGTTAACATAAGCAGTGTTGGAATTACTTCACATAGCATAAGTAATAACTAGGAGCAACTGCTAATTGCATTTTCTTTTCATGGCATTCCATGAGACCACATTTTATTAAGACATTTTTTTCAAACATTTCACTACCTTGGCTATGTTATTGATGCTTAGAAAAAATCTATGAAAGCATAATAGTAAGCAATAGCATAGACAAGGCAGTGAGCTGTTTGAAAAAATTCCTCAAAGAAATGTGGTCACAAGGTGATGTCCATCACCATGAGACCTAATTTCTTTAAGGAATTTTTTCAAACAGCTCACTGCCTTGTCTATGCTACCACATTTTCCATATATGTCTACAAAGAATTTTATCAAACAATTCACTTCCTTGCTACTATGGCTAAAACCCTAAAATAGGTGCTTTCCAACAAATTGTGGATGCTTGGAAAAAATCCATCACAGCATAATAGTAAGCAATAACATAGACACAACAGTGAGTTGTTTGAAAAAATTCCTCGAAGAAATATATAGTTCAATAAGTACTCAAAATTTTGTTCATTATCTCATACATTATAAGCCATGACTTGCATCACTATTGTAGTTTTCGTGATTGAATAATTTGTTATTTTATTTTTAGATGTTGGAAGCGGAAACACCTCCATATGTTCAAAGGGCAATGGAGCTTGGTGTTTTTTCTACTATAGACTCCTTGATGCCTCTCAAGAGGGTATGAGGAAGATTAATAAATTTCAAATTAAATTCATTGTTATAGCTTTTAGATAGTGAAAATTCAAATGATTATTGATTCCCAGTTTAATTTCTCTATGGATGGTTTCTATAGGACTTTAGCATGCCACAACATGGGCATGCAAATATTTCCCTAGAGGAGAGTGATCGTTTGGTGGTGGTAAGTGATTATTTTGTTAATATAATATTGTTTATAATATAATTTCTATATATTAATGTCTTTACTTGTTATTGTAACTGATAAGGCTTGATGAGGAACTAAACCCTAGGAGGAGCACCAAGAGCACCCCTTGACCTTAGAGTAAATGAGTGATAGACACATCGTCATCCACCTGACCAGTAAAGGGAAAGAGTTTTTTTCAAGATCTTTGAGGGCAATGACTTTTGATTCTAGGGTCCTTTGTTGTATGCCTATATGCCATTTTTGGACATATTTTATATTGCATATATTTAACATTGTATGCATATATGACATTCTTGTAAGCCTATATGGCTATTTTGTATATATTTTATACTCATATGGACATATATTGATGTATGCCTACATGGCTATTTGGTCAATATGAATATTTTTTATTGATGGTGTCCATATTTGTATTATAAATCCACACTTCAATAGATATGAGTTATGTGTATTCAAGTGTATCTTTTACAACTTACGTGTATACTTTGTTACTTACATGTATTCCAATGTATACTTTGCAACTTACATTTTTTCATGTGTATACCTTGTATTCATGCATATACTTTGTATTAATGTTTATACTATGTATTCATGTGTATACTTCAAAGCTTATGTGTATTTCAGTACTTGTGCTTCACTTATTGACATGTATGTTTCACTTATTCACGTGTATACTTATTAATTAGTTAGTCCTAGCATTTCTCATTGTTGTTGTTCATGGTTTGTCTTGAATATTTATTAATTGATGCTAAACAACTTTATTAGTTGATGCTAAAAAACTTCAATATTTCCAAAAATGATTCATCGACAATTTATCATTTACTTATGTGCTAATTCAATATGGAATCCAAGGAAGAATTTAAAAGGGATAAAGCTAGGAGGAGAGGGTAGATATATATTTATAGTGTAACATATTGTACCTTCTCTATACAAACTTCTAATGGCTCTTGTATGCTTTTCTATTCCATTTTCTACTTTTCATGTCCCATTTTCACAGGTGGATCATCACTTCTCTCAATTTTTTTCCTTCTCTTCTAGGTCCTCACCTCCACTTGTGGTATTCTAAAATAAGCTCTAGTTTGTGGTTGGCACCTACCAAGATTCAAAGTAGTCATTAGTTTTCCCCTTAGTTGTCTTGGGTGATCTTATTATTTCTTGGTTGGTTACAATGTATTTGATAGTTAATTTTGTGGAGATGGAACCTCTCATTCTTTCTAGTAGGACATTTTAGGTAGATTCCTCTTCAATAAGAGCTAGAGTTAATTGTTTCTTTTGTTTTCTTTGAAATATTAATTGGAGTGGGGTAAGGATACTTTTAAATGAAATATATGGTTGAGTAGAAGCATAGGTTGTGAATTGTTCTAGCACCAAATCTACCTATGTAATTAGCTACCTGGTTTGTAAACTTGGAGGTTTTGATTTTTACTCCTTTTTCATCACCAAATGATATTATTTTTATTTCACTTACTTGGATTTGAGGATTTTTTGGAGTGAAGGAAGAGATAGGATTGAAATGATCCTTCTCATATATATCATCCCATTTATTACCCAAGTAAAAGTGACTTGGTGTGTCCACCATGTGTCCAACTTCTTGCCCATATTTTCACCAATTACTTATTCTATATTCACTCCAACCTAGCTTCTTCAAAGAATGAATTTTTTAATTATAGGTGATATGCAACAAATTTCTTCTAGAATGTTTGATATGATTGTGGAATAGGAATAGGGGTTGTAATATCTCATGTATCAACATATATTTATACCTCTTCTTTGGGCTATTTTTAGCTTTTGCTTATGGTCAAGGCTGTAGTGTGAATTTATTAATGCCATTGTTCTTGATTCTCTTTAGCTAGGTCATAAGCCACCATGTGGGTGGCTCATATTTTAATTGACCTATGATTAGGTTTAGCTATAAATCTTTCAATTTTTTTTCTAGAATCTTGAAAATTTTCCTCTTTACAACAACCATATTGTTGCAATGGCAAGTAGGATAATTAAAAATTGTCTTGCCCTTGCTAGACTTGAGGATGATCATACAAGATTTTAAGAGTCATGTAGCCTTCTCATTTGTGATTAGAGCCATAATAGGAATAAGAAAGTTACCTAAATACTAATATCAATAATATTTAATTCAATGTAAGTATGAGATCCGCATAGTAATTAGATCATAACCCCTTCAATAATTAAAAGGTTTAGGCTTTCCTCAACAATTTTGACACCCAGATGTTTTACCTCTTTCATGAAATCATATGATTTTGGTGTGGAAAACTCAGACTTGTGAACTATCATGTGAATCTTTATCTTTTCCTTTATTTTGTATTCCATCATAAGTGATCAAGTTGGTTGAATGTAATCCAGATGCTTTAAGTAGGTATATTGTTCTTTTGACAATAATGGAAAATGAGGTAATAGGGTTTGATGCAATCAAATATCTATATAACTCTAGCAATGATTTTTTTGGAGATTGTGGAATAGTTGAAGAATCCAGTTGGTGGAAACATGGATCATATTCATGGTGAATATCTTATGCAAGATAAATACCTCTTCAAAGGAAAATAACTATGCAATCCAATTGGGAATATGAGAGAATATATTATCAAACAGTTTCATAGTGGCAGCTTGGCTGGGAATTTTGGAAAGGATAAGACAAAAGCCTTAATAGAAGATAAATACTAGCCTAAGATGAAAAGAAACATAACTAGGTATGTGGTAGTGTGTAGGATTTTCCAAATGGAAAAAGGAAACTCACATAATACAGTGTTGTATATTCTATTACCAGTACCCACAAAACCATGGACAGATTTAAGCATGGACTTTGTGTTAGGATTTTTGAACACACATAGAGGTAATGATTCCATTTTTGTAATTGTTGATAGGTTCTCTAAGATGGCCCATTTCATTTCTCGCAAGAAAACTAGTGATACAACAAAGGTGGTAGAGTTGTTTTTTATAGAAATTTTTAGATTGCATGGTGGTCGGAAAACCATTACTTTTGATAGGGATACTGATACAGGAGGAGCATCCTTAGTTTTGGGAAATCTTGCATCAACCAAAAATATTTTCTTTCAGTTTTGTTCTTGTCCTATTCTTGCTCAGTTCATGTTGGTGGATTCATCATATTTGCTCACCAGACCCTGTGGATCTAAGTGTACATTTTGGACATGTTCATATTCCTTATTCCAAGATTTGCGCACAATTGGATCTTTTTCTGGCAAGTTATTGATTCTAGATTTCATGGTAGTTTCCTAAACCGACATTGAAATAGCCTAATGGCTAATTTGATCGTTCATGGATCATCCCCGTAACTTGCAAACCTTAACGGTGTGATTTTAATTGTTCCATGGAGTTTCCCTGACCTTCATTATATGTCCACACTTCATCCTATGCACCTATTGATGGATTAATTCAAATTTGAGGCCAACCTATTCATGCACATGTTAGAATTTCCTTCATCGAAGATTGTGATAATTGTTGGACAAAGTGAATGTTTCTAGACCCGCAGATGTGATCTAAAACTTGTAATAGATCATTAGGATAGAGGAAAATGATAGTTAGAGGAATATCAGATTGATATGTAATAGTTTCGCTCGCATATAGGAGCATATTGGAATGTTGTATTTTTGAATATGTTATATTAGGCCTGTGAGCCGAATTTGTAAGCTTGGATATTGTCGAACTAAGATTTTTGTTAATGAGAATATGTGCATCTACATTTACCTCCATATTTTGTGTTGCTTTTGTTGTGTTACTCTTGTTGCACGGTCTGGATTGTTCTCTTTGAGGACCCTCCTACCATGGCTACGTCAGATTGGTATTAGAGTGAGATTTGATCCGTGCAAGGTCATCAAAATTCGCAGAGTCCTTTTGAATATTTTTTGTGGGGTGGAAGATTGAGAATCCAACTTGTAGCTGCAGAGGACTTGTGTAAAGATGGGGGGAAGAAGAAATGGTAGAGGAAATGGAGCACGTGGAAATACAGACCAAGCGATAATGGAGATGTTGAGAGGAATTGTTGCCAGATTAGATGAAGTCGACATGGCCCAGAGAAGAGGTCAACCAGTCAAAAGGGTATGTGCAGGATCATGATGAGCCAAAAAGTGGCGATATGAAGGGTATTTGTAGGGTATGTGGCTGACGACTTTTTTTTACCCAAAATTGATGAAACAAAAAGGGATTTTAAAGGAGATTCTTAGCTTTCCAAGAATGTAAATTATGCTTTACTTTGATTTTAATAAGTATTATTATTATTCATTTTCTATTTGAATTACGACTAAAGTCCTGATTGATAGGTTGATTGAAAAAAATCTATAGGTTTCAAACGGTATCACATTTTTTGAATCCAAAACATGCTTTACATACTATAGAATTAAAAAAGAAAATTAAATTTCATGAATTTTTGACCAAGTTAAGGTGGTTAGACATACAAATTTTTATATTTTTTAAAAGTTGTAATAAAAAATTCATAATTAATTATTTACTTGGAAAAAAATTACAAAAAATATGCATCACATCTGTACATGAGTCCTCTACTTACATCTAAAATATTATAAAAAAATATTATCATTTTATTGTGGTTAGGGTGGTTAGATAGAAACCTACTTATTTTTTCCCTGAAATTTAAGTACTACTGCATTGAAATTTCAAATTTTCACCATATATATAATAATAATAATAATAATAATAATAATAAACCTAGTACTTTAGAAACTACATTCAATTTTCTATAGATTAATTCTATTCTTGCACATTTTTGAAATAATATAGATAACTTATTCAAATTTTTACATCAAGTTGCCTAACTCTGATTTTTTTGAATTTTTTGCCACTTAAGGGCCTATTTTTTCCATGATGATCCTGCGCATACCCATAAGAGCCCTAACTAGATCGAATACAAAGCCCCATTTCAATCCATTCGATTATAATGGTAAGTTGGATTCAAAAGAATTTCTTGATTGGATTACAGAGATGGAAAATTATTTTGAATTTGAAGGTACCACTGAAGATAAGAAGGTGAAGTTTCTTTGTACAAAGTTGAAAGGACATGCATCCCTTTGGTGGGAACATTTGTAGACAGATAGGAAAAGAAGAGGAAAATAAAAGAAAAATTCATGGGATCAGATGGTGATTAAGTTGAAGACAAAGTTTATTCCTACAGATTATCAGATCAGTTTGTTCCGAAGATGGCAAAATTTGAAGCAGAAGGAGTCAAGTGTAACAAAGTCTACTAAAGAGTTCTATAAGTTGAATATTAGATCTGGACATTTGGAGGAGGAGATTGAGCAAGTAGCTAGATATGTGAATTGCTTGAGGTCATCTATACAAGATGAGATTAGTTTGATTAATTTGAAAAGTGCGGAAGAGGCATATCAATGTGCCCTAAAAGCAAAAGAGAAGTTGAATAAAAGACATGAGAAAAGACAAAGAGGAAGAGGTGGAAGATTTCAAAGAGGAAGAACTTTTACTGGAGGAGGAAGAGGATATTTTCCAGATCAGAATAAGGATAAGGAGGTTAGTAAGAATGACAATTCATACCATATAGGTGATGGAAAATCCTATAGAAGAGGAGGATATGGTGGTTACCAGAATGAAGGTTATACAAGAGATGATAGAGGACAAGAGAAAATGACATTCAAGGGAACTTGTTATAAGTATGGTGAAGGACATAAGGCATTTGAATGTAATTAGGGAGAGACAAGCAAGAAGATAGAGAACAACAGAAGAACAACCTTTGTGGAGGAGGATCATGTTGAATCATCTAAAAAACCAGAAGATGGAGAAGTGTTGGAGAATAAAAGAGTATTGTGTCAAAGCGAGTTGGAGAAGGAGCCATTGTAGAGAAATAATTTGTTCTGAACCAGATGCAAGGTAGCTGGTAAATGTTGCAAGGTGATTGTTGATAGTGGAAGCTTCGAGAACCTAATTTCTAAAGAGATGGTGACTAAAATGAAGTTGGAAAGAATAAAACACCTGAAGCCCTATCAGATAGCTTGGATTCAAGATGAGCATAAGATACTAGTAAGTGAACAATGTTTGGTAAAATTGAAAATAGGAAATTACCATGATGAAGTTTTGTGTGATATCATGCCTATGGATGTATGCCATGCTTTGTTGGGAAGGCCTTGCCAGCATGATGGATAGGATATTCATGATGGAAGGAAGAATATATATACCATTGTTGCTAATGGAATGAAACAAACTTTGTTACCCTTGAAAGATGTTCCTAAAGTTGAGGTTTGTATGAATGCTAGGGTTTGTCTGGTCGATGGAAGGAGATTCCTTGATGGATTGAGACATGAGAATGTGTGTTATTCCTTGATTCCTAAGAAGGCTGAAGACCTGAAGCATGTAGAAGAACACCTGGAGGAGATAAAGGAGTTGCTGACAGAGTATGAGGAGATCATTTAAGATATTGTACCTGATGGATTGCCACCTGTAAGGAGTATTAGTCATTGCATGGATTTTATTCCTGGAGCTAGTTTACCTAATAAAGTAGCACACCAGATGACACCTGCAAAGAATGGAGTTGAATAGACAAGTGCAAGAATTTTTTAGGAAGGTTTTGATAAGGGAAAGCTTAAGTCCATGTGTAGTACCTATTGTGCTAGCACCTAAGAAGGATGGAGAATGGAGGATGTGTATAGACTCTAGAGCTATAAACAATATCATGGTGAAGTATAGGTTTACTTTGCCCCGGATGGATGACATTATGGATTGTTTGAGTGGAGCTAAATACTTTACAAAGATAGAATTGAAGAGTGGATATCATCAAATCAGAATTATAGAAGGCGATGAGTGGAAGACAACATTCAAGACAAATGAAGGATTTTATGAGTGGTTGGTTATGCCTTTTGGACTAAAAAATGCATTGAGTACTTTCATGAGATTGATGAATGAAGTATTGAAGAAATTCTTGGGTAATTTTGTGATTGTTTAATTGGATGACATCTTGATTTTCAGTAAGAGTAGGGAAGAACATTTGTTGCATATAAGACAAGTTTTGCAGAGGTTGAAAGAAGAGTAGTTGCTAGTAAACATTAAGAAGTGTAGTTTCATGAAGGAAGAGTTGGTATATCTGGGATTTGTGATATATTTGGAGGGATTGAAGATGGATCCTAAGAAGGTAAGAGAAATTGTTGAGTGGCCTACACCTGATGGAATTGGTGAGGTGAGATCATTTCATGGATTGGCTAGCTTCTACCAAAAGTTCATTAGGAATTTCAGTTCTATTTTCAGCCCTATGATAGAAACAATGAGAGGAGATAAGAAGGATTTTAGGTGGACATCTAGAGTGGACCATAGTTTTGATTTTTTGAAGCAGAAGGTGACTAAGCAGCCCGTGTTGGCTTTACCAAATTTTAGTAAGGTATTTCAAGTAGATTGTGATGCAAGTGGAAATGCAATTGGAGTAGTGTTGAGTTAAGAAGGAAGACCAATAGCCTATTTCAATGAGAAGTTGAATGATGCTAGGAGAAGATATTCAGTGTATGATCAGGAGTTTTATGCCATAGTTCAAGCCTTGAAGAAGTGGAGACATTATTTGTTTCCTAAGGAATTTGTGTTGTATACAAATCATCAAGCATTGTAATATTTGAACAGTCAGGGTAAGTTGAATCAAAGACACATGAGATGGGTAGAATTCTTGTAGAGCTAAAATTTTGTCTTGAAACATAGGAGTGGAAAGTCAAATAGAGTTGTTGATGCTTTGAGTAGGAGAAGGAATTTACTAACAGAGATGGGAGTGGAGGTATTAGGCTTTGATGAATTGAAGAACTTGTATAAGGAAGACCCAAATTTTGCAAAACCTTGGAGAGCTTGTAAAGAACTAGCTTTAGAGGATAGGAGTCAGTGGTTGGATTATTTTATTTAGGAGGATATGTTGTTCAGAGGAAATCAGTTATGTATACCCTAGAGTTCCATGAGAGAAAATCTAATAAAAGAAAAGAACAGTGGAGGATTTTTGGGGCACTTTGGAGTTGATAAGACAATAGCGTTGGCAAGTGAGAAATATTTTTGGTCATAGATTCATAAGGATGTTAGGAAATTTGTGTTGAGTTGCAGATTTTGTCAAGTTGCAAAAGGGAGTAGTCAAAATGTTGGATTGTATAAGCCCTTGATATAGTTTTAGAGAGACCTTGGGAAGATATAAGCATGCATTTCATACTTGGTTTTCCAAAGACACAGAGAGGTAATGATTTTATATTTGTAATGGTAGAAATTTTTTCTAAGATGACACATTTCACACATTGTAAGAAGACAATAGATGTAGTACATGTAGTAGATTTGTTTTTCAAGGAAGTGGTTAGATTGCATGGGTTACCTAAGAGTATTGTTTCAGACAAAGATGTAAAGTTTGTCAGTTACTTTTGGCAGACACTTTGGAGGAAGTTAAAGACGGATTGGAATTTCAGTTCTACTTTTCACCCATAGATTGATGGATAGACAGAGGTAGTAAATAGAATTTTGGGGAATTTTCTGAGGTGTTTGGTTGGAGAGAAGACCAGAAGTTGGGATTTGGTCCTTGCACGAGCCGAGTTTGCCTACAATAATTTAGTGAACAAGAGTACTGGAAGGACATCTTCTAAGATTGTTACTAAAGTTCATCCTAGAGGTATATCAGAGTTGAGAGACATCAGTATGGAAGAGAAGAGGAGTACAGAAGTAGAAGAATTTTTAGAACACATGAAGAAATTGCATACTCAAGTGAAACAACAATCGGAAGACATGAACCAAAAGTATAAGGAGAAAGTAGATTAAAAGAGGAGACAAAGAATTCAAAGTTGGAGATGAAGTGATGGTGTATTTGAGGAAGGAAATATTTTAGGTTGGCACATACAACAAGCTAAAGATGAGGAATTTTGGACCTTGTAATATCTTGAAGAAATTTGATTCAGGAAATGTATATGAAGTGGAGCTACCAGATGGCATGGGTATATCACCTATATTCAACATTGCAGATCTACATCAATACCACGAAGTAGAATTAAATGAAGATAGTAAAGAAAAATTGGAGAAACAGTTTCCTAAACAAAAGTCAAATGATATTGAAGAGATTTTGGATACCAGAGTTGGAATAAAAAATCGTGGAAGGCAGTATAGAGAATATCTTATGAAGTGGAAGGGTAGACCAGTGGAAGATTCTTCTTGGATTTCTCAGGCTAAGGTAGACCATCTTGGTTTTCCTTTAGCCTCGGCAAAGTGAGGGACTCAATTTTTCTTTAATCCTAGATGTCTGATGTAGGAGCATCTTTGGTTTTGGGAAATCTTGCATCAACCAAAAATATTTTCTTTCAGTTTTGTGCTTGTCCTGTTCTTGCTCAGTTCATGTTGGTGGATTCATCATATTTTCTCACTAGACCCTATGGATCTAAGTGTACATCATGGACATGTTCATATTCCTTATTCCAAGATTTGAGAATGATTGGATCTTTTTCTTACAAGTTATCAATTTTGGATTTCATGGTAGTTTCCTGAACTAACACCAGTATAATTTTCAAGCCTAATGACTAATTTGATCATTTGTGGATCATCCCCATAACTTGTGGACCTTAACAGTGTGATTTTAATTATTCCATGGAGTTTCCCCAGCCTTTATTATAGGTCCACACTTCATCCTACACACCTTTTGATGGAGTAATTCAAATTTGAGGCCGACCTATTCATGCACATGTTACATTTTCCTTCATCGGAGATTGTGATAATATTTGGCTGATGTGGATGTTTCTAGACCCGTGGATGTGATATAAAACTTGTAATAGATCATTAGGATAGAGGAAAATGATAGTTAGAGGAATATCATATTGATATGTAAGATTTTCACTTGCATATAGGAGCATATTGGAATAATGTATTTTTTAACATGTTATATCAGGCCTGTGAGCCGAATCTGTAAGCCCAGATGTTGCTAGCCAATTGTAACTAATATTTGTTTTAATGATAATATTTGCATCTGCATTTGCCTCCATATTTTGTGTTACTTTCATTGTGTTACTCTTGTTGTATGGTCTAGATTGTTCTCTTTGAGGACCCTCCTACCATGGCTGCACTAGATACCAAGTTTTTGAGCCACTTTTGGAGAACTTTATGGAAGAAGATGGGGGCCAAGATACATTTCAGCAGTGTCTATCATCCCCAAATAGATGGGAAAACAAAGGTTTTCAACCGAAGTTTGGGAAACTTGTTGAGGTGCATTGTTGGAGAGAAGCCCAAACAATGGGATTTGACATTACCCCAAGAGAAATTTTCCAACAATAGTTCCATGAATAGATCAATAGGTAAATCAACATTTCAATTTTTTTATTGCAGGAAACCTAAGGGTGTTTTAGCTTTGGTGCAACTACCACTTGGAGATAGAGCTAGTGATGATGGGGAAGCATTTGCAAAATGCCTTCAACAATTATAGACAAAGGTAAGGCAGAAGTTGGAAGCGAGTAATGAGAGGTACAAAAATATATCAGATGCTAGTTAGTGATATCAAGTCTTTAATGAATGTGATTTGGTGATGATTTATTTGTGAAGAGAGCAATTTCCTATAGGAGCATACCACAAGTTGAAGTATAATAAAATTGGACCTTGTAAGGTTCTTAAAAAAATCAATGACAATGCTTATGAGGTAGATTTACCAGCCAATCTAGATATTTCCCCTATGCTTAATGTTTTTGATTTGTATACCTCTCATGGTGAAGATCATGGTGATGACATTGAAAAGGAAGTGGATTGGCAATAGACAATTCCGAGTAGGAAACGAGACAAGATTGCCCAGATTTTAGATAAGAAGACCACTCATACTCGACAAGGAGAATATAATAAATACTTGGTCCAGTGGGAAGGATTATCACCAGTAGAGAGCACATGGATTACATAATGGGATTTGAATAATTTTGATCAAGTAAAGTGGCAACAGTTTGAGAACAAGAACTTGCAGGAGTTGTGTGGACTTCCTGAAGTTATAACCTTTGACTCGGTTATTTGTTTGGGCTGAAATTTTATGTGGAGAAGTGTCTCAAAGATTTCTAAAAGACACCAATGAATCTATTTGATTGGACCAAATCTCAACACATTTCTAGGGTCAAATTCTTTCATTTAAGGCCTCAAAATGGGCTTTAGTGGGTTTTTTGAGTTTTATAAGTTTTTAATTTTCAAATAATTTTTCATTTATGCATGCAATCTATGTAGCGTGTTGACTGATAGAGTAATTCAAGTTAGATTTTAATAATAAGGAAGTTTTGTAGTCATCCAAATAGATATGTAAATTACAAAAAATGCCAAATTTGGAATCTTGTAAAAATATACCAAAAAAGGTAATTTTGGATTGTAGTTGAAATAAGAGTTTTTTCTCATTGTAGTAGGAGGATGGAGGCAAAGGAATAAAAGATAGTTAATCCAAATTCTCGTGTTTTATGTGTTTTGTTACTTTTATTATTAATGGTGAACATATTATAGTAAATTGGCTACATCACTAAAATATAAATTCTCTTTTTTTTTTTCTATCTATTATTTGTTCTCTATTTTTATTGTTCTTTGACATCATATATCTTTCTATGTCTATCCAATTGTATTTTTTGTTTCCATTTTTTCTTCTCTCACTAAAACATAAGTTTTCTCTTTCTTTGTATTTTTATCTACTAGCATATATACCTTCATATTAACCTATATAGTATACACCGAGATATATTATTTTCAAGGTGTATATTTTTGTGCTTTTCTCTTTTTTAATTTTTTACTTTTTTGAATTTTAAAAAATACAACTAGAAAATGATATATCTTGGCATATATCATATAGATTAATATTAAGGTATATTTGCTAGTTTTCAATCACAGACACATTCAATAATATTATACTATATATTAATTAAGGTTTGACATATTATAATTAATGGTTCTATTAAATGGTAATATTAAATTATAATATATTATAAATAATATTACTATTATATTTTTTAATTCTATATTATTAATAATATTTTGAATATTAATATTATATTATTATTAAGGTTCATATATTTAAGCTTATAAGGTTAATATATTATTAACCTATATCTAAACCCAAGCTTTTCATAAAACCCTATCACTAACCCTAACACTATTTGAATTGAAATTGTAACGATAACCCTAACTAACTCTAATATTATTGTTAACCCTAATCATAAGCTTAATAAAATCTAATAGCAAGTTTAACCTTAATTGTAATTGAACCCTATTCCTAATGCTAACCTTAATTGAACCTTAACTTTAATCCCAAGTTTTGCTGGTATTGGATGGTGTGATGGTTTATAGGTGGCATTGTTGTTCTTGCCACCAAGGTTCAAACCCCGTTGGGTTGGTATTGTTGAATGGTTGTATCTGGTTCATAGCTCTGGTCAAAAGCGTTTACCCCTTGAATAAAAAAAACTTTAATCCCAAGTTTTATCTTATAAGAGCATCCTTAATCCTAACCTAATAATAAAATTAAAACTAACATAATTTTAACACTAACCATAATCTAAACCTAATTGAATCATAAGCCTAATTAAATCGTAATTGAACTACATCCCTAATATAACTATAAATGTAACTCCAAACTTATATATGTCTGATAATTATAATTTAGCATATTCGTAACCCTAATTATATCATAATCATAATTGAAACATAATACTAACCCTAACTCTAACCTAGATGAGCTCTAATACTAACCCTAATTGAGCACTATAATTTAAATATAACATTAACCCTAATTGAACCCTAATTTAACCCCAATATTAACCCTAATCAAGCAGTTTTTATGAACCCTATTTGAATTGTAACCCTTAAAGCATTGTAAGCCTAACCAAAATTGTACCCTAACAATAATACTTTCCCAACCATCATACTAACTATATATAATGGTGTAAAATTGTGCCTCTTGCAATTTCACATACATTCTTGTACCCACTTTAATGTCCATCCCCTTAACATCTTGAGTAGGCTCACTTTATCCCTTGCATCAACCTTTTCCCTCCTCAAGATGCTCCAACACCCTTTTTTTAGAAGCTACCCTTGCATGTCAACTTTGCATCAAACTTTGTGCCATTCTAGTTTGTGTTGTTTTGTAGCGTGACGTGTCTGGACATTAGCACACAACACTAGCGTCCTATGACATTTTAATACTCAGACGATCATTTCTAGGCATGTTTTCCACTTGTCACCTCCATTTGCCAGTGGTAATGGCCCGAGAAGCTTCTTTTCCCTCTTTAAAAGTTCTCTTTTCACTTCATTTAGGACTCTTCTTCTAATTCTAGCTTCATTCTAGCATTAGCTCTTACATTCCCCTCTCGCTATTTTATTTGCATAAATCCATATAGCTTGCTACATTAGAACTTTCAAGTTCTCTTGGAAATACTCTTTGTAGCCCACTTGGCTCTTGCATCTATCTCTTTTACCTTATGCTTGTGAGCATCCTGGGATTCCATATCCCTTATCATTTGCATCTTTACTTCATGATACATGTTCTCCTCCTTGAGTATGGATTTCTTTTATCACCTCTTTCATGATACGAGTTCTCCTCCTTGAGTGGGGTTTTCTTTTATCACATGCTACTTAGTGGTACGAGTTCTACTCCTAAGCAAGTTTTTCTTTCACCACACACTTTGTCCATTTTGGTTACACTCTCTTTCTATCTAGTTGTTTGTGGAGGTGGGAACACCAAAACGAGGGTTTGATTAAGGAAAACCCCTAAACTCCAACACTTTCTCCAGATATTATGCTTGTAGGTTTTGAAGACATTAATTTACTATAGGTTTCATCACTTGCATGGTTATGAGCATCTTCTTTCCTTTGTTCTCCTTAATATTTATCATCTATTTCACTTTATTTTAGCTTTATTACGTTCTGTCATTTTCCTACATTATGTAAGCTCTCATAAATCAGATTCCTAGCAGTACTTTAGCCATTTTCTATGATAAAATCGCCCTCTGGTCCATACGAGATGCTAAAGTGTCACGCTATCGTTTGTATTCTATGTTGATGTCTTGTGGCCAAGAGCCCGTCAGTTTTTCCAGAGAATCTTCATGACTTGCTCTTTCAAATTCTAGAACTTTTGTGTTGTTCCTTGAGGTATTTTAGGGTAGTTCACCCCATGAGGCTCTCTGAATGAAGAGAACTCATGAGTAGCGAATCCCTCTTCTCTACACTATAATTGTAATCCATTGTAATTGATCCCCAACCTTAGTTTTAGTTGTAACTGAATGATAACCTTTACCCTAATTGAATGCTAAACATAACCCTAATTCTAACTTTAACCCTAATTAAAGCCTATTCCTAATTGAATTACAAGCTTAATCTTAGAACCTTAACCATAACCATAACCCTATTTGAAACCTAATCCTTAATGAATGATAACACTAACTAAACCACCAGGAGAGAAAAAGAGAGCACCATGCCTAGCGTAAATGTACCCATCCATACATGTTGGAATAGTTAGTTTTTTCGCATGAGTTACATAATAAAAGTTGCACCACTTTGCAACTTTACATTTCTTGCATTTGACAACTTTTTCCTCAACTGAAAAGTCGTCACTACAAGAAAACACCTCTGATATGGAAAAAACTGAGAGAGGTTATTATAGAGAGGCCCAACGCAATCCCATAGCCTCAAATGGGAAGTTTGTAAGCATCACAATTTTTGAGTAATAGCTTGTCAAAGATTACAACCATTTTGCACTTTGGACTCTTAAGGGATTGAGCCGGTACGACATAGCTCAAAGTGATTTGGCATGTTTGGGTGTGAAAGAGGACCATGTCTAGCATAATTGTACCCATCTAGACATGTTGGAACATTCAATTTGGTCACACAAGTTGCAGAATGAAATTTTCACCAATTTGAAACTTTACACTACTAGCATTTGATAACTTTTTCCTCAACTGAAAAAGTCGTCACCACGAAAACAAACCTCCAAGATAGAAAAAACAGAGAGGGATTATTGTAGAGGGTCCCAACATGATCCTATAGCCTCAGATGGGAAGTTTGTGTCATGATTTTTGAGTAGTAGCTCTTCAAAGATTACAACTATTTTCCACTTTGGACTCTTGAGGGATTAAGCTAGTTAAATGTAGCTTAGATTCATTTGGTGTGTTTTGGTGTGAAAGAGGAACATGCCTATTATAAACGTACCTATTCAGATGTGTTGGAACAATTGGTTTGGTCATATGAGTTTCAGAACAAAAGTTGCACCACTTTGCAACTTTACACTACTTGCATTTGACAACTTTTTTCTCAACTGAAAAGTCATCACCATAGGAAAATGCTTCTGAGATAATAAAAAAATCAAGAGAGTTTATTGTAGATGGTCCAAATGTAATCCTATAGCCTTAGACAAGAAGTTTATAAGCATCATAGTTTTTGAGTAATATCCCATCAAATATTGCAACCATTTTTCACTTTGGACTCTTAAGGGATCAAACTGATACACCGTAGCTCAAAGTGATTCGACATGTTTTGGTGTGAAAAATAACCATGTCTAGCATAAATATACACATTTATAAATGTTAGAATAGTTTATTTTGTCACACGATTTGTAGAACAAAAGTTGCACCACTTTGCAACTTTACACTGCTTGCATTTGATAATTTTTTCTCATTTAAAAAGTCGTCACCACGGGAAAACACCTCCGAGATAGAAAAAATAGAGAGAGATTATTGTAGAAGGTCCCAAAGCAATATCGTAGCCTTAGATGAGAATTTTGTAAGAATCATGGTTTCATAGTAATATCTCATTAAAGATTGCAACCATTTTTCAATTTGGACTCTTAAGGGATCAAGCCAATTGAATGTAGCTAAGAGTGATTCAGCATGTTTGGGTGTAAAAAAGAACCATGCCTAGCAGAAAAATACCCATCTGAATGTTTTGGAATAGTCAATTTTATTGCACGAGTTGTAGAACGAAAGTTGCACCACTTTGCAACTTCACATTGCTTGCATCTGACAACTTTTTTCCTCAAATGAAAAGTCGTCACCATGGGAAAATGCCTTCAAGATAGCAAAAATCGAGAGTGTTAGAAGAATGAAGAAGAATGGCTAAATATACAATTCTTTGTTGTCATTTATGTCACCATGTTATACAAGTTGTGATTTCTAGTCTAAGTTTGTGCTTGATCTAATATTTTGGTCTAGTATCTAAACTGGTATACAGGTTACACCCTTCGGTATTTTGGTCCGCAATTCTCCACGGTTGATAGTTGATGCTTGCGGTTTTGGGAAGTAGTTTATGGGTGTTGAAAGAATGTATGTTCATAATTTCTTATGCTTTGGTGCTCGACATTATTCCATTGATTACTTTTTTCTATTAATTCTATTTACTGGCCGACTTCATGAATATGCAATGGTATGGTGGATTAATTTTTTTGTTACATGGATATATGTGTGACCTATCTTAGGTCTATGCTAATAGGATAAAGTGTGCTACATGTTTTGATTTATTATTTGGAAATATTTTGTGGCTGCTTGAGCCTAAATTTAGTATTATTGGTAAACAAGAATTGCATCTAATTAGGTCGACCTAATTGATTCTTGCGGATGGATCGAGTATATATGTTGGACAGTTTTGAAGATTAGAAAAATGTGAATGTGAAGAAGTGCAAAAATGATGAAGTGTGTTAAGTCAATCTATTGAACATCACTAGAACTGTATCAACACTTTTTAGGTGCACTCTCATCAGTTCATTTCGGCTCTGAAGCCAAATTTTGCTTTGTAATCCATTTTGTAGGTAGTGAGCCTCCTTGTAAGCAATGAGCTTTTGTATCCAGACAGTGAGTCCTATTCTAGGTAGTGAGCCTCCTTGTAAGCAATGAGCTTTTGTATCCAGACAGTGAGTCCTATTCTAGGTAGTGAGCCCTTTGGCAATGAGCCTTATATATTCGGTTTTGGAACTACTTTTTATTGTGAGTTAATCCTCACCGTGGTTTTTCCCTTTTTGGTTTTTCCACATAATATTTTTTGTTCATTGTGCTGATTTTTCTTTTTGTTATCTGCATTCATGTTCATACTTAATAACAGAATAGTGTGGTTGTGAAATTGATAAGTGTTAAAGTTTCATGTTTGAATTTGGTGACAACTGATTCACTCACCCTCTCAGTTGTCCTGTACCTTTTAACAATTGATATCATAGCTTTAGTTCCTTGGTGTAGAGCTTAACCGCTTGAGGAAGATCCTAAGGGTTGATCAAATGGATGATAAAGAAAAAAATTAGACTGCTCTTGAAGATCTTGATAAGGAAGAAAATGAAAACAGAGACTTGAAAGAAAATCAAGATGAGGCTAATGAATGTATCTGGAAACTAAAAGAACAATTGAAGAAATTCAAGGAAAGACATAGAGAAGTGAGTGAGCAGTAGAAACAAGAGATCATTGAATTGAAAGTGCCTGTAGAAGAAAAGAAAAGAATAGAAGAATTTTTTTTTGGATCTGACTCCTTTGATTCAAAGGATATATGGATGATGCTTGTCAAGGGTCAAATGAAAAAGATTGGTGAAATGTGGAATGCATGCTCTCTGAGTGAGAGACTTAAAATTGATGATATGTTGGTTGACTATTTACTCGATAAGGGTATTTCAGTTTCAGATGTATCAGATTCTTTTCCGAATAATCTATTAGAGATTATTAAAGAGAGAACATTGTTGGAAGGACTTGAAGGTCATAAATTTAATGTTATGATTGACAGAAGATGTACCAAAGCAAAAAAAGTGTTATCTGAACATATTAATGAGACAAAATAATGCATCAAACAAATATATGACATCTACAGGTATTGTCTCTGGTGGCTGACAACTATTTTCAATTTCAAAAGTAAAATTGAATCTATTGAATCTAAGATGAATAGTATTGGAAAGGATTTTGATTTCTTCAAAGACAAGGATGGAAAATAGAGAATAAGAGTTCATAAATTGTAAGTAGAGTTTATGATTACTTAGAGGCAAAAAGAATACATGGTTAAAACCTTCTGGTTGGTTAAAGAGATTGTTGAGGTCCAATTGGATCATCTCTCCGAAATTCTCCTTGTGTGGAAGATTGTGAACGACAGTGTATGTCTTCTAATCAAACATCCTCCTTTACATAGTTGTCTTTATTGGATGGTATGAGTGCAAGGATGAATTTAGCTATGCTTTCTTAGAAAAGAATTCTTCCAATCATAAGAGAAAGGTACAAGAAAATATTTCATGTAAAAACCGTCATTTTCACTTAAATGTTTGAAATGGAATGTGGGATTTCCTTTGTATATACAATGTTGCCCTATACAAATGTTTACATACTATTTTTGCTCAACCTTTGCCATTGATGTCAAAGGGGGAGAAAATGTTGTAAATTTTTGGCACATGTTGCCATCAATGACAAAGGGGGAGATTGTTGGAAGAATGAAGAAGAATTGCTAAATATATGGTTCTTGTGGTTTTAGGAAATAGTTTATGGGTGTTGAAAGAATGCATTTTCATAATTTCTTATGCTCAGGTGCTCGACATTATTCTGTTGATTACATTTTGCTATTAAGTCTATTTACTAGCTGACTTCATGAATATGCAATGGTATGGTGAATTAATTTTTTTTTGCTACATGGATATATGTGTGACCTATCTTAGGTCTATGTCGACACGATAAAGTGTGCTACACTTTTTGATTTATTATCTGGAAAGATTTTGTGACTACATGAAGCTGATAGTTAGTATTTTTGGTAAACAAGGATTGTATCTAATTAGGCCAACCTAATTGATGCTTGTGGATGGATTGAGTATATATGTTGGACAGTTTTAAAGATTAAAAAATGAAGTGTGAGAGCGAGGAATGATATTGATGTGAATGTGAAGAAGTGAAAAAATGATGAAGTGTGTTAAGTCAGCCTATTGAACATCATTGGAACTATATCAACACTTGTTAGGTTCCCTCTCATCATTTCATTTCGGCTATGAAGCCAATTTTTGTTTTGTAATCCATTTTATAGGAAGTGAGCCTCCTTGTAAGCAACAAGCTTTTGTATCCAGACAGTGAGTCATATTCTAGTCAGTGAACCCTTTAGCAGTGAGCCTTATATATTTGGTTTTGGAACTAATTTTTACTATGAGTTAATCCTCATCGTGGTTTTTCCCTTATTGGGTTTTCCACATAAATCTAGTGTTCATTGTGTTGATTTTTCTTTCTATTATCTACATTTCATGTTCATACTTAATAACATACTGTTTGGTTGTGAAATTGATAAGTGTAAAAATTTTGTGTTTGAATTTGGTGACAACTGATTCACCCCCCTCTCAATTGTCCTGCACCTTTTAATAGAGGGAGGTTATTGTAGAGGGTCCCAATGCAATCTTGTAGCCTCAAATGGTAACTTTGTAAGTGTCATGCTTTTTGAGTAATAGTCTATCAAAGATTACAACCATTTTACACTTTTGACTCTTAAGGGATTAATTTGGTACAACATAGCTCAAAGTGATTCAAATTTTTTGGGTGCAAAAGAGGACCATGCCTAGCATATGCATACCCATTCAGACGTGTTGGAATAGTCAGTTTGGTCGCATGAGTGTTAGAACGAAAGTTGCACCACTTTGCAACTTTACACTGCTTGCATTTGACAACTTTTTCCTCAACTAAAATGTCATTACCACAGGAAAACACCTCTAAGATAGAAAAAATTGAGAGATATTTTTGTAGAGGGTCCTAATGCAATCTCATATCCTCATATGGAATTTTTGTAAGTGTCATAGTTTTCAAGTAATATCTCGTAAAAGATTGCAACCATTTTTCACTTTGGACTCTTAAGGGTCCGAGTCAATACAACGTAGCTTAAAGCGATTCAGTGTGTTTGGGTGTGAAAGAGGACCATGTGTATTGTAAATGTACCCATCCAAACATGTTGGAACAATTATTTTGGTCGCACGAGTTGCAAAACGAATGTTGTACCACTCTGAAACTTTACACTACTTGCATTTGACAGCTTTTTCTTCAACCGAAAAGTCATCACTATGGGAAAACGCCTCCGAGATAGAAAAAAATAAGAAATTTTATTGTAGAGGGTCCCAACGCAATCCCATAGCCTCAGATGGAAAGTTTCTAAGCATCATATTTTCTGAGTAATGGCAGGTTAAAGATTGTAGCTCTTTTAAACTTTGGACTCTTAAGGGATCGAGCTGGTACAACATAGCTCAGAGTGATTCAACATGTTTGGGTGTGAAAGAGAACCATTCCTATCATAAATGTACCCATCTAGATGTGTTGAAATAGTTGGTTTGGTCATACAAGTTGCAGAATGAAAGTTGCACCACTTTGCAACTTTACACTACTTGCATTTGACAACTTTTTCCTCAACTGAAAAGTCGTTACCATGGGAAAACACCTCTGAGATAGAAAAAATTGAGAGAGGTTATTATATAGTGGTCCAACATGATCCTTTATCCTTAGATGGGAAGTTTGTAAGCATCACTATTTCCAAGTAATAGCTCATCAAATATTGCAACCATTTTACACTTTAGACTCTTAAGGGATCGAGCTACTACAACGTAGCTCAAAGTGATTCAACATGTTTGGGTGTGAAAGAGGACCATTCCTATTGTAAATGTACCCATCTGGATGTGTTGGAATAGTTGGTTTGGTCACACAATTTGCAGAATGGAAGTTGCACCACTTTTCAACTTTACACTACTTGCATTTGACAACTTTTTTCTCAACTAAAAAGTCATCACCAAGGAAAAATTCCTTTGCGATAAAAAACCAAGAGAGGTTATTGTAGAGGGTCCTAAGGCAATCCCATAGCCTCATACAAGAAGTTTGTGAGCATCAAGGTTTCCAAGTAATAGTCCATCAAAGATTGCACCCATTTTTCACTCTGGACTCTTAAGAAATCAAGCTAGTACAACGTATCTTAGAGTGATTTGACGTGTTTTTTTGTGAAAGAGGACCATTCCTAGCATAAACGTACCCATTTAGATGTGTTAGAATAGTCAACTTGGTAGCACTAGTTGCAAAACAAAAATTTCACCACTTTGTAACTTTACACTGGTTACATTTGACAATTTTTTCCTCAACTGAAAAGTCGTCACCATGAGAAAATGCTTCTAAGATAGAAAAAACCAAGAGATGTTATTGAAAGGGGCCCAACACAATCCCATAGCATCAGATGGGAATTTTGTAAGCATCACAATTTTTGAGTAATAGCCCATCAAAGATTGTAGCCATTTTGCACTTTGGACTCTTAAGGGATTAATTCAGTGCAACATAGCTCAGAGTGATTCAACATGTTTGGGTGCAAAAGAGGACCATTTGTAGCATAAACATACCCATCTGAACATATTGGAATAGTCGATTTTGTCGCACGAGTTGCAGAACGAAAGTTGCACCACTTTGCAACTTTACATTGCTTGCATTTCACAACTTTTTACTCAACTAAAAAGTCATCACCACGGGAAAACACCTCCAAGATAGAAAAAACCGAGAGAGGTTATTATAGAGGGGCCCAACACAATCCTGTAGCCTCAGATGGGAAATTTTTAAGCATCATAGTTTTTGAGTAATATCCCCCCAAATATTGTAACCATTTTCTACTTTGGATTGTTAAGGGATCAAACTGATACAACATAGCTCAAAGTGATTTGATGTGTTTGGGTGTGAAAAAGGACTATACCTACCATAAATGTACCCATCTAGATATGTTGGAATAGTCAATTTGGTCGCATGAGTTGCTGAACAAAAGTAACGTGTAGAATCCAAGGAGAGTGTTGATTGTGTCCCATATATGCATCTTTCTCCTTCAATGTAGTCAACAATAAACCAGCTAGAATCTTTCCTCCTTTATATGCAACATTCCATTTGATATGAGCAACAAGGTACTACATTTTCCGCCATGAATGAATTTGTGCCTCAATACAACCAACAAAATTACGATTAGTCTCAATTCAGAAAGAATAAAAGTGCATTGTTTATTGCAAGTTTACAAAAGTCCAAACACAACAAAGAGATAAATCAATTAAAAAATTGTAGCCTTGTCAAAAAATGTCTTAAACAGAGTATTCAACATAGGCCCGAAATATGCATATTGAACCCTTGATTTCAAAACCTTGTTCAAAATTTAAGAAAGGTGATACGCTCATATTATAGAATGAAGTTGACATATTATATATGCTTAGATTATAAAATGAAGTTGACATATTAGAGAATGAAGGCTATCAACACTAACCAAACTAGAACAAAATTATCAAAAAAAAAAAATTACAAACCAAGACGAAGAATTCCATCAAACTTGGAAAACAAAAATGTCAACCTTGGTTCATGTGTTGTCTCAGTAAAGACCTGCACCATAAAAGAATCTGTTTAAACATAAATTTCAAATTTATTTGATGAGAAAATATTTTTGATATCCAACTAGGAAGCCTTAACATCCAAAAATTACTAACCTGATGTTTCACAACAATTTTCCCAATAGTGACATCATCTTTACTTAATAAACTAGATATTGATCCACGCCATATTGCATCTCATAGGATTCTTCTTCACAAACAAGAAATGATATATATTAATTGTTTAGCAACTTTCTTAATATCCCCATGTAAATAGACTAAACTAAGTGAGTTTGAGGGTTTGAAGTAGAGTGCCATCTTCTTGGTATGTGGTTGACTTTGATCATGAATTTTATCTTGAATAAAAATAGTAAGCTAGCTGCACTATAAAATCAGTGTTAATCATTGTTAGAAAAATAACCACAAAATCCTCTTTAATTAAAATATTCCTTCTAGATATTTCAAGGCAAGATATTTTAGTTAATTTCTAAGAGAGCTAATTTCACTATCCAAATAGCCATCAATCTATTTACTATATATAATTTGTCAGAATTCAGAATTTGAATGTAATGAAACTAACCATAATTACCAAAGATTTGACACCAAAATGTAGTACAAAATGAATTGTTTGACAACAAATGTGTTTTGATAAACTAGATATACCCTTGATATATTTATTTAAATAACAAGGAAAGATCAAATTGGAGACAACAAGATATCATTCATTAATTCACTTCAACAAACAATTGAAACCATAATTCAACCACTAATTATAACTTCATTCTATTGATCTTCAAAAATATTTTACAATATGTTTCAAAATTTTGTCCTAACTGACATGTCCAAAAGTGTCTTTTGAGTTATAGTCCACTTTTAACATAAATACATAATTCTTAATTATCATTGTTTACATAGGATTACATAAAAGAAAAGAAAGATGAGAAATGAAGAGAAATGATCAGATGTTGAAGTCTAGACCACTTGCAAGATACAAAAGCTCATTACTCATCGTAAGGTACCCATGATCATTCAAATCTGGCAAGGTCCTCTCTTCATGATAGTATCTGCAAGGCTTGGCATTTCACTACAAGGCCTATTCTTTTGGGGGAGCTAGATATGTATGCTCCCATTGGTACACTATGTCATCACGAGGCCATTTGTAGTCCTGTATTTTTTTTTTTGTTGGCCAAGTGACTCTTCCATATGTTGTCTAATAACCCTTTGTTATCTATGATGAATTTTGAGTATCCAACATCAAATCCAATTATTCCATCCAAGGTTAATTTGAGGCAGTGAATATTTATATCACCATCCTTCTATAAATTAGTGAGGCAGTTAGGAACAATTTTGCTAAACCCATCTATCCAATCCTTGGATCCTTTCAGTTGATCATCATCCCTTAGTATATTAGGCATGAACCACTGCTTTAGTATGTGAAATGAATCCATTATTTCCTCGATCTTTTGGTCTTCTGCAAATATTTATTGATATTCATTTGTGACCATTCAGACCATTTTCTGAGTAGGCTTTAAAGCTGAGGGGGCCTCAACACTTCTTTGTAAAATTATGCACAAAGTCGTTAAGGTTTGATATTCCTGTCATTTCTTGAATAAGGGGTCCAATATAGGTACATGGGCCTTTATCTTATCAACTGCTTGTGACAAGGGGACATAACATTCATACGCATATTTCAATTTTTCCACAATTAGTTTAACCCTATCCTCCAAGATCTATTCCAATACCCTGAGGGTTTCTCTTTTCTCTTTCCTTTGTTTCTTCATTAGTCTTTTTCAACTTCTCAATTTCTCGTTTTAGCACATTAACTTGTTCAACAATGTTTACACCTATACTAGTCTAGATGGCAGGAGGTTGGTATACTATTAATTTTGTGCTTTGGGAAGGACCTGCTCCCTTCAACTGCTCTTTCAATTTCACATTTTCTATGAATAACCTATTCACTTCATCATTCAGATCAGTCTATGCTTTCTCATATTCTTCCAATCTAATCTCCATAGATTTAACCACATCCTTAGTAAAAATTGTTAAGTGCATTGTCATAGTAGCTACCTCCAATGTTGATGTGTCTTGAAGTGTCCTTACCATAATATTCCCTCTCATTTATTTTACAACATCAAGCAATCTTAGTTTTTCTATTCTTTTTTTCTTTGTCCAAAAGGCTAGGGTTTCAAGTCTTGGATTGTAACTTGTACCACTCATTCCCTCATCTAAATTGAATTTAGAAACCAACATGGGATCTTCTTGGCTTCATCATGAACTTCTTGATCATTATGCCCATGTACATCAACTATTTCTTTTGGTCTGTGAGAATTAGTTGCAAGCTTAGGCGATGGTTGATCAACTTCATCATCTTTAAAATTGAAAAGTACATTAGCTACCTCTTCAATATCCCCTACTCATTCACTTATTTCATATGCCACTAAGGGGGCCACTCCATGTGTCTTCTACCTTTTAGGACTTGGTTGCTTAGGGGATGCTTCTAATTATATTATAGCAGTTTTTGTTATAGAATTTATGATTAGAATACCACTTGGTTTGATTGGAATCTTGGAGGGTTTTGAAGACTAGCCCTCAGGTTTCTTTTTTGGATCAACATATAATCTTTCAAAGTTTTCAATTATTAAGTTCATCCTTTTGATAGGACCCCCTTCTTCAACATAGAATCCTTGGAATCTAGTGTCCCTTCTCTTATTCTCCTCCTCAAGCCTCTTTATGATTTACCACTTCCTCTTCCTCTAAAAAAATTCATTAGCTGTAAAGAAATTTCTTATTACATCTTCTTTGTAATCCATTACATGGCTAATCCCAACTTTAGTGAGAAGTGTATGATTTATAAAATTAATATACCCTTCAGGATCAAAGAACCTTTCTCCTTGTCACTTCAATGAATACATCATCTTCAAATAGTTCTGCAATTCTCCAAGAGTGTCAGACCCTACAGATAGCTTGTCACATTTAGTTAGGTTAGGGAGGAATTCCCCCTTTTCTGTCTTTTCATAACATCTTGCTCCATCCATAACATTTTCCACATAAATTCTAAAAATACAATTCAAATAGAAACAAATTTAGGTAAAACATGTGGGGCTTGAGGACACCCATAGACCCTTATTATTGTTTGGTCTGCTAAGAAGAACCAGTCACTAAAAGTATCAGTGTGTCCCTGCTTTGGCTTCAATTTTAAAGGTCTTAATACTTGCATGATTTTATTAGGAAATCTTGGTGAAATATGACCAAGAGCGGCCATGACCTTTTGATCTGTATAGGATCTAGACTAAATTGCAGAATTGAATGCTTAAATTTTACAAAGATTTATCCAAGTTAATCGGAACAAAATTAACTCATAGAAATAATTAAGGTAACAGGAAATAACAAAGAGATGCCAATAGAATAAGAGAGAAGAATAGAGAAAGAGAAGCAAACAGAGTTTGATTACAGAGTTCACCACAAACGTGACTACGTCTCCGGGTCAGCTCCAATAGAGTACGACCGATCTGATTAATCTCCAAAATGAAGTACAATGCACCAAGACCATTCCTTCGAGCACTTCGGTAGCATAACAAAACTCCGACGTACAAGAATGGCTCAAAGATCTCCTTTCTTTGTATCACCTAACACCTGTTTCTCTCACCACTTAACTTCAAAAAATTCTCTTAACCCACTCTCACTCCTAAACTCCCCTTTTATACATCAAATTTCCCAAATATGGTAGAAAACCATATGATTTACAATATACCCCAAAATCCCCTAATTCCATATAAAAATCAAAATAATCTCCCTTATTTTTACATAAAATCTTCAAAATATGTAATTTTAGCCCATATTATCCTTATTCGGGCTTAAAATATTTTCGTTAGTTACAATTAATCCTTAAAAAGGATTATTGTTTAACAATTTTGGGGGAATTATTTAAAATATGGGTATTCGGTATTGGGAACTTAACAAATAAAACCGATGCCACTTGTTTTACTAAAGCCATTCCATGGCTTAGCGGAGGTTTATCATTTTGTTAAGCCGGCGGTTAGGGGTTCAACCCCCGCCGCTGGCTTTTAATAGCCATTCACCAATTTTTTAAATCAACAAAAGAAAACGGCCACTAAGAATATTCAGCGGAGGTTACGGGGCTCAACGGTGAGGCCTGTGTGTAGCAGCATGGAGGTCGGGGGTTCAAAACCTCCCCACACAACTTTTAACAAACTAAACAACTTATCCGTCCACCGGACGAAGAGAGAACAAGCCACGTGCCACACTAGGAGGGTGCCACATGGCAAAATCTAATTGGCCAATGGCGATGACGTGGATGACAACTCTGCGCTGACGTGTATGATGACGTGCCCGATGACTTGGATGACTGTACCTGTCACATATGTTGACTATGTGTATGACTGTACAAAAAGGACACGTGTCACCACCTGATTGGTTCCATACAGATGACTCAACTGCCACGTGTCTTGCCCAAATTCATCCATGTGGATTCCGTATGGTACGGACAATCTGCTGACGTCATCATCCGTACAGTCACCTCAAAAGTCAACTTGAAACTTTGACCAGCTGTATCTTGAGCATACGACATCGGATTTCAACGAAACGAACGCTGTCGGAATCGTCTCGACGAGCTCTTTGTGATGAAACCAACTTTGTTGATTTCTGAGGCAATCATTTTTTTCGCTTTCTGGACGCCCCTGAAGCCAGTTTGACCGGCCGTAACTTGCACAAACGGAGTCCTTTTCACTCTGTTCAAGTTTCGTTGGAATTAGGACGCCGAGATCTTTTTGATGGTGCAGATTCTGGAGAGAATGGAGACACTTCAATTTTCACTAAAAATATCCACCGGATCACCTTTATTTTGAAATCATCATGAAATATTACATAATCACTATTTTTACATCTACTATCCTAGATGTAACACCATTTTTGTATAAGAAACCTATTCCCTTCATCATCAGTCATTACCAAACACATTATTTTAGTCCATCTATTTATGTTTTGGTACAATATTAAATGAAACAATAGAGAGTATTTCCTGAAAGTGATGGGAGCTCAGTTCTCTCTTACTTGCAAAAATCCCTCATGTAGCCCTTTCTCAATTTCATCAGAAAATTCATACTCAATGTTGACTTCAGGATTTTGTATCTCCATTGCCATCATCATGAGATAGGTTGGCATCCTCTCTTCAACATCTATTCCAAGCACATGGCACAAAGCAAACTAAGTTCTTTTGAAATATACTTGGAATTCTTCTATGGAAAATGGATCAATTTGGGAGGGGGAGATAGGTATCATCCTATTGTTTACACCCCTTTTCATGTGTAAAGGAAGTTCATCACTCTTATAGGTTTTTCTCAATCTCCTATAATCCTCCTCACTTCTGTCCAAGTCGATCTTAGTGATAGATTTCTTGTATAACATAAAACACTCTATAATTGCTTCTTTAGTCAACACCACTAATAGTGAACCATCTGAAATTCTTATAGTCCTGGTAGTTAGGTGATAATATTGTGCCAATACTGTAATAAACTCAACATCTACGAAGAAATTTGGGACTATCAATTTGGAAAATCTAAGCTGCAAGGATTTGAAACTAGAATCTTGTCATCCCTTTTTTCATAGACGTACCAAAATAAATCCCACCCTGAGATAGGGATAATTGGGTCTCTACATTTATGGGTTGTACCTTTAAACACCTTTTTGAATCCTTTGTCTATAGAATTAGGTAACACATCTAAAATGGATTGTTGCATGGACCTCTTCTTTGATTTAGAAACTGTTGACTCTTCTCTTTTACTTGCAAGTTGACATCTTTTGGGTGTTAGGATGAAGAATTTACTCCTAATTGATTTCTTTAAGTGTCTATTTGTAGAAGAAAATTTTGTTCTTATAAACTTACTACAAAGGGTTTTTGTGAACATACCTGCTGAAATAATAGCTGCAACTTCTTCCCACTTGAACTCCCTTTCCTTCAATATGCTTAGCTGTGTGAATGCAAAAATGTCATCGAGTCCCAAGTAATATTTTTTTTGAGCTTGGTCACCTCACTATTAGTGTCAATTTGTGCAAAATATTTTAGAATCTACCCATATTTCGAGTTTGAATATATGCCTTTGATCTTGGGAAATCAAACGGTGTAATCATTAAATGCTTTAACAACTTTTACCACAGTACCGCTCTGCTATTTCAAGTTCAATATGGGGTAGTGTTAGTAGTACCGCCACCCTATGCACACCCCTTTGGACTCCCACGAGACGACGGGTTAATTCTAGTAGTTTAGTGACTGTTCATCGCCATACCACTCTATTATATCAAGACCAGTTAGCAGTACTTCCACCCCATGCACACCCCTTTGGACTCCTGTGGGACAATGGGTTAATTCTATGGTTGAGTGATTTTTCATCACCATACCATAGTGTCATTGTTTACCCCTTGTGGGGTTGTAGTTTACTTTAATTGTTAACATGTCTCACCGCCACCCTTTGATATTCATATTTGGTTGTCACAGTATTGCAATAAGCATTTATACATTGACCTATATGTCCCTCCATCCTACACATACCTTTATTGAATGTTGTGGTAGTGTGGTATTGGATTTTATTATGAATGCAGTATTTTAGATATCATTTTTTATAAAAGATTGAACAATTTTCTAATTTTACAGTCTCTCAATTTTAGTTTTCAGTGTCAATCAAACCTAAGAGATCATTTCTTTGTTTGTAAGGAGGAGGCTTATTTCACCTAATGTTAAGATATCTATATGTATTATTAAATCAAAGATCTTCATTATATGTTTGCATCTAGAAAACATATAGGACATATAAGAAATTATATTCTAACTAAACAAAATGAATTTCAAATTTGCAACCAAAGTAAGAAAACTAAGAAGAATGATTGAACCTAACTTTAAATGCACTTCAAATCAGCAATGAACATCTCAGGTTTTTTATACAATGTACCAAAAAAATAATGATTATTACATTAAAAAATGTATTAGTAAAACAATAGTGAATAAGCATACCTATACTCATATCTTTATTACATTCAATAATAAATTACACCATAGATATAACCAAAGTTTAGGTGATAAAACATCATCATAATCATCTGCATTGCCAACAAGATCAAAATCCTAATCATTTGTGTTTCCATCTGCTTGATTTTCTTCCTCATCCTCATCTATGACATGCAATGCATTCTCTCTTCGAATCTCTTCATTTGTAATCAAAAGGTCTTCTTCAAACACTCCATCGTTGTCTTCATCCACTTCTTTGAATGTTTCTTGTAAATTAACATATTGCCCATTAGGCATTATATCAACAAATTCCATTTTTTTTGTTTTGAACGAGACTTTGTTTGAATGACATACAACTATCCCAGGCTTCTTACATCATCAATTAGAAATGATTGGTTAATTTGAGGATGGGAAACATACGACTCATTTGTCTCTAATAAAAATTGTATTGTATTTGTGCATACAAATCCATACTCATTAAATTGTACTGAAGATGGTAGGATCTACTTACATTTTAATAATATAGGACTATTTTCACCATAGTCCACTAGAATAATTTTTGGATGAATCCAACATTGAATTTCTTCTCAATTTCATGAAGAAATTCAACAGTAACAACACAATCACAATTTGTCTTACCTTTGTCTTTTTCTTTTTCTCTTAAATGACTACCATAGGCCCACATTCCACTGAAATGTGAGGCCCATAAACATGTCAAGATTGTGAAATCTCACTTTCCTCTATTGTTCTATCTTGACCTTCTTTGTTTACATCATTGACTGCATTATTAATCCATTCTTCAAATTTTGGAAAAGAATCACCTCCAATAAAATCAACATGGTATCTGTGATTTTGAGGTCGATGTTGCATCTAAGGTTGATTGTCTTCTTCATATTTTCTACATAGAATATTAACATACAAATAGTAAGATTAATAATATAAATGTGTAAATGCAATTAAGCAAATAAATTATTGTGTAAAATTTCTTTTACCTCCACTAGTTATCGAACAAAGATGTGTTTTGAAGAATATAGGCATGTATCACACTTCTTTCTTGATGTGATAGCTTGAAGCAAAATCCATTTCCATCTAATACTTCACCTACAACTATCTCTTCTTCGTCATCATACCATTCACGTCGATTGAAATTTTTAAAATAATTTATATATTCTATACAAAATCCCATGGAAGAGCATTGAATATCCCTCAGATAGACTACCTTCTGATTTTTCCCTAGTACGGACATTTTTTTTCAAAACCTTCATATATTGTTCTATAGGATACATCCATCTTGTTCTTATCAGGCCACAATTCTTTAGTTCATATTGTAGATTTATCAAAAGATGCATAGAAATGTTAGTGGAAATTTTCGTTCCAATAGACAAAGGACTTCGATAACCTCCTCCCTCAAAATATCAAAGTTCGAAGGATCTAATAAATGTAAACTCATTCTCTTTAATATTAGGCCCAACCTTATAACTACCAATCTTGGCCCCTTTTCCAAACTTCATATATTTACCACAATAGGCAAAATATTCTCCATGATGACATGATAGTCATGGGTCTTGAGGCCTCTTAAGCCATTAATGTCAGTTAGGCTACTAATACTACTACTTACATATCTAGTAGGAAAGCGAGTCTGAGACATCAACTATAAGAATTGTGCACATTGTTCCTTTGTCTAGACATAAGGAGCACTAGGTTTTCTATATTTTTCATCATCATATTTTTTAACCCAATTATTTCAACAAATATTTAGTTTTCAATAGTATGCCTAATGGCTATATCCTTAAAGTGTGGAAACTTATAGAATAAGCACAACCTTTTTACACCACTTTCATTACATGGATCATATCTATTACCAGAAATCCCATCATTTTCAATAAATAAAATTCTTTTTTGTCCATTCTCAACAATGTAATCGCCTATTATTAGTAATGGTGCTCCATGATTCTCTTCTTGACCATTGAATGGTGTTTTTTGTTGATGATATGGATGATCCATTTTAAGGTAAGAAAAATGTCCACAATAAATACACTTATGCAAACTTCTTGAGTGCCTCACAAAATACTTAAAGTTGCAAGCAGGACATCCATGGTATCCATGAACACTGAGACCATACAATGTGCCATATGTAGGAAGATTATGAATCATAAACAAAAAGGAAGATCTTAAAGTAAATTTGATTGAATGACCATCCCTTAAAGATTGAAATGCTTCAATTCCTTTCCACAATTCTATTAGCTCATCATATAATGACTCTATATAAGCATCAATTGTATATGAAGTCACACTTTTCTTTCCTAGTATAATCAATGGATTAGTTGCTAACCATGGAGGAAAGTTATATTTTTTAAAAAACACTGGCTAAGTTGACCATTTAGTTCTTTGATCTAAGAATGGGTTCACCCCATCTAGAGCCAAACCCAACCTTATATTATGAGGATCTTGAGAAAAATCAGGCCATCTATTATAAAATTCCATCCACATATTAGAATCAGGCA
The DNA here is from genome assembly GCA_007258455.2 of Sequoia sempervirens. Classification (NCBI taxonomy): domain Eukaryota; kingdom Viridiplantae; phylum Streptophyta; class Pinopsida; order Cupressales; family Cupressaceae; genus Sequoia; species Sequoia sempervirens. Next base: position 186,966,610 of record VDFB02058242.1, read on the forward strand.
CATGTCGTTGTTTTCCATTAGTGCTCTTATTTTGGGAATGGCATTGCATAAGTTCAGCAATGTCTCTACACCTTTACATTCGGTGTAATAATTGGATTACTGGAAAGTGGTGAAGAACCTTTCTAGGAACCACAATTGATTTCAACCCTTGTCTATACCTCACTTCATGACATTTCAGACATTCACTCTCACTTTCAAGATTCTCACGAAATAATACACAACCATTCACACAGGTGTGAATGTTTTCATACCCTAAGCCTAGATTAGTGATTTCCTTTCTACATTGACTTCGTTTTGGTTGAAATATGGAGTCAGGTGGTAACAACAAAACTTAATAATGCCAATAACTAGTCTACACTCTCATTTGTCCAACTAAACACCACTTGAAAGTTAAGAATTTGAAGGATTGTTGTCAAACAACTTAACATGCAATTAGCTTTCATAGGATTTGAAGCATCCTCCATCAACTTGGCCAAATCATTGTTTAGACCCTCATTCAACATTCTATCAACTTCAAACACTTCGTCTAACATTGTTACCTCTTCATCTCTCACACTCTTCCATTATATCATATCTTCATAATAATTGACATTCCAAGGGCTTATACTACTATGCCCATATCTTATCATATGTCAATAAATCTAACCTGTTTTCTTCACCTTTCCACCAAGACAATCATTACATGGACATGGATATTTTTCCATGTCCCTCTCATCGGCTATTCTCTGATCAAATGCATGGTATTGATTCATAGTCAACCTTTGGCGTTGATCCATCTGTAATGTTCTACACATAGCAACACAAAATTGTAGACTAAGAGACAAAAAATGTTTTTTTAATTAAAATGCATTTCCATAGCAATAGAGTTATAAAGAGAAAATAAATTAGAGAGTTTAACTAATGAATCATAAAAAATAGTTTTTTGTAGTTTATATTCAAATTGTTGATTAAATTGCATTGCACATCTTTCAAACTCATAGCATTACTTCACATTGCATAACTAATAAATAGATGTTGATAGATGAAAAAATGTAAAAAATCATAGAATAATAGACAAAAACTATTTTTTTTAATTGAAAGGAATTTTCACAACAATAGAGTTATAGAGAGAAAATAAAATAGAGAGTTTAACTAATGAATTGTAAAAAGTAGATTTGTGTAGTTTATATTCAAATTGTTGATTACATTGCATTGCACATCTTTCAAAATCAACGAATTACTTCACATTGCATAACTAATAACTAGATGTTAATAGATGACAAAATTTTGATTACAATATAGTTTTTACAAAGTCAACCTAAGCAGTTATGCAATTACTTCACATTGCATAACTAATAACTAGGAGCAATTGCCAATTGCATTTGCTTGTCATGGCATTCCATGAGACCACATTTATTTGAGGCATTTTTTCAAAAAATTCACTGCCTTGTGTATGCTACCACATTTTTCATACATTTCTACCAAATCATTTCATTAAATAGTTCACTATCTTGTTTCTATTGCTAAAATCCTAAAAAAGTGCTTTCAAACAAGCAATGGATGCTTGGAAAAAAATTTATCAAAGCATTTTTTTTGAAATTTTGCTGTTTGAAATGGGGAAAAATATATGTGGTTAGTTTTGTGCATTTTTTAATTGTAGGATTCTCACAATTAGTGAAAAAGGTAGTGTTCATGAAGGAATGGAAAATATGCGTAGATCCTTTGAATTATACCCGCACTGTGCAATGGCATTGAATCATTTAGCAAACCATTTTTCTTCACAGGGAAACATTTTCCTATGGAATAGTTGACTGAGACAACTCTTGTTTCAAATGACCACCCTCTTATGAAACCTCATTCATATTATAATCTTGCACGATCTTATCATAGTAAGGGTGATTATGACACCATTGGCCGCTACTACATGGCATCGGTCAAGGAAAGCCAGAGGCCACAAGATTTTTTGGATAGGTTCAATTGAATTTGGGAGATCTTAAGAGTTCTCTCTCAAATTTTGAAATGGTTCTGGAGGTCCACCTTGAGAACTATGTGAGCTTAAAATTTGTAGGCAATATATATGCTTAGCAAGGGTAGGTAGAGAAGGCTTTGGAAATTCTAAGAAGGGAAACTCACATAGATCCATGTGATGTTCATGCATTTATCAAGATGTGTGAGTTATTAATATTGATAGACCCTAGTACAACCTTAGATTCTCTTAAGAGAACAAAGTATTTTCCGAAGAAGAGAAAAGAAGAAGTACCCATTGAATTGTTAAACAACATTGGGGTTCTTCATTTTGAGCATGATGGACTAGAGTTGCCTCAACAAATTTTTATTGAGGCATTAGGAAATGGCTTTTGGGTTGAATTCATAAATAAAAGCCTTACTGTTAATTCTATAGTTTTTTTGTACACTTTAAGGATATGAAATTCTTTCATCGACTAGAAGAAGGTGGTGTTTCACTTGAGTTACCATGGGATAAAGTCACAACACTCTTTAATCTTGCTAGGTTGTTTGAACAGCTACATGATACCGAAAAATAATTTTTTTTATATAGGCTAATATTGTTTAAGTTTCCTCATTATGTGGATGCATATATACATCTTACAACCATGGCTCAGGCTCAGAATGAGATCTAGCTAAGCCTAAAATTGGTTGGGGATGCACTTAAGGTGGATAAAAACTCATTAAATTCTTTATGTATTCTTGGAAACATGGAACTAAAAATAGATGATTGGATTAAAGAAAAAGCAACAATTAAAGTAGGATGCCAACTTGTCTTGGCTGATGAAGCAAAATGAAAAGATGATGAAGAAACAAGGATTCAGATGGAAAGGAGAAAGCAAGAGGAAGAAATTCGGCAGGTGATGCAATAAGAGGAGAAATTTGAATGTGTGAAGGAATTATGGAAGAGTAAGTGTAAGGGCACGGATAATGATGATGATGAAGATGGTTGGTCTAAGAAGAAACAAAAGGAAAAGAAGAAAAAGAAGAAGGATAAGGACCACAAGGCTTATGATTCTTATATGGAGGAACCTGATGTTTCCATGGAAGATGAGGAAAATTATATGAGTGATAAGGCACAAGGTGATGTAGAAAATTCCCAAGATCTTCTTGCAGCTCCAGGTCTAGAAGACTCTAATGATGATGAGACAATTTCTCTAGTTTCAAAAAAATCATGAAGGAGACATGCATACTCTGATTCTGAAGATGATCAACCATTGTAGAAATAGAGTTCAGAGAAGATGATCCATATGATGATGATCATGTCTAGGATTCTTGAGCTTTAACCAAACCTATCTCCTATTTTCCAAGAGAAAAATCCCGAAGGCCCATGGGAAATGAATGAGGAGCATTTAAGTTTCAACTTGGTTTCATTTTGAAAAGGGGACATTACATTAATGTACAAGATTTGTTTAACAACAAAATAATTTAATCCACCTATTTGGAATTGTAAAATAAAAATAGATGAATTAATTTTTTTTCAATTAAATAGATTCTTTTAATCTAGAATCTCATAGAAAGATAAAGCATAATACATTTAAAGACACATAAAATGTTCTAAAATAAAGACTAAAATAGGTTGCCCATAAAAAACAAGAAAGAAGAAAAATGAAAAGATAACATACTAATGATTCATTTGAGGTTTCTGATAAGATCTCGTTTAAATGTCAAATGCATTTGGAAGGGACAAAGCATATTTGATTGACTAAAATTTTGAGGTAGCTTATCCATAGTTAAATGAGATCTTATCAAAAACCTCAAATGAATCATCTGTATGTTATCTTTTCAGTTTTCCTCTTTCTTGTTTTGTATGGGAAACCTATTTTAGTCTTTATTTCAGAACATTTTATGTGTCCTTCAATGTATTGTGCTTTATCTTTCTATCAAATTCTAGATTAAAAGAACCCAGATAATTGAAAATAGATTCATTCATCTATTTTTATTTTACAATCCCAAATAGGTGGATTAAATTATTCTACTGTTAAACAAATCTTGAACAATGTAATGTCTACTTTTTGAAATGAAACCAAGTTGAAACTCAAATTCTCATCATTCATTTCCCATGGGCCTTGGGGATTTTTCTCTTGGAAAATAGGAGTATAATAATAACTCAACAAGATCTTGATGTCAAAGAAGGGGCCACTTAAGTGTTGGCACAAAGACCAGAAAATGTTTATTCTGCAAATGAGGCAACCATTGTGTTAGGTGAAAGCCTGGGTCAATTTGATATTGCAAAGGAAATTTTTACTCAAGTACAACAAGTTGTTACAGAAAACATCCTTGGTAAGTTGTTACATGTTTACTTTGCACAAGGATAGTTTATGCTTGCAGTGAAAATGTATCAAAATTGTTTGAGTAAATTCTATTTTGGCATTGACACCCAAATTTTATTATATTTAGCTCAAACACATTATGAAGCAAAATAGTGGAAATATTTTAAAATAACATTATTAAGAGTAGTAGATTGTAACTATTGTAAGTTTCCAATCATAAAGTTATAGATTTTGTGTTTAATGTAATGAGGGTTTAAAATTTAATGTAATAAGGGTTTCGAATTACTTATGAATTCAATGTAGAGGGCATCCCCAAATATGACTTCGTTGCATACTTCAAATACTTTGTAGCAAACACCGCAGTCCTTGCCTGCCTTTCAGAATTCTCTAGGTCCTCTCGAAACATTCTTTATCAACCATGCAAGTTTTGTAACTCAAAATTCCTAGTGTAGTTCGTATGCCTAGCTATTGTAACTCAAAATGAGGCACCTCAATGCCGGGTTAACCAGCTGCAATGAACAAATGAAGTGAGTTATTCAATGAACGTGAATAAACACAAATTCATGAATCGTGCTAATACATCGCACCAATTATTGGCCGAAATGTTTTCTAAATTTTTTGTCTAATTTGTATTTGGTGACTAACTATTTAGTCATTTTTATTTCTGTGACTAAATATTTTTTAAGTCAACAACCAAATTAGTCATTTATTTACTCATTTATAGTCAAGTTACCAAAAATTAGTAGAATTTAGTCATTTTTAGTTAGTCACTAAAAGTTTTAGTCACCTAGTCATTTATTTTCCAAATTCTACTAGTGGTAGCTCAAAGTGATTTGGTGTGAAGGGCTACAAACTCATAACCTATAGGGTACCTAAGGATGTTTTATATCACATGCAAACTTACATCAACCTTGAAAAAAATCCTTTGAACTTGAATATCCTTGGATTCTAGTCCTGATATAAGTATTGTATGTATTACCTCCAAATTATAAAAAATGATACCTCTTGAATTTGTACATCGGTAAGACTTATACAACCACTAATATTTGCATTGTTTTGGAAATTTAGGAAATGCAATTCTCTTTAGAGATCACATACCACTTTTCACAAGCATAACAATGAAAAAAGAACTAAAATCAATGCTTAACAATGCTAAACCAGCACAAGGACTTTCTATCCATTATAGAAATTTCCTTTTCTTATTATTGTTCACCATTTGTAAATCTTTTAAAACTCCTCATAAACAACCTTTTCCTTGCATTCATTTGCATGGTTGAGAAAATTCTTCAAAGACATGAATCTTGAGGTCTTCAAATCAATTATTGTCCCTATTCACTTGATAAAGGACTACCCCTTTGTGATTATATTAGACCTTATGTTATTGTACTATGAAGTGTCCTTGCTTCCTTCTATTGACTATCATTTTTATGACTATCATCTAATATTTATATATGCAACTCATTGTCTTTAATACCTAAGGACTACCCTCTTGAATCCTTATGGACTATATTTCCTTGTGTAATTGCACTCCCTTTAACTAAGGTCTGCAACCTTTTGTGCAATCTTCCATTAATGACTGTCTTCAAACACCTTCAAGTATGCCCTTATAACTCTTGTTCTTAAAATATCATGGTTTTCATGAGATTGTTGTCCCTTTTATGATCATGATCATGCATAACTCGTAAAAAGTAATTGAAGTCAAAGGTACTAATAATACTTATCAGGATGAACAATACAATATAGGTTAGCACTATGAATCACTCAAGGGCCCATTTAGTAAGGAGAAGTCAAAGGATATAATGTAAAGTTAAAATAATGAAAGATAATATTCAGTTGGTATAAATAATGATAGAATAAAAAAGAAGTTTTTAAACAGGAATCACATACACAATTCATTAACAAGGATTGAAAGGATTTGAAACTAAGCTCAATATGACCACAAGAAACATTAATAAGCTCATGAAATAATACAATGAAACACCTAATACTATTACCAATGTACTTTAAAACAAAAAAATCAAAAATAATAAGTAGAGCATTGACATATTAAGTAAAATGTACATGTGAAAGGCACATAGCTTGGTCAACACTAGAAGCAATTTGCTACATAATATTGATTACAATATTCTATAATCAACAGTTCAATAAACCTAACTAATTTGAGCTTGAGTTGTTTGAGAAAATTCCTCAAAGTAATGGGGTCTCACGATGATGTACATCACTGTGAGACCCCATTTCTTTGAGGAATTTTCTCAAACAATCCACTAGCTTGCCAATTTGGTGAAATTGGCAAGCTAGTAGGTTGTTTGAGAAAATACCTCCAAGAAATGGGGTCTCGCGGTGATTTCATTCAACCCTTCATACAAATAAATTAAATATATGTCATTCAACCCTTCTTACAAAATACTTACAATCATCCTATAGAATAGTATTTCTAGCATCTAGACAAAGCTGGCATGAATTTTTTGATGGAATGCCTTAAAGAAATGTGGTCTCTTGGAATGCCATGATCTTGCAAGATAGGTACAAAATGGAAGCATGGAAAAGGCATGCAATTTTTTTGACAAAATGTTTTGGTAGAAATGTATGAAAAATGTGGTACCATAGACAAGCTAGTGAGCTCACTAGCTTGTCAATGCAGTAGAATTGATAAGCTAGTGGGCTATTTGAAATAAAATGCCTCATAAAAATGGGGTCTCACAGTGAGCTATTTTTTCAAACAGCCTGGACTAGCTTGTTAATTCTATCGCATTGACAAGCTAGTGAGCTCACTAGTTTGTCAAAATTCACATTAATATTTTGATGGAATGAATTAAAGAAATGTGGTCTTGTGGAATGCCATGATTGCAAGACAGGTAGAAAATGGAAGCATGGATAAGGCATGTGAATAGTTTGAAAAAAAAATTGGTAGAAATGTATGCAAAATGTGGTAGCTTTGACAAGCTAATGAGCCCACTAGCTTGTCTATGTGGACATGTATGCAAAATGTGGTAGCTTTGACAAGCTAATGAGCTCACTAGCTTGTCAATGCAGTAGCATAGACAAGCTAGTGGATGTTTGAAAAAAGTGCCTAATAGAAATGGGTGTCACAGTGATGTACATGATGAATCTCCCTTTTTTTTTTCTTTGTTTCTCATCCTCTCCCACTTACACCCCTTCCCCCTCTTTTATTGTGTTACCCATTTCTTCATCTCTTTCTTATTTTATTTACTTTTTACTCCTCAATAGCCCTTCCTACCATCTATTTCATTTGTTTCCTCTCCCTTCTTCCCTTTTCTCATTTTTCAATCCTACCCCTTTTCCTTTATTACACTTTTTAATTTCCTTTTATGTAGTTCACTTAGATTAAATTAGATTCCTCCTCAAGAACATCACATGCCACAAGGGGAATGGGAAGAGAGGACCCAACATCTTGAGAATTATCATCATCTTGAGAAGAACCAACAACCTTGAATCCTAGTGATTCTTGCCTCATGCATGTGTGCCTTATTATTTAGGTTCAAGATCAGCTTTGAGTGTGTAAAATTTGTTGTCATAGATGTACTTCATTTTACGATGAAGAGTAGAATGCACCCCATTCATCTCATTAATCCATAATCAATTAAGGATTATGTTAAGGAGAGACTTCAATGCCATTATCTATATTCTACAACAAGTCAATAGTATAGAAACAACAATATATGACTGGAAAAACTACTAGAAACTACTTATAAATGACTAAACATGGTTGCATGACCATTAGTAGTTTATTTCCAGTCATTTATAATGTGACCAAATTGATGACTAAACCATTTTTAGTCATTTATTGGTTGTTTTGATTGATCAATTTGGTAGTATATTTATTCGTCGATTTAGTAATTGATTGCTGTAATTTGGTCACTTATTTAGTCATTGATTTTGTCATTGATTGTTGTAATCCGTTCACTTATTTAGTCATTTTTATTCACTAATTTATGTCCATTGGCAGTGTATTTAGTCATTAATTTTAATCATCATTTTGATCAATTTGGTAGTATATTTAGTCATATTTATTTCATAGGTCATATTTTTGGGTATGTGCAAGATCATCATGGAAAAAACAGACCCGTAAGTTGCAAAAAATTCAGAAAAATTAGAGTTATGCAACTTGATGTAAAAATTTGAATAAGTTATCTATATTATTTCAAAAATATGTAAGTATAGAATTTGTAGCAAATTGAATGTAGTTTCTAAACTACTAGGATTTTTTTTTTTAAATCTATTTGGTGAAAATTTGAAATTTCAATGTAGTAATACGTAAATTTCAGGGAAAAATAAGAAGTGGATGTTTGTCCACCCTAACCACAATAAAATGATAATATTTTTTATAAGATTTTAGATATAAGTAGAGGACTCATGTCTCGATGTGATGCATATTTTTATAATTTTTTTCCAAGTAAATAATTAATATTGATTTTTTATTACAAATTTTAAAAAATATTAAAATTAAATGTCTGACCACCTTAACTTGGGCAAAGCTTCATGAAATTCATTTTTTTTAATCTTATATTATTCGAAGCATAGAATGTGACACATGTTTTGGATTCAAAAATGTGATACCGTTTAAAAGCTATAAATGTTTTTCAATCAGCCTATCAATGAGGACTTTAGTCCTAATTCAAATAGAAAATGAATAATAATTATTTATAAAATTCAAAGTAAAGCATAATTTATATTGGTGGAAAGATGAGAATCTCCTTTAAAAACCCTTTTCATTTCATCAATTTTGGGTAAAAAAAAGCCATCAACCACATACCCTACAAATACCCATCATATCGCCACTTTTTGACCCATCATGATCCTACACATACCATTTTAGTCATATTTATTCACTGTTCGTTAATTTTTGTCAATCAATTATTAGTATATTTAGTCATTTTAATTGATTGATATTTGAGGATTTAAACATAAAACACAAAAGTACACATTAATCATCAATTGCACACAATAAGATAGCTATTGAGAAGGAAAAATTGATGAACTTTATTAATAAAAGAAAGGTGTTCTAGTTACAACTTAGATCTATAGAGTATTACAATTTTTTATTTTTAGTCACAAGACTGAAAATGTGAGTTACAAGGCACATAAATGACAAGAAAGAAACTTCTCCATAAAAAAATTTGCAATGATGGAAATGCATGCTTGGAGCCCTTCAATGCAAGTACATGCCCCTTTCATCTCTTAAAACTTCTACAAAGTGGGAAATCTTCCTGGAGCAAGTTGTAATGTGTAGAATCCAAGAAGGAGAGTGTTGATTGTGTCGCATATATGAAGTTCTCTCCTTCCATGCAGTCAACATTAACCTGGCTAGAATCATTTTTCCTTTATATGCAATGCGCCATATGATATGAGCAACAGGGTCTTCCTTTTACACCATGAATGAAGTTTTTCCTCAATACAATAAAAAAAATTACTATTAGTCTCAATTCAGAAAGAATAAAAGTGCATTGTGTATTGCAAGTTTACAAAAGTAAGTCCAAACATAGTAGAAAGATAAATTAATTAAAAAATTGTAGGAGGTAGATCACATCCAAAAACATGGGAGAGCTATGCAAACTTAGAGAAATTAGCTTGGAAAATGAAGGAAATTGGGTATTTCTAGATTCAAAACTTTTACTTAATGTTGTGGAATAGAAGAAAAAATAATCATTTATATGCACCACCATAGTGAAAAGTTAGCAATTGCATTTGGTTTGTTAAACATGGCCCCTGGTACATGTGGGAGTAAATGGTGACTCCCCAACACCCCTAGGAATAGTTTCTAGACCAAAATAACTTCTGCAAGAGAGTGAATGGAAGGAAAGCTTGCTTCAACAATGCAAGATTGATAATGGTTGAATATGCTTCAATGCAAATGTACATGAGATGCCTTGCTTATAAAGGCAAGGGAGAGATGTAGGATTAGAAAAGATCATGGAAATTGTCTTAATCCTATTACATGAGACAACTAACAAACTAAATACCTAGGAATCAATCATTACTAGCTAGATAAAATAAGTTCTAGAAAAGCCAACTAAGACTTCTAGAAAGAATCATATATCCCAAGTAAACTTAACCATGTGAATATGTCTCCTAATTACCTAGTGAGTGAATTAGCTATGTACAAGACATTTATTCACACCAACACCCCCCTTAAGTGCAACTTAGGGAGAAGATATTATGTAAACTATGTAAAGATGAAGATGACTATGGGTCCTAGCTACTAGGCCATGTTAGGTACCCATTTACAGTGAAAATGCAATCAATCTATCACAAGTAGAGAAAAGGAGAACACCAGTGGGACAAAACTCCTCTCCAAAAGAGAGAAAAAGAAACAAAACAACATGAGGTATGGAGGAATCAATGATACCCCCCAAGGACTATATCCATCACGTATATACAATCAATGAACCCCCCATAAGAGGGGAAAAGAGAGATGATATATCCCCCACACAATGTGTAGTCACTTGCAAATATGGTTAATTTTTGAAGAAAAAACATAATCCAATGTCTACAAACAATGTTTCTCCCCTTGGGAAGAAGATACACCAAGTACAACTATAGGAATGCTTCCCATTCTGAATAGGAGCTAGTAGGAAGAGGAATCCATATATATGAAGATTGTGTCTCTGAAATCTGCTCATGTGTTACCAAGTTCTTGGATGAAGATGATGATGCCATAATCCAATCAAGTACATACCCAATCATAACAAATTGTGACAAACCAAGAATAGGTGCAAACTGATCTTGAACAAACTCTTAAGACAAACATGAATTGGCAATAGTTGATCCATGACTATCATCAAATGGGAGAGATAAACCCTCAAATTGATCCTCCAAATCTAAAATATGAGACTCCATAAACAAAGAAGCAATGTCTGTCAAATAGGAATCCCAATTAGGAAGAATAACAAATCCCTGTTGCAATGAATCACTAGTGTAATCAATGAATCATCAACAACATATGAATATGTGATCTCAACTGGAGAAGTAGGAGTTGTAGGAGAAGGCTCTAGATCATCAAGATGCTCAAGTTTTGCATCATATTCAAACTCCTCTAAGGTCTCATCATCATAGGGTATGTTATCAACATCATTAAGTGGAATGAGGCAATCTAAAGTAGGATCATCTTGGGAAGGAGGCTTTTGTGAATCTCCAAAATTCTCCCAAACTTTGGGTGTGGGCATGACATGTCAAACAAGACCTTATGATAGTTTTCTCTAAGGATGCTTGAAATGAAATTGGAACCAATCAATCCAATGATATGAACATTCTTATTACCCCAAACTGATTTCCTTAATGTTTTTTCTAGTTCAAGATTGAGTCCATAAAGATGTGGTAAAATTTTGAGCCACTTACAATGTGTTATTATGCTTTTTGTTCATGACTCATAATTATCCCTAGTTAGAACTATTACAGAAGGATGAGTTGAATAACCCATAATTACAATGATAATACACTTCTCAAATGATACAATATGATATCAACATATACAATACAACTAAAATGAAGTACAATGATCAAAACAACACTTTCCCAACTGCGAAAATATCCAAGTATCCTTTAGTAGATCCACAGGGAAAATTTTTAAATCATAATGTATTGGGAAAAAATCTAGAAAAAGTGAATGGATGATTGGATAGAGCTCCTCAATACCTTTCCAACTCCGCAAGAATCATGGAAATTGGAGATTTTGGAGAGAAGTTACGAGCTCGAGAGCCAAAATAGAAGATCTAACTTTAATCAGAAAAAATAGGCACCAAATTGCAAAAATTTTGAAAAATAACTTCACCAATAGAAAATTGAGCTTCTCAACTTTCCAATGATATTTTGAAAAAAAAAATTCGCCTTCGTATGAGAAAGTTTCTCCAAAATGAAAAAATGGCTTTTTGAGGCACCTTATGACTAAGCAAGGGCAAAAATAATTAAATTCATGGACTAATAAATCTCAGCTCCACAATATGTGGTCTAGTTTTATTAGACAAAGCAAGGTTTTTAATATTTAAAAAACACTTTGAAAAATTCCATAAACTTTTTAAAAGAACCTTTTCAGCTAAAATATTTTTATCTGCCAAAAGATGCCATAAACCCCTAATTTGACAATGAATGAATATTTGGCACAAATCGTACCCTAGAAAAGGCTAACGTAGACTGTATAGGAATCTTCAAAAAAATGTCAACCAAAACATTGATAAAAGCCTAAAACTATATAATTTTGTTTGCCAAAAAATATTTGCCCCAATTTATAATAAATTTTTCCCGATAAAAATAAAAAATTTGCCCCAAATTTTTAAATAACAATTTGTAGAAAATATTTTACAATTTTTTTTTCAAAAAAAAATGTACCACCTGGGTGGGTCGTATGGCCTACTTGGGCAATTTTTTTTCCTCAAAAACAATTTTACCCAAAATGGATGAATTTACAATCAAAATTTATTTGCACAACCACCTGATCTCAACCATGAATTCCTTGAAACCCTAATTTGCACCCAACAAAATATCTTCAAGCCAACATGAAACCTTCGGATCTGGGAAGGAATCTACAACACCTAGAGCTCTAATATCATGTGGGAGTAAATGATGACTCCCCAACACCCCCAGGAACAGTTGCTAGACCAAAACAACTTCCACAAAGCTTGCTTCAACAATGTAATTGAATAATGGTTGAATATGCTTCAATGCAAATGTACATGAGATGCCAAGCTTATAAAGGCAAGGTAGAGATGTAGGATTAGACAAGATCATGACACTTGTCTTAATCATATTACATGAGACAACTAACAAACTAACTACATAGGAATCAAGCATTACTAGCTAGATAAGTTCTAGAAAAGCCGACTAAGACTTCTAGAAAGAAACTTATATCCTAAGTAAAGTAACCATGTGAATATGTCCCCTAATTACCTAGTGATTGAATTAGCTAGGTACAAGAAATTTATTCACACCAACAATACAACTATTAGAGTTGTTAAGAACCTTCGAGTATGTTTTGATTTTCACACTGCATCTAAATTCATCTTCAAGATTGTTGCAAGAGAAATTGTTCTGAGAGATGTGAACCATTTCCATCATTTTAAACAGTGACAATGTTCTTGTGGACAATATCAGTGATGCTAAATGAAACAATCTAAAAAATAGGCTTTCACTATAATAATGTGCACTACATTAGATATCCAGTAATAATGAAGGGAAATCCATCAAAGCATAACACCAAGTATTTTTTCGTCATATGTTGTAGTTACAAGTTCCCTACTAGACATACATGAAAATGTGGAAGCATAGACAAGGCAAGAAAACTATTTCAAACATTGCCTCGAAGAAATGTGATATCATGTAATGTCATGATAAAAGGAAATGTTCAAAATGGGTTTTTCTGAAAATTCCTTAGAAAATTTTAGGAAAATGTAACTAGTGGGTGTAAATTCAAACTCCTCAACCTTTGAAAGTGTCCTTGCATGTGTACAAATTGGAGCTTTGTATGAGGATATGAAAATCCATTAGAAGCATATTTGGAAGTGGTTTTTTATCAGATATTGTAGTTGCAAGTTGCATTTCAAATCACCAAATCCTTCACAAAACCTTATGCACAACCACCACAACACCACACAATTGTTGTTATGCCTTTGTGGTGTTGTGGGGAAGACTCCCTACAACACCACGAAGGCCCAACAATAGTCATGCAGTATGAGGTGTTTGTAAAAAGGTTTTGTGAAGGCTTTGGTGATCCGAAGTGGAACTTACAACTACAATATCTGATAAAAATCAAATGCCAAATATTCTTATGCCTTAATGAGAAATAATCACTCATATAACCGGTTAGTTGGAAGAAAGTTGGGAGATATCATGAGTTCTTAGTTAGCAATAACAATATTGAAAGCACCTTCCTTAAATGTGAGTGAAATTCAGGAAGCTAGTTCATAAATGTGTATTTTGAAATTGTGGCAAAAAAGATGTGTATATAATCATAAAGATGCCAATTTGTATTTTGAAGCAACTTATTGTATTTTGCATAGGTAAAGGCATTCTTTGTAAGGCTTAGTTTTGGGTGGGCACAAAAGATTCATGACATAGCTTCTTCCTAATTGTGGAAAACCATTAGAAAGACACATTTGGGTTGCAAAATATAGGGTACATATACTCTCAGTCATTGCTTCTTTGGGTGGTATGGAATTAGATGGATACCGTGGAATATAGTACATTATACACTATCCTATGTATCAGGGAAGCTTGTGTCAAGATCTAAGTAGATAAATGATTTTTTATTGTCAAAACATTATACCTTCCATTCTCAGTGTATCTACTATCATACCTCTCACTAACACTGTTATTTTATTGACATCGTTATCCTATTGCCTCTACAAAAGAGATCCATTTGAAGGCATCTTGACTACATATTATGCACAACAAAAATATACAAGTGCATCAAGACATTTGCAACAAAAAATAGGAATTCACTGAAACATTACTGTCTAAGCAACATAATATCTTCAAATGAAGGAGCACTAGAATTGTGACTGAGAAAACAATGTGTAGACATTGTTAGCACTGAGAAATGAAGAAGATAACACATTGAATTAGGTGATTGAGATCACTAAAAGGAATATCATTTTTAGAGAGTTGCAAACTATTAAGTGTCCTATGTCCTATAAGACTGAGAAAGGAAGAACACTATCAAATAGTGATTGAATCATAACAAACAATACCAAAAAAAATGAAAGTTACTATCAAATGGTGACAAAGATTTGTACTCTAAGTCATTTGTACATGGTGATTGAGAACACAGTAAGTAAGAAGTAAAAGAGCACTAGATCATAACACTACAAAAAGGTCACGAGTTATGCAATGAACTTCATTATTCTTTTGATCACAAAGGAGATCAAGATAATAACCAACATATTGATGTGCATAGAGATTGTTCATTGAGTGCAAACTTCCTTACAAAGTAATTACCATTGCAAAGTTTAAGGTGAACTGCACCTGCTATTTTATGTTGATATGGATATGTTATAACCTTTAGTTAATCATTGTAGCATAACAAATAGGCTAAATAGTTGTTCATATACCATTGTTTCTAATTCAAAATTTCTATACCTTATTTTAGGAGCAAATCACAAGGGGAGTTTATACATAATACACCAGTGTTTCAAATTCAAAATTGTTGGCTCTTTCACAATTTTTTGATTCATTTATTTGATCTAAGACAACCTGTTGTTTAGAAGATGCTCTCAAAATCACAGTAAAATCCTTTATTCTAGGAAGACTGTTCAAAATATTCCCATCATAACAATGAAAAAAAGCATCATTCATTAACCTGAACTTTGCAATAGTTTCATCAAATTCTACTTTTCCACTCTCTTTTCCATTCTAAATTTTATTCCCAGTTTCATCCATGAAGAACTTCCTCAGCCTATAGATCCTGTTGTTAGCCATAACTTTACCAAGTGTTAAGAATAGCTTTGATTTTTTACCCAAGCAACAATTGAAAATCTCTTTGAAGTTATTTTGGAAAAGAGTTCCCGAGAGTATAATGTGTATTTTTGAATTAACCTTTTTGCATGAATTCCATATCTATGATCGGCTATTTCGAGCTTGATGACCTTCATCAAGAATGAGAAAACCTATGCTCTCTAATAAAAATTTTCCAATATGCTTAGCCTCTTCATGAAGGCTCGCATTTATCTCACAAGTGGATGGCGTAGAAGAAAAAGTGTGCTTGTTAGTGACTACATTCTTTTTATATACCTAACTTGTGAGACAAATGTGAGCCTTCTAGAAGATGCTAAGCATGTTGGAAAATTGCTTTTAGAGAACCTAAGTCTAATAGTTCTTTATGAAGGTCATCAAGCTCGAAATAGTTGATCAAAGATATGGAATTCATGCAAAAAATTTAATTCAAAACTGCACATTATACTCTCAGGAACTCTTTTCCAAAATAACTTCAAAGAACTTTTAAACACATTGTATCTAGTAAGGCCAAAAATTTTCAATTGTTGCTTGGGTAATAGCTCAAAGCTATCCTTGAAACTTAGTAAATTTATGGCTAACAGAAGGATCTACAAGTTGAGGACGTTCTACATGGATGAAATTGGGAATAAAATTTAGAATGGAAAAGAGAGCGGAAAAGTAGAATTTGATGAAACTCTTGCAAAGTTTAGGTTAATGACTAATGATTTTTTTCATTGCTATGATGGGAAGATTCTGAATAGTCTTCTAGGAATAAAGGGTTTTACTATGATTTTTAGAGCATCTTCTATACAATAGGCTATCTTAGATCAAATAAATGAAGCAAACAATTGTGAAAGAACCAAAAAATTTGAATTTGAAATAATGGTGTCTTATGTATAGACTCCCCCTATGATTTGATCCTAGAATAAGGTATAGCAATTTTGAATTAGAAGCAATGGTATATGGGCAATTATTTATCCTATTTGTTATGCTACACCAATTAACTATAGGTTAGAACATGTATCCATATCAACATAAAATAGTAGGTGCAATTCACCTCAAACTCTGTTGTGGTAATTGCTTTGTAAGGAAGTTTGGACTCCATGAAATTTATTTGTGCACATATCCAAACATTTAAAGCTCTTAAACAAAGCTCTAAAAATGAGTATCTCTTCATTGAATGACAATACTTGAGCTTCTGGTGTTTCTCTAAGTATGACAATACTTGAGCTTCTGGTGTTTCTACATGGAACCTATAGTACAAATGTGTGGTCTCCATCTGAAGGAACCATCTTTAGAGCTCTTCCTTGAAATGAGGGTTGAAAACATTAGAAGAAAAGAAATACCATAATTCTAAAGTAACAATTTGTATCAATCCAAATGTTAGAAAGTATAATTAAAAATACAAATCCTTACAATTGGACCTCAAATTGGACCAAGCAAATTTATGATTTTATCTTTAGAATGTAGGAAATTTCTTTGACGGAGCTTCACGAACTCAAATTGGATCTGCTATTGGACCAACGGATTTATGATTTTATCTTTAGAATGTAGGAAATTTCTCTGTCTGATATTCACGACCTCAAATTGGATCTAAAATTGGACCAACAGGTTTATGATTTCTCTATCCATCGGCATTTCTATTCCTATACTAGGGTTTTGCTTCCTAGTGAAAACACCCATAAGTTTTTTAGACCGGCTCAAGGTACTCTCCAACTTTGTTATGTCATTGATAGCAATCTAATTTTTCATGAACCATCCATACCCGAAATTTGCATCACAATCTATTCTTCCTACACATAAAAATGCCACATATTAACCCCTTCTAAATAAAATATTTAATCATCATAAAACCATAATTAATAAATCAGTTCAATTTTTGAAAGAATCCAATGTAATTTACTATCAAAATGAAAGTTGTATAAAGCACAAAAAATCCATGAAGCCTCCTAAATGTAGCTTAAAGCAAGTTTACAAGATGGGTTTCAACATAAGAAGCTTTCTACTACAACTCTATGAATGCATTATAAGCAGAAAAGAAAATTCTTCACACTCAAAGAAATGGAGTCAAACATTCATTCCAAAAGTATGTTAGTAGGAGTTAACTGAAAACATAATGATTTTTTGCTTGGTTTCATTTATCAATATGCCACATGGAAATGGAATAATCACTAAGAAACCCTAACAATAAAATTGAAGTAAATGTTCAAGAAAAGAAATTCCAATCTACTATTTAGTAATGGTGATGAAGGCACTTATATGAGCATGACTTGCACACAAATCCCTTCCATTGAATTGCCATCCATCCAAAGAGAAAATAAGCAATGTAAGGATTTGAGTAATATAATTCCAAAGGGTTATGCTGTAATGGTAATGGAATCACCATAAAAACACAACCGAGGAACAAATTCTTGTGACTCTAATTATGTGATCCATAAATCTATTAGTCATGTGGCACATTTGTGCTATAACAAATACAGGATGAATTCATGTGTGACCTAAGTTTAATGTGGCTATGTTGTGATAGAAATGGAGGAACTCATATGAGCACAATTCATGTACAAATTAATCACTGTCATCACAATTAGGTTTCAATCATCATTGGGTGCATTCAGGTTGACTCATGTTTAACATGTTACAATGTAATGATAGCATGATCCAAGAGCGATTACCTCTTGCTGCAATAAAGAGCCTATAACTTTGGTTGATATGCAGAGTGGTTGTGTTATATCAATTATGTAGTGCATTCAAGCACAAACCATGTTTAAAGGGCTCTGCTAGAGAGTGATCAAGATTTTCTAAACCTTATGAATGTTACTTAAAACGGTACAACTTAAATTACAAGCCAAGTTTGTTACATAATTGAATGCAATCTTGGGTTACCACAAACTATAATAATGTGATCTACTAATAACCATTACAAGAAGTATTAAAGCAATACCCATGCTATAGACGATATGTTTTCCTGATTAGGTTTACATACCTTAATGATTAAACACAAGCTTCCCACACACTCTAGGATACAATCCAAGATCATACCACACCCTATCAAGACAACTAGTTTTCTAACCCAAGATTTAAGGTTGTTTTTTAATACCAACAAAATCATTGGTAAGAGCATGAATAGGGTACAAACCCTGGGCCTTCGTAGAAACATAAACCATAACTCTACTGCAAAAAAAACCCAATACCATTTTTAAAAATAACCATATAGAGAAAATGCCCAACGTACCTTTTTTAAATACCAAGATAGTGAATAACAAAGGGTTCACTGAACATCAATTTTTTTAATGCCTAGGAAAAATGATAACAAAATCAAAGTTTAGAAAACTATGTGTAATACTAGAAAAGGTTAAGACCTCATTTGTTTCTCAAAAAATATATTATCTTGATAGGAAAAATATCCAGTATCTTTTTTTTTAAATACCCATTTCAAGTGAAAACTCAACATCAAAATACCCAAGCAACCAATAAAAAAATACCAAGCATCAGTTTTTAAACATACCCAGATATCTAGTAACAAAACAACCAACATCATAAAATTCAAACTGCCAAATAGTACTTCACGAAAACACCCAACATCAAATTTTTCAAATACTCTACAAAAATTAAAAATGGTTTTCTTACCTCTAAGATGATCAACAACAAAAAGCTCAAAATCCTCAAGACATACTTCTAGGTGGGGAGTTGTCTGATAGAAGGATAGATTTGGAAACATTCTAGACCTGTACCTTGAAGCACTATTGGCAAGAGATTCATCCACTGGGAAAGCCCTTCGATTACTGCTTAATATCTCCATATTCAAAACCCTTCAACCTCTAGTTGTTTTCCCAAACTATTTCTTGTAACTAAGCAATAGTTAAAAACCATGGGAAATGGTGGTCTTATATCATTTGATTTTTGTTAGGAATTTATAATATATATATATATATATGCATAGGTGTCAACTAAAGCCTAAAACAAAGTTTGATGCAAAAAACTAGTCATTTATTTAGTCATTTTTAGTTGTCGTGACTAAAAGTTTTAGTCACCTAGTCATTTATTTACCAAATTCTACTAGTGAGTGTTGCAATAAAATATATTACTACTATTTGATGCATGTTTCAATAGTCTAATGAGTTCATAAAATCTGTTTTAACTATGAAAAATTTATAAGTATAGGAGGAATAATAGGAAGGAGGTTCTCTATATAGAAAATGTAGAATTTTTTCCATTGGTTTGAATAGTTATTCTATTGGTTTTTAGCTAAATGTGCATTGTAGAAATGCTTAGTCTTGCAAATAAAAAGAAAAGTTCAAGAGTGTGTCCGTAGAAGATAGAAAAAGTGAAAGAAAGGAACTTATATTGCATCTTCTTTTCTAGTTATTTTTGATGTGAGAGATGGAAGTATAAATGCATTATGAATAGACTTATAACATCCAAAAATATTGATTTACTAGTATGATAAAATATATCATGGATGGATTATTGAAAAATAGTTTGATCATTATGGTATCCTCATTACTATATTCAAATAAATTTGAGTAGTTACATAGAAAGAAGAGAGAGAAAAATAAATAACTCAAATTGTACATCACTGTGACACCCCATTTCTATGTTGCCGCATTGACAAGCTAGTGAGCTCACTAGCATGTCAAAGGTCACATGAATGTTTTGATGATGGTTAAAAAAAACACATTTTGTTGAATCAAACTCGCATGTTAAGAAATTTATATTATAAGATTTCATAGTTTTCTTAAAATTACTTAAAGAATTTCACTAAGAACATTTAAATAAAATGTAGACTATTATTTAGAATGTTCTCGTGATTATTACATAAAATGAGGATATAGATATGGGGGTAAATGACAAGTAACTTATTTGGGTAAATTATGTACTTAGTTAGTTATGAAATTGGTTAAAATAGTTTCTTTTATTATTATTTTTAATGTTTTCACAAATGAGTGCAATGAATAAATGTAACATGCTGATTTTAATGTATTTCTTGAAATTATTACTTTTAAAATGTATAGATGGGTGTTCGTTGTGATTCTTAATTAACTTTATTTATTTATTTTTGTGTAAACAAATGTATATGTTAGGAATCATAAATTTAGAGAAATTAGTTTGAATAAAAATGTATAGATGGGTGTTCGTTGTGATTTTTTTTTTTTTTGTGTAAACAGATGTATATGTTAGGAATCATAAATTTAGAGAAATTAGTTTGAACAAAAATGTATAGATGGGTGTTTGTTGTGATTTTTACTTTTATTTATTTATTTATTTGTGTAAACAGATGTGTGTGTTAGGAATCATAAATTTAGAGAAATTAGTTTGTACAAAAAGTGTAGTTGGGTATTCATTGTTATTCTTAATTAATTATATATATATATATAGGAATCATAAATTAAGAGAAATCTATTGGTTTAAATACTATAAACTTTCATATTTCTTTATTTATTTAAATGATTTCAATATGGATGTGTAAATAAAATAAAATTTGTGATTCTTGATTATTTAATAATCTTAAAAGTTATTAGGCAAGATTTGATTGTTATTACGTTTAAGTGAGTGGATATGTAATTATTCTTGAATATGTTTAGATAGCTATGTGAATTATTCTAAATGCTCATTGAAATTAATACCTAAAGATGGATGTTGTGGTTTCATGTTGATTGTGCTTTCCTTTTATATTATTTTGCAAGCTGAGGTGATGTAATGTATAGTCATGTTGGAAACCCATAGCTTTAAGTTACTTTTTTTCAGATCACAAAAATACATGTTACAAATCCTAAGAGGATGCCAAACTCTATGATCAAACTTTGCAATTTTTTTGAACCAATGAACGGAGTTAACCAATATGGTTGATGGCTCCCTACACTTCAGGATCTACTGAACCTAGGTAGGTAGACCTTGATAGCTGAAGCAGATTTAAAATTGTATGACTTAATTGAATTTGTGGATCTATCACAGTGGCATAAAGTGTAATAGATGAAAGATTGTTGACTACTACTTTTAATGTAATAAATTTTAGAATGTGAAAGTGAATGTATGAATGAACTATAAAATGTAAATGGAATATGAAATGGACTAGTGCTTTGTTGGGTAAGCGGGGTCAATGAAGTTTTATGATAGGTGACTACTATTGGCTACAATTCTTATTGTTTGGCACTTAAGTTTATTTATACCTTGTATAAATGCGTAAGAATGTGACTATCAGACTCTTCTTATTGATCCAAATAATTCTTACCAGGTTACTGTGATTAATTAATAGGAATTTTTAATCCTTCCTTGAAGGAACCAGTTAACTGAACCACACAAAAGCAGCAAGTGTGCCCTAACAAATCAAATATACTTCTGATTTGAATAACAAGATAGAACCAAACTGGAGACAGTATGACAACCTTATCAGTTACCAAACTCTTCTTATTGATCCAAATGTTACCCCCAAGTGACTATAATCCATTAAAATAATTTAATTATTTGACAAAAACCACTTAACATGACTAAACAAAAACAGCAAATGTGTCTTGATGAAATTGAAATACCAACTTGGATATACAACTTCAAATAATAGAGAAGTAGCAATATAGAGATATCCAAATAATTGCTTAAAATTAACAAACAATAGACACCAATATTGAGCCACACAAAATTAATGATCTTCTATTGATTTCTGCAAAATTTCAGGCATGCATCATAGTCCATTCAGTATAATCTATTTTGAAACATTTTGAAAGTATCTCTAATATATCTCCTATTTTCTCCCTATTCACTCTTACTTCCTAATCACTATATGTCTATCATATATATCAATAATTTGAAGAGGAAACACCTCGTCATAAGTGTCTTTTGAGACTAACAACAATTAAACATAGACAATTAGGCTCTAGTAAACCACAGATGAGTTTTTGTCACATGATCTAAATAATCTTGTCTTAAGTGAGTATCAACATCTTCTATAGCATTCCTTGCAGCTATCTCCATGATCACCATCTTTTATAAATGCTCACATGACTCGTCTAGTGTTGATTTTCCATCTTCAGCAGCTTCCAAGGCCTCATGCAATATCATCTTGCAATGTTTCATCCATTCATCCTGGCCTTTTAGCTCTCCATTATTTTTGAATAATGTAGGAACTTCCCCCTTTGCAACATTAGTTAATCCTTTCGCATCTGCTCGGAGGTCCTTCTAGTAATCCTTGCATTTCTTCACTATGTCTTCAACAATTGTGGTAGCCTTGCTATCATAAGCACTCTTCTTCTATATTTCTTGAATTTTCTCCTGTATTTGGTCATTTATCCTTTTTTGTTCCTGAATTGTAGCATGATTCTTGGACTGGGTCACCCACAACTTATTCATCCAAACCATTAAATTAGTGTGAATTTTCTAAAAAACTACAAAGATTACATCAAACCTGGCTTTATTTACTTGATCGTGTACATTTGATTATTCACATTTACCCTTTGATTGTGAACATTCTCCTTGAGTTAGTAGCTTAGTAGATACCTTCAATGTACTTTTCACCATATCCTTCAAGAAATCATTCTCTTTGAGTATCATCTTATTGTTCATTTTGTACATATCATTTTCTTTAATCAACATTTGGATTTGAGCCTTATTTAATTTAGCAACATTGATGCCAATTTCAGTTGTAGCCATAGGATCCGATTCTCCTACTTTTAATTTCATGACATGACCAAATTCCTTTTCAATGTCAACGATTACAAATTTCTTGTGTGGAGGATACAAGGCCCAAATCATGAGAGAGCTCTCATCAAGATTATATTTTGATCTTGTGTACACCTTTGTAACTCCTTCTAGACTAAGCATATGTGTAGCACCATTATCATGCAAGAAACTATGAAAAAAAAGGGAAAAATTCAAATCTAAACCAGGGAAAATCATTACACTAGACTCCTCCAATAGTTTCCTTCCTTGCTCTGGAGTCATATCCTTCATCTTATTCTCCACATTTAACTTCAAAGTGTTTAGTAATTGGTCTCTATTGTTTGGTGTAATGTCTGTAATGGATTCTCTTATTGATTTCCCCTTTTGCTTGTACAAGAATGATATGAATTTAGGAGAATTTACAAACTCATCATTAGCAACAAAGGATCTATAAGTCAACTTCCTTGTGTCTATATCAAAACCTTCTTCAATTTATTGCTCCCTATTGGGAGGCTGGTAATCCTCAATTCTCAATTTGGAAATTTTATAAGTCGGGCCCCAAGGTTCTCTCTCATCAGATGACTCCTAACCAGAGGATAACAACTTTGCATCTTGCATTTCTTTTATCCTTTATTTTACCACCTGTTATATTCATCAATAGCCATTTTAGCTTCCCTTTCTTCCATGTTCTCGATTATGTCATCATATGGATAAGGTGTATGAACATACCCACCCAAGTTTACCTTCTTTCTAGTGAAATCAATGTATCCTTCAAGATCAAATCCTTTTATTGGCGAGGCCTTTTTCAAATTGAAATGCAATAATTTATCTAAAATCATGTCATACCCCTCCTTTGATAATAGAATAAAATCTCCAAAGCACAAGGTACTTGGCATGAATGCCTGCTTCTCATAGGCACCTAGATTCATGACACTTGGGTAGTCCATTTGTATGACGATTTCCAAGTATACAATTCTATCTAGCATTGTTTTTGGAAAAAGAAATGGTGTATCCTCAAAACCATAAACCCTAATCATGGTGGCATCAACATAATAGTACCAATCACCCCAATTGTGACCAACACTTGTAGGTCCATTAAAATCCTTGGGCCTAAGAAATCTCTTAATTTCATTAGAAAATGAGTAATCACAAGGATGGTTAAAAAAACTTTACAATATCTTGACAAAATACTCCTTAAAATGAACATAACTGGAGTTGACAAATCTGCTATCCCAAATAGCAGTCCATAATTGCACTAGCAATGGTTTTCCTTCTTTATCAAATTGTGCAATCCTTAATTCTTCTGGCCACATCCCTATCTCTTGCCCATAATACAATATCATATGCATGAGGATGGAATAATGCTTGAAATATAGTGTGGGGGATCCATTTTTTATTTCCATTAGTCCTGAATCAATCCCTTTGAAAATGTGTGAAGCATAGTCAAAAGGCCTTGCATTATGGCACTGAACATAAATAACAATCACCATTGGTACAATTGATATAAACTCAAGGGCCTTAGTCCCTAACACCTCACACACTAGGAAATATGTGTATTTCAAATAGGGTTCAAATAAATCAACATGAAAGGGAGGCCCTCCATTGTCATCAAGTGGAACAAGACCTCCATCCTTCTCAGGCCTGTGTAATGGTAATCTCCACTCTCTATAAGTTGTATCCATTCTCCAGTATTCTTTCTCCAAAGCCTCATGTAGAATAGATTCATCACATGTGTCACTTAGGTTAAAAAATTTACAAATTTCCAACTCAAACACATGTATGAAAGGTTTTCCCTACAAATTGTAAATGACCTTGAGGTCTGAATTGTAGTGCTTAGCTAGGAGTTTCATGAGTTTTTCATTCACAAATACATTTGGGACAACCAATTTCCCTAGATTAAAGCTCTAGGGATTGCACACTAGCTCAAAGCTATCTCTCTAATGATAGTGGAACATGAATAGCTCATATCCTCTAATAGAGTTCCACACATCCCCTATATGTCTGCACCTATCTTTAAATATTTCTACAACAGCCCTAAGTTGTGCAGACTGCCTGGATTTTGGCCTTGAACTAGGTAACTAGTTAAGGAGGTCTTGGTTTAATTTTCTCTCTTTTGTTTTTGGGTCATCCCTTGTTTCAATTTTCTATTTTTTACCCCTAGGTTGACTAACTTCATCTTGCTGCTTTTTACCCTTCAATTTCCTAGAGCTTCAACCCTCCATTTTATCTCCTCAAGGTGACAAAATTGAAATACAAATATAGGGAAGTTCACAGTCTTACTTCAGAACTCTTGTTTGCTCTCCCATTCTTCTCACCACCAATTCTGAAATTTTTTCTTGTTTATTCTTCTTTCAGTCAGAGAATATCTACACAATGTACATTCATGCATCCATTAATTTCCACCTCTAAACATGAACGTAATAGGTTTTTTTGAATTTCACAATGTCAGGACATAATGATTCTATAGTGAAACTTGTTCAAATTCTAGTTGGTCTATGTATGTAACCTATTGCCACCTTGGTTTTATATATTCTCAATTGATTGTTAAGACATAACTAAATGTCATTTCGATATAGGGTGTCCTTTTGATTCATCATTCATGGTTGGGAAGACTAAATAATTTTCCTACCGATGTTGAATAGCTAGCCTTCTTTTGGTTTTTCAATTCATACCATTTCGGGAAGAAAACAATGAGGTTCACCTAATTTCAAAGTATTTTGGTCCTTTCGATCATTTCCTAGTGTCACTCAGATGAATTTTGATCCATTCATACCACCATCAGCATGAGAATAACCATCTCTAAGAGAATGGAAAGTTGTTTTGATGTCATTAGTCTCCCCAATGTGTTTCTTCCATTGCCCCATTCCTTTGGATGAGTCTTCAAGATTCTTGCCAAAATTTCTTTCATCGGTGTAAAATGTGAGGTTAGAAAGACTAGAAGATCTCACTCTGACTGTGTATGTCTCCCCAACATCTATCCTTTTTTCTTATCAGTGAGAGAAAATGTGTTCCTTATCGATGAGGATCCATCGACATGACATGTATGCTCAGAATCACATGAAGATTTTTCTCCGATAGTATTGCTCTTACTGATAGGATTTTGTTGATGAGATGGCAAGCCTTGTCTTCCTGAAAATGAATCCTCCAGAGTTATTGTTCATTGTGACATGGTTCACCTTTTTCTGATATGCAGGAAATGCTCAAATTGAGAGGCTATGGATTATGGATTGGAAAGACATGTACCTGGTCTTGCCAATATGAACTAGTTGTTTTAAAGCTCTTACTCAATGGTGACCAAAGGGATTTTTGTGTTTCAAAGGTCAAGTTAATGGGATCATTGGTGAACATGGAATGTGAAATAGATCTTGTCACACAAATTACAATAATTTGGGTTGTTTTTGAAATTAAGATGTGGCAACCTTTTGGGGTACATGAGTGTAGGTCAGTAAAAATGTGAAATTTTTATAGTCCCAACAATGGCTCCGATTGGGGATGTATACCCCGTATGGGTATACAAGAATTTAGATCTCTAGAAGAGAAAACCAAGTGGCTTATGATATGGGATGGCAATGGAAATGAAAGAAAATCAAGAATAGTGGTAGGTGGAAATGATATGGAGTCCTATACTACTGTGAATGGAAAATATTTATTTTAGAAGGTTATTCAAGAATTTTCCATTCACTGGAAATCCTTGACCTTCACCTATACTATTGTGCATGGAAGATTTAAGAAAAGAAATGCTTCAGGAATTGTCCATGCACTAGCAATTCATGTTCTTCTCTTGTCATGTTCTGGAGATAATACAATTCTTCTCAAACCTTGCAAATAATGACAAATGGTCCTATCCATAGGGCCTTAAATTTACCATGCTTTCCTTTATCCTAACTCCTAGCTTTCCACATGAGAACCATGCCATTTATTTCAAATTTTCTATTTTTTTCCTTTTTTTTCATACAAGTATTTCATCTGCAATTGCTTTTTCATATTATGCTATTGTGCTTGATTTCTGATCTCATCAAGTTCTAACAACTCTTCCATTCTCTCCTCCATAGGTTTAGGGATGTCTAAGTCTTCTTGCAAAATGAAACTACTCACTGACAACAAATTATGCAAAGGGAGCCTAGCTTGAGCTCCATCCACAAGATCAAAGGGAGACTTTCCAATAGCCTTCTTCACAGTGATCCTTTCTACCCATAAGGATAATCTTAACTTGTAATCCTAGACCCTTTTGTTATTATCCAACACTCTCTTTATGATCTTCAGGATACTTTTGTTGCTGGATTCAACCTACCCATTCATATGTGGATGATAAGGCGAAGAATATGAGATCACTATTCCGTAAGACTAGAAAAATTCCTTGAATTCATCAGATCAAAAACACATCCCATTGTCAGTTATGATTCTCATAGGTACTCCAAATCTCGTGATAATATTTTCCATCAAGAAGTTTATTACCACTTTCTTGGTTTCTTGTTTAGTAGGCATAGCCTCCACCCATTTTGTAAAGTAGTTTGTGTCCACTAGAATTTTCTACAATTTCTCCAATAAAATCAATTCCCCATTGGTGGAATGGAGCCTCAACTTGCATAGGTCTTAGAGGCAATGCCCCTTGATAGCTCAATTTTCTAGAAAACCTCTGACATGCTTCACACTTCCTAGTATAATCATATGCATCATTGAAAACTCTAGGCCATTAATAACGTACCCTCACTACTTTATGTGAAGTGGTTTTTGCTAAGAAATTCCCTCCACATACTCCTTCATGCATCTCCATGAGAATGTGCCTTGCTTGATTTTCATCTAGGCACGGTAACAAAACACCATCTCTATTGTTCCAACAAAGGTCTCCCTTTATGAATACATATTTTGAAGCATGTAACTTGAATGTTCTTTTCTTGTTATTATCAAGTCCTTTTGGACACTTCAGTGTTAAAGATAATACACAATATCAGTGTACCATGGTGTGTGTTCAATGCTAGTGATCATGTTATCTTCATCATCCAGATTGCACACTTGGGCAGCCTCAATATTTGTTTCAGCCATTAGTTTGGCTAGCCCTTGTCTTTTCACAAGCTTGGTGATTTGGAATTCAATGTAAAATTCTTGAATTCTATTTATCCATCTACACCTATGTCTAGTTGCTTCATATTGTACAAACACATCCTTGACTGTAGCACTCAGTACATAAGCTATCACTTTTTCCTAGGCTACTAGACATGATTTGAATGCTTTGATAGTAGTTACTAATGCATATGCCTGCTTTTCAAGAATTTCATATTTCAGCTCATCATTTTGGAGGGATTTACTAAAAAAAGAAATAGGTTGCTTGTGCCCTTCTTCATTTTTCTATAACATGACTACTGCACTAGTGTGAAAGGATGCAAATGAAAAAAATTGAAAGGGTTTGCTAAAATCAGGGGACTTCAATACTGGGGTCTCTTTTATTTCTCTCTTAATAGATATAAATGCATCTATGGCTTCAGATGTCCAGTCAATCCTTGCACCCATCTTCAACATCTTTGATATTGGCTTCACTATCTCAGCAAAGTTAGATATGAATCTTCACACAAAATTGATTTGTCCAAAGAAGGACTAGATAGCCTTAATTGTCTTAAGAATGGGAATTTTTTCTATGGCCTCCACCCTTTCTGGATCAATCCATACACCTTCTTTGGATACTATGTGCCCCAGTGACTTTCCTTTTGTTACTGCAAAATGACATTTTTTAGGGTTTAAAGAAATGCCATATTCAATGGCTTTGATGAATATTTTTTTCCATATGCTCAGGGAGCCTAGCTTGAGCTCCATACACAAGATCAAAGGGAGACTTTCCAATAGCCTTCTTCATAGTGATCCTTTCTACCCATAAGGATAATGTTAACTTGGAATCCTAGACCCTTTTTTTATTATCCAACACTCTCTTTATGATCTTTAGGATACTTTTGTTGCTAGATTCAACCTACCCATTCACCTGTGGATGATAAGGCAAAGAATATGAGATCACTATTCCGTAAGACTAGAAAAATTCCTTGAATTCATTAGATCAAAAACACATCCCATTGTCAGTTATGATTCTTGTAGGTACTCTGAATCTCATGATAATCTTTTCCATCAAGAAGTTTATTACCACTTTGTTGGTTTCTTATTTAGTAGGCATAGCCTCCAACCATTTTGTGAAGTAGTTTGTGGCCACTAATATCCATTTGTGTCCTCCACTAGAATTTTCTACAATTTCTCCAATAAAATCAATTCCCCATTGGTGGAATGGAGCCTCAACTTGCATAGGTCTTAGAGGTAATGCCCCTTGATAGTTCAATTTTCCAGAAAACCTCTTACATGCTTCACACTTCCTAGTATAATTATATGCATCATTGAAAACTCTAGGCCATTAATAACCTACCCTCACTACTTTATGTGAAGTGGTTTTTTCTAAGAAATTCCCTCCACATACTCCTTCATGCATCTCCATGAGAACGTTCCTTGCTTGATTTTCATCTCGGCACAGTAACAAAACACCATCTCTATTGTTCCAACAAAGGTATCCCTTTATGAATACATATTTTGAAGCATGTAACTTGAGTGTTCTTTTCTTATTATTATCAAGTCCTTTTGGACACTTCAATGTTAAAGATAATACACAATATCAGTGTACCATGGTGTGTGTTCAATGCTAGTGATCATGTTATCTTCATCATCTAGATTGCACACTTGGGAAACCTCAATATTTGTTTCAACCATTAGTTTGGCTAGCCCTTGTCTTTTCACAAGCTTGGTGATTTGGAATTCAATGTAAAATTCTTGAATTCTATTTATACATCTGCACCTATGTCCAGTTGCTTCAGATTGTACAAACACATCCTTGACTGTAGCACTCGGTACATAAGCTATCACTTTTTCCCAGGCTACTAGACATGATTTGAATGATTTGATAGTAGTTACTAATGCATATGCCTGATTTTCAAGAATGTCATATTTCAGCTCATCATTTTGGAGGGATTTACTAAAAAAAGAAATAGGTTGCTCGTGCCCTTGTTCATTTTTCTATAACATGACTACTGCAATAGTGTGAAAGGATGCAAATGAAAAAATTTGAAAGGGTTTGCTAAAATCCGAGGACTTCAATACTAGGGCCTTTTTATTTCTCTCTTAATAGATATAAATGCATCTATGGCTTTAGATGTCCAGTCAATCCTTGCACCCTTCTTTAGAATCTTTGATATTGGCTTCACTATCTCAACAAAGTTAGATATGAATATTCTCACAAAATTGATTTGTCCAAAGAAGGACTGGATAGCCTTAACTGTCTTAGGAATGGGAATTTTTTCTATGGCCTCCACCCTTTTTGGATCAATCCTTACACCTTCTTTGGATACTATGTGCCTTAGTGACTTTCCTTTTGTTACTGCAAAATGACATTTTTTAGGGTTTAAAGAAATGCCATATTCAATGGCTTTGATGAATATTTTTTTCCATATGCTCAAAATGATCCTCAACCTTCTTTGAATATGCAGTAAAATCATCCTGGTATACCACCATTATTACATTGGTTAGATCATCAAACACATCCATAGCCCTCTGGAAAGTTGCACCAACATTTGTAAGTCCAAATGGCATTCTAGCATACACATATGTTCCCCATGGCATGGTGAAAGTTGTTTTGTACTATTCTGATTCCTTAAATTTCACCTGATTATAACCAAAAAATCCATCCATCATAGAAAGCAGTTCATATGCAGTGACCTTTTGCAACATGGCCTCCATGTTTGGGAGTGGGTAGTTATACTTAAGAGAGGATATATTCAGGTTTCTGAAGTCTACACAGAGCCTTATATCTCCATTTTTCTTTCTAATGGGTACTAAACTAGAGACCCAAGATGAGTGTCTAATAGGTTTAATAATACCCCCCTCCCTAAGCTTCATAAGTTCTTCATGCATTTTAGGCTCTAGGGTAGGATTTATGGGCCTTTGCTTTTGTCTAAAAGGTTTTGCATCTAGTTTTAGTGGGATCTCATGTTGGAACAAACCCTCCCTATATGCTTTGAGATCATCATAAGACCATGCAAATACATGCTTATACTTCCTTAATAGTGTAATCAACATCTTCCTGATCATTGGGTTTATCCTTTTTCCAATATATATTCTTTTAGAGGCCAGTTTTGTTCCTAGGTTGATCTCTTCAATATCTTCCCTCTTTACTGGTGTTTGTTTCATAAGGGCTCGATCATTGCCTTCAAACACCCTTTCCAATGCCATAAGTCCTTTAGGAAGCTTATTAGTCTTAAACTGAACAACTTCTTTACCGAATACAGTCTACTTGCCATCTACTTCTTCCATAAATGCATTAAAATCAATTTCTTGTGCTTCATAATGATCAATGCAATGTAAAAATTTGATTAAATCAATATCATCAGTAAAAACATTCCAATTGTAAATATTATCAGGAAGTGCAGGTCTTGTTTTGAGCTCAACTTGTGAAATTCCTGCTAGGGTGACATCATCCCTTTTCAAAGCTACATTTTCCAAGAAATTTTCCATCAAATTCTTGGACCTATCTATCCATTCAATGGAGAAAGCATTGAATAATTCAACAATGTCCCATACAACATTTTTTTACTTCCTTAGTCTTTTATTTTTGGTGGCATATTTTGATCTTACTTGTGAGATAATCAACTCAGAATCCCCAAAAAAAATTAGTAACTTAATCTTGTGCTTGACAACCATATTTAATCCAATCAGCAGAGCCTCATACTCTGCTATATTATTTGTACATTCAAATGTCAATAAAAATGAATATTTGAATGTAGTACCTTCGAGTGAGATGAAAACTACTCCTACTCCATTACCCTCTTTGTTACATGCTCCATCAAAATACATCTGCCATACACCATATTCATTCTTTGATACATCTTTATCAACTAGATCAGTACTCAACAATTCAAGTTATGAAGGCTCTATTCTAAAACTTCCCAGATCTACATCATAGAAGTAATTTATCTAATTTTTCTCAACATACTCAACAATATGGTTCACTCTTGGTTCCCTTTACAATTTCACTTCTTCACCATTTATTGGTATTGTGGCATAGGAAAACTCAAATTGTACATTACCTCCTACTGCAACAGTCCATTTCCTTGACAAGAGCATCCCAAATTGAGGAGGTGTATCTATAATAGCTATGTCAATCTTGTACACTACTTGTGGATAAGTATCCAACTTCACTTTTCCATCCTTCATGATCCCTACTACTGTGACAGTCCTACTATGCATAGCATAATATTTTCCACCATTAGTGTCTAGTCACATGGAAAGTTGCTTCATGATACTTACTGGCATGATATTAATGTCTTCCCCTGAATCAATCATACAATTTCTCACCATCTTGTTGTTTATAAACAATTTGGTAAAGAATGGGTCAATTTTTGGAGGATTTATCAATGTATCACGAAGAAAAACTTTTGGGACTTTTATATCTCCTTTCTTGTTGTTACTGTTCTTGACAGTTTCTTTGATTTTTGCATTTGTGCTCTTGCTTGCTCCACTGGATATTAGTTGTATAGCAATATCTCTATACTCTTTTATCTTCATCATCTCCAATAATGGAACATACATCTTTACTTGGGATAATTCTTGTGTGATATCAAATGAAGAAGCATTTTCTGTTTGGCTATCTTCCTTTGTTCTAGAGGATCTCCTTTATTTTCTTCTTTCTCCTTTTTATTTGCTTCATCATACTTTTGTTTTCTTTTATACAACTTCTTATTTTCATCTTTAGGAGCATGTTTTTGTTCATTCTTGTTAAGCTCTTTATTTTCCACCTTCTTTGGTTTTTCCCTATCATTTTCTTCCCCTTGGAGTGCCATCATTTTCATTTATTGTTCTATTTCTCAACCTGTAATTGCTTTTTGCTTGCTCTACTGTAGCAATGGTAAGCTCTTTGATTTCTTCCTCAGTTGGCCTCCTCGCCTTATACTTATTTGGCTTGGGTGGTGTATAGGGAGATCATAATTCATCATTTCTTTCATTTTCTTGATCAAAGAAGACTTGTTGTTCAGCCATGTGAACATTATATCTCTGATTATTTACATCATACTCATAGCCTTCATCTTAAGATGAATATTCTTGTTCAATTGGATGCAGAGTATTTGAAGTTAAGTATATTGCAGTATCTTCTTCCTCATTTTCATATGGCTGCTCTTCTTCTTGTATTGATTGTGCCACAACACAATGATCTTGGGAATGGGGAAAATTACAAACTTGACACCAAGAGTTGTTATTGACCATATAGACTCCCTTTTTCTTTAATGGATCAAAAGTTTCTTTATACTTAGGTCTGTACACTATGGGTTTTCCATCTTTCCAATTTGTGTTTTATGACATATCATGCAATCTTGGTCTCTCATTTCTATATGAATTTTCTTGCTTAGTCTGGGGGTTGTTGAAATTTTGAGTGACTCTAATGTTATCCCTCTTTCCAGTCATTCATGCAGCCTTTCTATTATTCTCAATGGTCAATGTTGTCTTTTGTGCTTCAACTAGACCTCTAGGGAACCTATTTCTGAGTTCATATCCCATCTTTGGATGAAAGCCCTTCAAATAGAAACTTAAAGTTGTTGAATCAGTCAGTTTGGAATTCTGTGGTATTTTTTATAAAGTTTTGAAAACCTCTAATTAAAGTCATAAACTGACTCATTTTGGAACTTTTGAATACTTAGCAATTCATGAAGGGAAAAATCAGGGGCACACTGATTCCCATATTGTTCTAGAAATTGATTATGAAAGTATGCTATTGAATCAATTGAAGCATTAGGAAAACAATTAAACCAATCCCTTGCTTCTTCAATTAGTGACATCATGAATAACCTCATTTTTACATCCTCGTACTCCATAGATATATCTTGTATGAAGGCATTAAAATTTATGATGTGTTCATCTGATATCACATTATTTCTAGTGAATTTAGGAACCATATTTCTCCAATTGTTGTCCATTGGGTATGGATATAATTGATGTCTTGTCAAATCAAATTTCCTAGCTCATAGGTTTCTGTGGACGTAAATTCATAGGTGGTGGATTGGGATGGTACTGGTATCTATAATGAGGCTATTGGAAGACATTCTACTAGACGTACTGAGGGTATATTTTTTGAGGTGGAACTTGTTACTGATGTGGTGGAGCATATTGTTGGCCTGGTGGTGGATAATGCTGGGGAATATTTCTAGTATTTGGAGGATGAGATCTTTGTTGTGGTACATTGTGTTGGGCATGTTGCTTGGGGTTACCACCTATATTGTGGGTACTTTTGTAGTGCCTGAAGCACCTGTGTTATGAAATGTTCCCCATGGATTGGAATTTCCACCTTGTTTATGTGGAGGGACATACTTAGGTGGTTTTGGTGTCAATTTGTTTAATTGTTCTTGTTGCCTATCTATGTCTTGGTCTTCCTGCTCCATTCATTGTCTTTCTATAAGTTGTATTTTCCACTCCAAATGTATTGAAAATTCTTGGTTATTCATAGCCTTAAAATCACTAGCATTATAATCAATAGGCTCCTCATGGTTTTCCTCCCCTTGCTATGATGACATTTTATAATCATATTCATTTTGTACTCATTCTTGTTTTGCCTCAAATTGGGCTTTGAATTCCTTTGCTTTCCTAGGGTCATCTCTCCATCAAAAAGCGGGACAACTATTTTCTTCTTGCTCAAAAGGAGTACGAGGATCTCTGTTCAGGTCATCATCATGAAATTATGATCCATGCAATGGATCAAAACTATTATTCATTATAAGGAGTTGTTTTGCTGAGTTCTCCCTACCTTCATTAGTTATATCTAACCCTTTGTCCCTTCTCTTATTTGCATCATTTTTTGAATGGGGAGACCCATGTTTATCTATCCACCTACCATTGTTCTTCTTTGGGCTCTCCTAGTGCAAAGATCTCCTACCATTCATCTCATAGGATGCTTTAATAGTCTTATTTCTAGGGTTTGTCTTTATTGATGTGTATTTGAACTTTCCAGACACACTTATTCTTTCAGAGTCACCACTCACTTTTAATAAAAGTGAGAATTTTTTTTGATTTCATGTTCCCAGTGGATTCTTGTACATGGTGTTAACTCTATGATGAAGACCTAGATTCAAATTTGACTCCCCAATGAAGTCGCCAATTTTTTGGATGCATGAATCAGATGGGGAGTGCAACTAATGCAATTATGAATTTCTAGTTGAAGACCAATTTGAAAAAAATATTGACTCGTTGATTGGATAGGCTGGAATTGAATCTTTTTTCTAAGTTTTTCCCTAGTAGACTCACCAATCTATTGTATCTAAACAATGCGGGCTACAAATCCTACAAGGATTCCAAACTCTATGATCAAACTTTGCAACGTTTTTGAACCAATAAACAGAGTTAACCAATATGGTTGATGACTCCCTACACTTTAGGCTCTACTAAACCTAGGTGGGTAGACCTTGATAGCTAAAGTAGATTTAAAAGTGTATGACTTAATTGAATTTGTGGATCTATCATAGTGGCATAAAGTGTAATAGATGAAAGCTTGCTGACTACTACTTTTAATGTAATAAATTTCAGAATGTAAAAGTGAATGTATGAATGAAATGTGAAATGTAAATGGAATATGAAATGGACCAGTGCTTTGTTGGGTAAGCGGATTCAATGAAGTTTTATGATAGGTGACTACTATTGGCTACAATTCTATTTTTTTGGCACTTAAGCTTATTTATACCTTGTATAAATGTGCAGGAATGTGACTATCAAACTCTTCTTATTGATCCAAATTATTCTTACCAGGTTATTGTGATTAATTAATAGGAATTTTTAATCCTTCCTTGAAGGAACTAGTTAACTGAACCACACAAAAGAAACAAGTGTGCCCTGACAAATCAAATATACTTCTAATTTGAATAACAAGATAGAACCAAACTAGAGACAATATAACAGCCTTATCAATTACCTAACTCTTCTTATTGATCCAAATGTTACCTCCAAGTTACTGTAATCAATTAAAAGGATTTAATTCTTTGACAGAAACCAATTAACTTGACTACACAAAACAACAAATGTGTCTTGAAATTGAAATACCAACTTGGATATAAAACTTCAAATAACAAAGAAGTAGCAATATGGAGACAACCAGATAATTGCTTAAAATAATAGACAATAGACACCAATATTGAGCCACACAAAATTAATGATCTATTGATTTCTACAAAATTTCAGGCATGCATCATGGCTCATTTAGTATAATCTATTTTGTAAACATTTTGAAAGTATCTCTAATATATCTCCTATTTTCTCCCTATTCACTCTTACTTCCTAATCACTATATGTCCATCATATATATAAAAACTTTGAAGATGACACACCCTTTCATAAATTTCTTTTGAAACTAACAACAATTAAACATAGACAATTAGTCTCTAGTAAGCCACGGATGAGTTTGTGTCACATGATCTAAATAATCTTGTCTTAAGTGAGTATCAGTATCTTCTATAGCATTCCTTGCAGCTATCTCCATGATCACCATCTTTTCTAAATGCTCACATGACTTGTCCAATTCTGATTTTCCATCTTCAGCCGCTTCCAAGGCCTCATGCAATATCATCTTGCAATATTTCATCCATTCGTCCTGGCCTTTCAGCTCTCCATTATTTTCTAATAAAGTAGACAAACCCCCTTTGCAACATCAGCTAATCCTTTTGCATTTTCCTAGAGCTCCTTATAGTAATCCTTGTGTTTCTTCACTATGTCTTCAACATCTATGGTGGCCCTACTATTAGAAGCACTCTTCTTTTGTATTTCTTGAATTTTCTCCTGTCTTCGGTCATTTAACCTTTTGTGTTCCTGAATTGTAGCATGATTCTTGGAATCGGTCACCCACAACTTATTCATCCAAACCATTAA
This sequence comes from Sequoia sempervirens, assembly GCA_007258455.2. Lineage (NCBI taxonomy): Eukaryota > Viridiplantae > Streptophyta > Pinopsida > Cupressales > Cupressaceae > Sequoia > Sequoia sempervirens. The sequence goes on from VDFB02058242.1 coordinate 187,003,878, forward strand.
ATTAGTGTTCCTTTTCTGAAACACTATAAATATTGCATCAAACCTAGCTCTATTTACTTGATCATGTACATTTAATTCTTCACCTTTACCCTTTGATTGTGAACATTCTCCTTGTGTTAGTAGCTTAGTATATCCCTTTAATGTACTTCTCACCATATGCTTCAGGAAATCATTCTCTTTGAGTATCCTCTCATTGTTCATTTTGTACATATCCTTTCCTTTAATCAAGATCTAGATCTGAGCCTTATTTAATTTAGCAACATTCATGCCAATTTCAACTGTAGCCACAAGATCAACTTCTCCTACTTTTAATGTCATGACATGGCCAAATGCCTTTTCAGTGTCAATGGTTATAGATTTCTTGTGTGGAGGATACAAGGCCCAAATCATGAGAGAACTCTTGTCAATAATATATTTTGATCTTGTGTACACCTATGTAACTCCTTTTAGACTAAGCTTATGTGTAGCACCATTATCATGCAAGAAACTGTCAAAAAAAAGGGCATAATTCAAATCTAAACCAGGGAAAATCATTAAACCAAAGTCCTCCAATAATTTCCTTCCTCACTCTAGAGTCATATCCTTCACCTCATTCTCCACAATTAACTTCAAAGTGTTCAGTAATTGGTCTTTATTGTTTGGTGTAATGCCTGTAATAGATTCTCTTATTGATTTCCCCTTTTGCTTGTACAAGAATGATCTAAATTCAGGGGACTTTACAAACTCAACATCAGCAACAAAGGATCTATAGGCCAACTACCTTGTGTCTGTATTAGAACCTTCTTCAACTTATTGCTCCCTATTGGGAGGCTTGTAATCATCAATTCTCAATTTGGAAATTTTATCAGTTGGGCCCTAAGGTTCTCTCTCATCAGATGACTCCTCACTAGAGGATAACAGCTCTGCATCTTGTATTTATTTTATCCTTTGTTTTACCCCCTATTATATTTATCAATAGCCATTTTAGCTTCCCTTTCTTCCATGTTCATGATCATGTCATCATATGGATAAGGTGTATGAGCATACCCACCCAAGTTTACCTTCTTTTTGGCGAAATCAATGTATCCTTCAAGATTAAATCCTTTTCTTGGCAGGACCTTTTTCAAATTCAAATACAATAATTTATCTAAAATCAGGTCATGCCCCTCTTTTGTCAATATAATAAAATCTCCAAAGCACAAGGTACTTGGCATGAATTCCTGCTTCTCATAGGCAATTAGATTCATGACACTTGAGTAGTCCATTTGTCTGATGATTTCCAAGTATGCAATTCTATCTGGCACTATTTTTGGTAAAATAAATGGTGTATCCTCAAAACCATAAACCTTGATCATGGTGTCATCAACATAACAATACCAATCGCCCCAATTGTGACCAACACCTGTAGGTCCATTGAAATCCTTGGGCCTAAGAAATTTCTTAATTTTATCAGACAACGATTAATTACAAGGATGGTTAAAAAATATTTACAATATCTTCACAAAATACTCCTCAAAATGAACATAATTGTTGATGATGTTTTCTGCACAGCAACAACTCAGACATAATATAATATCCTATCTCACTTGAAAGGTAAATCTCTATCAGCAAGCCTCAAGAGATAACCCCAAGGTCTCTAATGTCAAGTCTTGACAATGCATAAACAACTCAGTGATAAATGTGAAAATGTTGGTAATCACAATGGGACCTTACTACAAGAAAAATATTGAATCTCAATTTATCAGATCTAGCAATATAATGATACTGCAATCCTAAATTTTACCCAATAATCAAAGAAATAACAAAAGATAAGGGTTTCAAAGAGATTTCCAAACTTAAAATTAAACCTAAGATTAACAATGCAGATGACCAACACTCAAAATGGACCAATCCCTCAAAACTGATCTCTACTTGACCCAAATAAATTTGCAATCTTATAGAAACAGTGCAATCTTCTAAGGTGTTAAGATTTTCAAATCATGAACATTCATTCAAACAACCCTATTGCAATTGAAATGAACAAACCCTCACAATTGAACTAAGCACAATGAATATAGAGTCTAGGCTAACTTTGCAAAGCAACTAACAATCAGTTGGTTGCGAAAAGTATGGACCAGGGATTGCTGCAACACTTCAAATATCAAACCATAAAAATTATTAAATGAAATCTAAGCTAAATATCAATTTTCCTCAAAGCAATTCTAAAGATAGAATAACAAGAACCATGCAAGACAAAAGAACACAAGTATGGCACCAAATCACAATGCCATTACTTGCATCAAATTATCCACTGTAGCAACAATTCCAGCTTTTTGTTACAATATTTGCTTGAGAAAAACTACTTGCTAACTCTTGCTCTACTTAATTCGCTCTAACTAGCTCTCTATCCTTCTATATCTAAAATTTCTTAACCCTTACAAATGAGGAAAAATTCCATATTCATAGAACCCTCCAAACATGTCGGCCTAGATAAGATTTTACAATAATAAGGCACAACAAGTCATCCAAGAGAAATTCAAAATGAAATAAAATATGCATTAAATGCCTGAACTTCATCCAGGTCGTCCTAGGATCTCCAATGCAACTTAGACCAATGCATGGCAAAATAATAGGGAAGCACAAATCTTGATGTAGCTAATCATTAACTGCCTTCCCCTTTGTCCTTATTTCGATCCATCATTTCATGAACCTTCAAAAGCACCCTATCCAAGTCAGCCATAGGTGGTAAAGGAAAAACCCTAAGTCATCTCTCAATTGATGCAATTTCTTCCCTTGATTGTTTTACCGACTTATCCCAATCCACCTTATATGTTAGGTATGTTTCAATGACAATAATGTATGTGGCCGCATCATCCAACTAGTGCTCAGAAACAAAATCATCATTAACTGGGGCATAAACATCATGCCACCACTTCCTCAACTATTCCAAACTCAAATATTTGGGAGCAATCTTCCTTCTCCCTGTCATAATCTCAAAAAAGGCAATGGAGCCATTGTACACACCAGCTAGGGTATCATCAATCTGCCTCCTCTGTTTGTAAATCTTCTTCAACACCTTCTGCCTGATTTGCAATGCTTCAAACCACTCCCAAGGCTCAACAACTCTGGAGGAAGGAAGAATTTTATCAGTTACTAACTTATCCCTGGTGTACTCCATAATAGTCTTGGTTTTCTGTAGCAGGAGATTTGTATCTTCCTTATCTTGTGTTAACACTTCTTTCAACCAATCAATTGTCCTTATAGCATCCTTCCCAGTATACAAAATCTCTTTAATGGCCTCATTACCTTTGGTTCACACCCCTTGCAGCCAATTCCTAGTGGCAAGAGTGGAAGCCTTCATCTTTTCTAGCTCAGTGATAGTTTCCTGAGGTAAATGATTCGCAACAGAAACCGAAGGATTAATAGATTGAAGGGGTTTCATCAAATCTTCCAAGCATTTCCTGAGATTCTCATTTTCCTTCTTTAGCTTCTGCTTGGTCTTTATTTCTTTCCTCAACTTGCCCAAGATGACTGCACTTGAACTCTCATAATCTTCAATGTCTTGCTCAACGGATGTAGGCCCTAGATTGAAAGTCTGAACATTGTAATCCTTTCCAGCCACATCATCTCTATTTTTATCTAGAGCAGGGGTGGCAATGTGAACAACTCTGTTATGAGCTTCATCCCTTTCAATCCTTGAAATCACCCTAGCCTTCTTTTTACCTTCTTCTTTTCCAATTTTGGCTAGTATCTCATCCCAATTCGGTGGACTGTCTTCCACAACAACTTGTTTTCTCTTTACCTCCTTATCCAACCAACCAGGGATAGTGGATTCCAATTGCACTTCAGTCTTTTTTTCTTCCTGTTGTTCCTTAGGTACCTCTTCACTCAAATTTTGTTTCTCAGGAGTTTCATCCATCTTGCTTTCCTTTTCTTCAGCATGTTCTTCTTCATGTACAGGTGATGGAACGTTCACTGTTTCTTCTATTGGAGGTGATTTAACCTCTTCAGTTCCAATAGGTGATTCTGCATAAGCTACCAAAGGAGATTGCATACCTTTTCTACTTCATCTTCGAAATTGTAAAGGTCACCTTCATGAAATTTTTCTCCTTTAGTATCTGGATGATCCTCAACATTTTCTGACTCACCTGGTTTGCTTTGAGCTTCAGTGGAAGGCACATCATGCTGCTCCTCATGAAAAACAACTGGAGGAAGATCTGTTTTAGGCACACTATCCTTAGGAGAAGGAGTCCTAGACCTCCTTGTATACACCTTGGCCTTCTCTTATGAACTTTCTACATTCACCATTGGTGGGCTAACTTCTTCCTCTCCTACCTTGGAGCTCACCTTCTTTGACAATTTTATGACTCTTCTCCTTTTGGGTACAGGATCATCAACTTCAAGATTCTGCCCTTCAGTTTCCTTCTACTCAGACTTCTTAGTCCTTGTCCTCTTCTTAGCCTTTGGCTTTCTCTTCTTTTCTGCTTCTTGGGCTTTTATTTCTTGAACACCTTTTATCTTGATTTTGAAAGGAGAATCCAGCTTACCTTTTTCCTTAGGATCCTTCTCAGTCGATTCTTTAGAGGTGGAGTGAGGATCCAAATCCCCCATCAGCGCATAGGTGCATTGTACACCTTCATTTTCCAACTCCCATAGCTTATGCTTTAGCCACATCTTGGTAAATTTGATAACTGGATCCATCAGTTATTTTAATTCTATCTTTTCCTCTTCTAACCAATCCACATCACCAATTGGTCTATCTTTTATTGCCTCATAAGCATGATCCTGAATCAGGTTTCCATCACCGTCAAGTTGATCCGGGACTGCCCTCACATTGTATAGTCAGACTGATTCAACTGGGAGGCGAGAAAAATTCTTCTTTCTAACCTCAAATTCATCCTTGCAATTGGCCCAGTAGTCCTCCAAATCAACCTTATGGCTATATTCCCTACTGGCCTTCTTTTGAGCTTCTCCTGTAATATCAAATCTAGACCTCTTGGAATGGAAAGATAGGCCAAGAGTATTCATTTCTTCTTTTGAAGCCTAGGCAGAACCAATGGAAGGACAAGCCTCTCCAGTGCCAATCCTTAATGGGAAATCTCCACCAAAACCAATCTTATGCTTGTCTCTCTTGACAATGGCATCAAAGTCATAGATCTATCTAGTGACTTCCAGAAGTATGATGTGATCAGTAGGGCATCTTGGAAGTCTATATGGGGCCCTCTAGCAGCCATCAATCCAAATGTAGGAGAAAGTTGGGAACTGAATAAACCATGCCCCATATTTCTTGATGAGTTCTTTTGCTTGATCTAAAATTCTGACATGTTCCGCACCTTGAAGCAATCTAGTGATATGCATGGTGAATGCATCATTCACCCTCCTATAGCTCGAGCCCTCCTATAGCTCAAGCCTCCTAGATGCAATTGAGAGTAAACCTCATAGATGATATCTTGTCCAAAGGTGCCCCTTGTACTCAATCCTTTGTAGGGGTGGAATCTTGCAACTGTGTAGACCAAGTATGAAGTCATTGTGAAGGTCTTGGTCTGCAACACATTGGACAACTGCTCGTGAATTATTCTGATAATGACTCCTTCCCAATGGTGGTTAGTCTTCTCCTGCTCCATTCTCACAATCACATGGCACATCCAATTCTCAAAATGCTAGCATTCTTCAATCCAACCACCCTGCTAAGAAGAGTGATTGCATCATAATAATCCTTCTTGAACTTTTCTCTGAATAACTGTTTGGCATCTTGGAATAGTGAGACTTAGGCTTCTCCAACCAGGAATTGATAAGTTGTTGTGACTTCACAGTTTGTTTATCATAGAACTCCTGAGCTGCTTTCATGTTGAATGCCACCACATGAGATCTGTCTGGCATATCAAAAGTTTGGGAAATGGAAACAAGGTTGAGATTTGCTACAACTCTCCCTTGAGGACCAATAATTCTTTGTGTACCTTGGTCGTAGTGTCTGGCACACTCAAGGACCAACTCATAACACTGCACCGTAGAAGGGAAACCAACTACATGTGACAAGCCTAATTCCTTCATCCTTCTAGCCACCAAAGGAGGATCCTTTGCTTCCATTCTTCCTTTAAATTCTTCGTAATCCCACAATTCAACATTTGTATTAGTCACTTTGGACCAGATTGAAGTGATTTTACTCTCAGGGATCTTGCTCTTAATGTCCATTTTGATCCTTTCTGCCTCATACATTGAGGATCCCTCCATTGTCCTGCTAGATTCAACCTGCACTCAGCATGAAAATCATAGTAAAAACCACAAGAAAGAAATGTCAATCCATCAAAACACCAATAGAATAAACCTCATACAATCAAGGTGTTATTAAAACTCATATAAAATGATCTAGATAAACTTCGGGTTTCAGAACCACCTCGCAGAATCTGAGCCAGAGAGGAATTTCGAGAAATTCTGGGCTAGACAGATTCCGGTGGAATGGTTGTGAAACACCTACTAACAATTAAACTTGATCATTATCAATCAATAAACCACATAGGAGATCATAAGATAGCATGAATTGACCTTAAAATGCATTAAAAAATCACTAGCACATCACGCTATTCCATATTTCCTTACATTTCACCAAATTTCAGGAAAATTTGCCAGAGACGGATTTCTGTGAGGGAAGAGACACCTTGCAAATGTGAAAAAAATAGGGAACCAAGGACTTCAGGAAAATCCAGAGTCAAGGGAAATCTGCAGATAAGGTAAAACTCTGAAAACATGCAGATTCCGGGAAAGTAGAGGAAATCGGGAAAACAAAGGAGATTAGGAAAATCTGGGGTCAATGGAAATCCATGGAATATATGAAACTCCGAAAGTGATAGCAGATTCTAGAAAAGCAGAGGAAATTGGGAAAATCTGCTAGAGACGGATTGTCCCGAGGGAACGAAAAATCCGGGACTGAGGACGAAACCTGAACATCGGCGTTAAATCACGATTTCGCTCAGAACACTAGATTAATCATGAATTTCAAAGATTTAAGCTTAGGGAAAGTTAGGAATGGACCTTCCATAGATTTTCTTTGCATTCTAGGCCAATTTTAAGGTGAAATGAGGTGGAATGGTATTGCCCTAGGTTTCAAACCCTACACATTTGCCATTAGCGCATAGGCAAGCTTATGATTCAGTTATTTCAACTGTCGATTCCTTACTAGGGGAAAATAATGATTCTCAAGCAAGTTCACCAAAATGAAAATAAACAAACAAACTCAGAAATTACTTGGGAGACCATAAATTAATCAATGCTACGCAACCCTAGCCATGAAGCGATCAAATATTCAGGAATTCAAGCCCCAAAAGCTTTATAACATAAAAACGCTATTCATAATCCTAAATTCAAAGCAATGCAATCGAATACATACCATTATGAGGTGAAAATCGATCTTAGAAATAGTAAATGTGAAATTCAATGGTGTCCACAAAGAACAGGGGTAGGAATGCACCAGAAATCGCCACTCAAATCCACAATTCGCAAACTCAACTCATCAAATCCAAATATAGCACTCGCAAGAATGCACTCTGCAGCTCAATCAATGGCAAACAATAGCATAACGACATAAAAGACCTTGAAAATCAATTAAATACATCATTCAAAGCTCGTACGAAGACATTAATGCCGCCAACAAGACAACTAGGAAAAAAAACCCAGGAACCCGACAACAGGACGGAATCCAAAAAATCTGGACCATGCAGAATTTCATGAAGACTGAAATTCTCTGAATCACAGTGCATAGCCGGGGTCCGAATAGGATCTAGGAAAATCTGGCTTGGGTGAAAAGTCCTGAACTTAGCCCAAAACTTAAGATTTTCAATGAATAACTCAGGGAAATCACTAAGGCCATCAAAATGAACATTTTAAGCACATGCCAAAGTAGGAAAAAACCTCAAAATGAAAGGGCCAAGACACTAAAACCAAAGTGAAAGAGGGTCCCTGCTTTCAGCGGGGCGTGTGTGCGAGAAATACACAACAATAAGTAGAGTTGACAAATATGCTATGCCAAATAGCACTCCATGATTGCACTGGTAGTGGTTTTCCTTCTTTATCAGATTGTGCAATCCTTAATTCTTCCAGCCACAACCCTATCTCTTGCTCATAAGACAATATCATATTCATGAGGATGGAAAAATGCTTGAAATATAGTGTAGGGGATCCATTTTTTATTGCCATTAGTCTTGAATCAATCCCTTTGAAAATGTGTGAAGCATAGTCAAATGTCCTTACATTATGGTACTGAACATCGAGAATAATCACCATTGGTCCAATTGACATAAACTCAAGGGCCTCAGTCCCTAACACCTGAAACACTGAGAAATACGTGTATTTCAAATAGGGTTCAAATAAATTGACATGAAAGGGAGGCCTGTCATTGTCATCAAGTGGAACAAGACTTCCATCCTTCTTAGGCCTATGTAATGGGAATCTCCACCCTCTATAGGTTGTATTCATTCTCCAGTATTCTTTCTCCAAAGCCTCATGTACAATAGATTCATCACATTTGTCACTTAGGTTAAAAATTTCACAAATTGCAAACTTAGACACATGTATGAAAGGTTTACCCTGCAAATTACAAATGGCCTTGAGGACTGAATTGTAGTGCTTAGCCAAGATTTTCATGAGTTCTACATTCACAAATATGTTTGGGACAATTAGTTTCCCTAGATTAAAGTTCCAGGGATTAAACATTCACTCAAACCAATGTTGGAATAGTGTGCCTCAATCTCACAGGCTGAAACCTTTGAAAGAGCAAAGTCGGTGTGACATAATGTGTCTGGTCGACTAGTAGTTGTGCAATCTTGTGGAATGTTTAGGTCGCTGAGACCTTGTTGGTGTATTGTCAACTAGAGCTATCGTTGTGACTCGTTTTTGTTGTAACCCTCTACCGAGTGGGTTGGTCTGGCTGACAGGCCATTCTTATCGGATGTTGGGGAGACTCTGGGTGACAAGCGGTTTCAGGGAGAGGCATGAAGACTTGGTAAGAACTCTTGGTAAGGGATGGTGTCTCGTCGACAACTTTATATTCAGATTCATCAAAGTAACATGAAGGCTTCAGTATGAAGTCTTGGTGATGGGTGTTAGTCTTGCTAATGCTTTAGTCTATTGTCAGTATGACTCCTAGCGAAGGATGATCTCGGGGTGACTTGAAGTCTTCGATATTACCTCTCAGTAATAGCGGTAAGTCTTGTTGACAATTTTTTGTTTCGGTATGACTAGAAAGCTCAGTGTGATCTCTTGGTGAGTAGCGATTGTCTCACCGATGGGAATGCTAATGTCTAAGTGACCTTTGAACATTGGTATGATCTCTTATCAACTTGCGATTGTCTTGGTGATAGCACTACATGTGATGGATATCGGTATGATGTCTTGGTGACAAGGGTAAGTCCGAGCGATATTTTGTGAACTTGGTATAACTTCTTGCCGATGGTAAGGACTCTTGGCAATAACTACAATTAGGTCTTGTGGCATTGGGGAGACATGGTTAGTGTCTCACAGACATGCGAACACAGGTTGAACGTTGTTGACCAATTGGAAGACTATCCTACGTGGTGTGTCTTCGAACAATCAAAGAAGCCAAATGGGAACCATTGGAATTTAGTCTGTTGTGGCTATTCTATGAGAAAGTTCAACAGACAAGGATGACATGGATAACTCTACAATTGCAGACGATGTTTGGTTTGATGAATAGTTGGACGATCAGTGAGATGAATAGTTTGATGTGTGATCAGTTAGAATTTGATTTTGAGAGCATTGTAACTTGAATGTTTTGTACAAGGTTGATCATTGTGTATGCTGCTGTAATTTGACATAAGAAAGATAAGTCTTATCTCTGTATGTAATTTCCATTACTATAATACAAAGGGGCTTTTCTTGGTGTGGTGGGTTTTTCTCTCGTAATGGTTTTCCCACGTAAATCTGGTGTTCATCTGTGTATGTTAATTTCTATGTTTCTGTTATTTCTTTCAAGTGTATCTTAATTGGACTATAATTAAAAATTTAAAATCATCTCTACTTTCTTCCCTAGGGTTTTGACGTTAGGAGAGTTAGTTCTGCACCTTAGCTTTCCTTACAACAAATTTGTCTGATGATAGTGGAACATGAATATCTCATATCCTCTAATAGGGGTCTACACATCCCCTATATGTCTGCACCTATCTTCAAATCTTTCTACATCAGCCCTAAGTTGTGAAGACTCCCTTGATTTAGGCCCTAAACCAAGGAATTGGTCAAGGAGGTGTTGGTTTAATTTTCTCTCTTTCTTTTTTGGTTCATCTCCTATTTCAATTTTCTATTTTTTACCCCTAGGCTAACTACCTTTACCTTGCTGCTTTATACAAATATATTTCCCAAACTTTGAACCCTCCATTTTATCTCCTCAAGGTGACATAATTGAAATACAAATATAGGGAAGTTCACAGGCTTACTTGAGAACTCTAAGCCGCAATGAATTTCCTAACCTTTGTCTGCTCTCTCATCCTTCTCTCCACCAATTTTAATTTTTTTCTTGTTTATTCTTCTTTCAATAAGAGAATATCTAAACAATGTACATTTGTTTGGCCATTAATGTCCACCTCTGAACACAAATGTAACAAGTTTTTTTAAATGTCACAATTTCAAGACGTAATGATTATATTGGTGAGACTTGTTCAAATTCTAACCGATCTGTATGTAACCTATTACCACCTTTGTTTCATATATTCTCAATTGATCGCCAAGACATAACTGAATATCTTTTCGATATAGGGTGTCCTTTTGATTCATCAGTAATGGTCTAGAATGCCAAATAATTTTCCTACCAATGTTGAATAATTGGCCTTCTTTTTGTTTTTCAGTTCATACCATTTTGGGAAGAAAACTATGAGGTTTACCTGATTTCAAAGTATTTTAGTCCTTACAATCATTGCCTAGTGTCACTCAGATGAATTTTGATCCATTCATATCACCATTAGCATGTGAATAACCATCTCTAAGAGAGAGGAAAGTTGTTCCGATGTCAATCTCCCGAACGTGTTTCTTCCATTGCCCTATTCTTTTTGATGAGTCAAAAGATTCTTGCCGAAATTTCTTTCATTGATGTAACATGTGATGTCAGAAAGAAAAGAACTCACTTCGACTATGTATGTCTCCCCAACATCTGTCCTTTTGTCTTATCGGTGAGAGAAAGTGTGTTCCTTATCGATGAGGATCCATCGACATGACATGTATACTCGAAATGACATGAGGATTTTTCTGTAATAGTATTGCTCTTACCGATAGAATTTTTTCAATGAGATGCCAAGCCTTGTCTTCCCAAAAATGCATCCTCTAGAGTTATTCGCTGCGGTGACATTGTTCACCTTTTTTCGATATGCAGTAAATGCTCAAATTGAGAGGCTATGGCTTATGGATCGGAAAGACATGTACCTAGTCTTGCCGATATGAACTAGTTGTTTTAAAGCTCTTACTCAATGATGACCAGAGGAATTTTTGTGTATCAAAGTTCAAGTTAATGGGATCATTAGTAAACATGGAATGTGAAATGGATCTTGTCAAACAAATTAGAACAATTCATGTTGTTTTTGCAATTAAGATAGGTAAAAAATGGAAGCATGGAAAAGGCATGTGAATTCTTTGACAAAAAATTTTGGTAGACATGTATGCAAAATGTGGTACCATAGACAAGCTAGTGAGCTCACTATCTTGTCAATGTGGTAGAATTGATAAGCTAGTGGGCTATTTGAAAAAAAAGCCTCATAGAAATGGGGTCTCACGGTGAGGAATTTTTTGAAACAACCCACTAGGAGCTTGTCAATTCTATCACATCAACAAGCTAGTGAGCTCACTAGTTTTTCAAATCTCACATAAATTGTTTGACGAAAATACTTACATAAATGTGGTCTCGTGGAATGCCATGATTGCAAGATAGGAAGAAAATGGAAGCATGGATAAGGCATGTGAATTCTTTGAAAAAAAATTTGGTAGACATGTATGCAAAATGTGGTAGCTTTGACAAGCTAATGAGCTCACTAGCCTGTCAATGTGGTAGCATAGACAAGCTAGTTGGTTGTTTGAAAAAAATGTCTAATAGAAATGGGGTGTCACAGTGATGTACATAATGAACCTCCCTTATTCTTTTTCTTTGTTTCTCATCCTCTCCCACTTACACCTCTTCCCCCTCTTTTATTGTGTTACCCCTTTCTTCATCCCTTTCTTATTTTATTTACTTTTTACTCCTCAATAGCCCTTCCTACCATCTATTTCATTTGTTACCTCTCCCTTCTTCCCTTTTCTCATTTTTCAATCCTAACCCTTTTCCCTGATTACATTTTTTAATTTCCCTTTATGTAGTTCACTTAGATTAAATTGGATTCCTCCTCAAGAACATCACATGCCACAAAGGGGGATGGGAAGAGAGGAGCCAAGATCTTGAGAAGCATCATCATCCTTAGAAGAACCAACAACCTTGAATCATAGTGATTATTTCATCGTGCATGTGTGCCTTATTTTTCAGGTTCAAGATGGGCTTTGAGTGTGTAAACTTTGTTGTCATAGATGTACTTCATTTTACGATGAAGATTAGAATACACCGCATTCATCCATGAATCCATAGTAAATTAAGGAGTATTTTAAGGAGAGACTTCGATGCCATTATCTATATTCTACAAGTCACTAGTATAGAAACAACAATATATGACTGAAAAAACTACTAAACTGCTTATAAATGACTAAACATGGTCGTGTGACCATTAGTAGTTTATTTCTAGTCATTTATAATGCAACTAGATTGATGACTAAACCATTTTTAGTCATTTATTGGTTTTTTTGATTGATCGATTTGGTAGTATATTTAGTCATTGATTTAGCAATTTATTGTTGTAATTTGGTCACTTATTTAGTCATTTTTTATTCACTGATATATATTTGGTTGTTGATTTTTTCATTGATTGTTGTAATCTGGTCAATTAGTCATTTTTATTCACTAATTTTTGTCCATTGGTAGTGTATTGAGTCATTAATTTTAATCATCATTTTGATCAATTTGGTAGTATATTTAGTCATATTTATTTCATAGGTCATATTTCTAGTCATATTTATTCACTATTCATTGATTTTTTTCAATCAATTTTTAGTATATTTAGTCATTTTAATTGACTGATATTTGAGGATTTAAACATAAAACACCAAAAAACACATTAATCATCAATTTCACACAATAAGATAGCCATTGAGAAGGAAAAATAATTCAACTTTATTAATAAAAGAAAGGTGTTCTAGTTACAACTTAGAAATAGAGTATTACAATTTTTATTTTCAGTTACTAGACTGAAAATGCGAGTTACAAAACACATAAATGACAAGAAAGAAACTTCTCCAAAAAAAATCTGCAATGATGGAAATGCATGCTTGGAGCCCTTTCTTGGGTGAAAATTATGTAATCATCTTTTCGATAGATTACACAACTAGGACTTCAGCCACAACTATGTGAGATGTGAATCTCTCCTCTCATAAAGGGGAGGCGCCCTTCTTACTGCTGACAGAAGCGATAGTAAAACAAACAAAGTAATTACAAAATGTACACAATACTTACGAAGTGGTGGGGGTGTGTTACATTCATCCTTCTCTCTTTTTTCAGACAAGATGTTTACAATGCTTCACTATTGGAAGTTCTTGATTCACAATAACTCTAAACTAACAACAAGTAGTAATGCCAATACCATGCCAATACCTCTATCTTGTCAAAGCAAAGCGTAGAGTTACCAGAAGTGATTAACAATAAAGTAGTAAAATAAAAGGGAAAGCTCACAAAGGCACAAAGTTGTTCTGTAGCTTTTTCAATGGTGGATCTGTGAAAAGTGTGTAGTTTGTCACGTTAGAAGCATAAAGTCTTCTTAGTCGCAGCAATTCCTCGAACAACATGAATAATTACAAAAACAAATTCTTGTAGATTATCCAACCAAAGTATCCAAATAGCATGAACAATTACAAGCACAAAGTCTTGTAGGTCATTCAACCAAAGATAAACAAAACACAAATGAAAATCTAAATAAAGGATGTAACACAAAGTTTACATGAATTACTTAGAGTCTTTCAGCTATCACTTACTAATTACCACCAAAAGAGATCAATTCATAAGATTACCTAATCCAACACAAAGTCTGGTTTACAATCTTCTTCTTTATTGATCTGATTTTGTTTGCAAAGTATAAACACAAAGTTTCACAATTTGTTTCAAAAAGGGCAGCACTTCATTGCAAAATACTAAAAGATAAATTTACAATAGAAATCCCTCTCATTATATAGAAACAGGGATGAGAAAATTTAGGAATCTAATTGAGGAAATCAAGGAAAATTAGGTGAGTGATTTTAGGTGATCTCACCTAACTTGGACCAAAGTCAAAGTGTAATTTATTTTCAAAAGATTACATCTTTGAACTTGGTGCAATTACAATTTACAAAAAGACATATAAGATGTCAGGAAATATTTACAAGATGCATAAAGGGATGCATTGGAAATTTCTAACACTAGAGATCAGGAACCTTCTTCATGTTTCCTTGCTTTGGGCGCGGAAGTCTTCGTATTTCTTCCTGGTCTCCTACACAAACTTCTCATCTGGACCAACGGTGTAATCCACAATGGTATGAACTTTCATGATCGATCTCATGGAAGATGAGTGAACCTTCTTGCATCTATCAAGATGCATTTTCAGGTTATCCAATGTGAGCCTTGTATCACAAATGATGTTCAGAGAGGCTTCTAAAAATTCAGCACTGTCAATCAACTTCATGATGGCTTCCTTGAAGATCTCAGATATTTTTATGGCCGGCAGGAAGATATGATTCTCCTCAAGAAGTTGACCTAGTAACTCCTTGATACCTTTTTCAAGAATAACACAATGCCCTTCGGAATCTTCCTGCACTTGGTGGAGATCTTTTGTAAGAGATTGAATTACTTGAATTCGATGTTTCAAGGATTCTCTTACCTCAATGAACTTTTCTTTGTTAGGAATTACCCTGACATCCACCAATTTACTGAGCTTTACCTGCTTCATCAGTGACCATGACAACAGGAATTTTTACATATCTCTACGCTCCTAGGAAAGTACACTTTTTTCTTTTTTTAAGCTCTGTGGTGAGCTTGGCCAACAAGGTAGTTTTCTCGTCCGCAACAATTATGATCTGGGACCCGTGTTATATGATCTTCTCAATGAAATCATACAACACTCTACCTTTGGAGGTGAACTCTCACTTTCTTGACAATTGGGTCCTCAATACTTACCATAGTTAACAATTGCATTAGTTGGAGATCCTGCAAGTCTCTTTACAACAATGGCATAATTCTCTAC
The DNA here is from genome assembly GCA_007258455.2 of Sequoia sempervirens. NCBI lineage: Eukaryota > Viridiplantae > Streptophyta > Pinopsida > Cupressales > Cupressaceae > Sequoia > Sequoia sempervirens. The sequence goes on from VDFB02058242.1 coordinate 187,019,177, forward strand.
GCTCTGCTTGTACATATTGCGAGCTTGCTCCATTTTATCTAGTCTTCCAGCCAAGATATACAATGTCACTTGCGCATCTGCTTTTGCACTTTCATTGGTAACCTTGCCAAGTTGGACTTTTGTTACCGTGTAATCCGCCATATTGACATCTCCTTCTTGTGGCGGTATGCCAATTTCGGCATACTTGTTGCCAGTCTTGTCAACATTCAACCTTGAGTATACTTTTTCCTCTTTCTTCCCTTTAGCCTTTGGAGGGACTATCTCTTCGAGGTCAAGCTCCTTTGGAGAGATGATTTGCTTCTTCCGCTTCGATACTTGAGATATCAACCAAGGGAGAAGGAAGAAGGTGTGAACTTTTGGATTCACTGCCAACTCAGTTGTCATCGCCACTTCTGAAGTTATTGTCACATCTGAAGTTACCATGGGTATTGTGACAATAGAAGTGTCTATCATCATTGCTCCCATAGACTACACATTGAGCTGATCACGCATTGACTCATTCATGAAACAATTGAATTCATTTTCAGAAGTGATATCATACATTGGTGAAGATAGGCTAGGAATGGATGATGGAGGACTTGACAGTATATCAACCGTATGAATTCTTTTCAATGAGGGAGTATCAAGAGGGGTTGATGCTACAGGAATAGTGGATATCTCAACTACAGGGATGCATGTGGTAGGAATGGGTGACGAGGGAATAGGAGGTGGAGGAGTTGTTGAAGTTGGAGGGGTATGAGGAACACTGGAAATCACAGGCGAGGATGTTCTGAGAATTTCCTCAACTACATTCTCAGGGGAAGATGTAGTTCTTTCTTGATCATGCCTAGGTTCCTGTTGATCACCCTCTTGTCTCTTCGATTCTGGTTCACCTTCGGAATCACCTTCAGATTCTTTTTTAGAATCTTCTTCAGACTCTTGCCTGCTTTCAGAAACCTCTTATGCATTAGAGTCTGCTTCTGTTGAATCTTCATCTTCTGTGGATTGGTCACTAAAAGTACTTTCTTCATCGGAATCTATCTCCTCGGGAACAACCTTTTTACCTTTAGAGCAAGATGGATCTAATTTCGTGGTTTCTCCTTCTAGGACAGACTAGGTATCTTTTTTGTCAACAATAAACTTTATCCTGGGACCTCTTCGTGAAGAAGTGGGAACAGCTGCTGATTTATTTTTCATGTGGAGTTCTTGCTGTCAGCGAGCTTCTGCTTCAGATTCTTTGCCTTCCAAATCTGTTTTGAAACTTTTCATTTCAAAACCATGCTTATGTAACCATTCTATAGTGTTGGCTAGGATTGGCTTCAATCTCTCTCTCATGTTGGTACTTTCATTCCTAAACCATCGAATTGCAGGCAACGGCCTTTTACAAATCTCTTGTTCATTATAGAGAACATTCATGATATTGCCAGGATCTATAAAATCCTCTGGTAGGTCAGCAATATCAAGGTCTCTGATTTGCTGAACAGTCAACCTGCAATAATCCATTTTGTGAATGGCTTCATCTCTAAAATCATCCTAGATGTCTTCAAAGTGGTACTTGTGATGATGACCCTTTTGTAATTTCCTTCTAGCATCTCGTTAATCAAAATCAAACCTATACCTGTAGGTCTTGATTGTCATGATTTGCATTTCAGCATAAACAGACTTGGCTTTTTGTACAGTTGGGATAGTATATTTTCCGATTGTCAGTGGGAACTTGAATCCATGCTTGGGGTTACTTCTTTGTTCTTTATGCACTGAAATCAACTGTCTGCATGTCTCCATGAGAACCCACTTATCCGAAGGATAACGTGGTAGCATGTAAGGGCAGCCAGTGTAGCACCCTACTCTTAAATAAGTAAACGTTGGGAATTGTAGAAATAAGCATCCAACTTTACTTGCCACCTTATAGGCCTCATCAGATACCCTTCTCCTCTCGAGAGCTGGATCAAAATTGAAAAGAAAAGGTGCGAAGAAAGAATCAATAACCTGCCTAAAATGATGGAAGCTTTCCTTCAATTCTAGTTGATAGAAGAATTTATACATAGGTACCAACATCTGATTCCCTTTTGTGGATAGACCTGGAAATTGTCTCATTATAGCTGTTGTGTACACCAAGTAAGAAGTCATATAGAATTTCAATGTGGAAGGCACGTTGATCACCTGCTCATGTATTTCATCACTGATCTGTTTGCCCCAGTAATGTTGACATTTTGTCTTCTTATAATTCTGATGTATTCATACATCCAATCATGAAAAGTGGATGATTCAGGCAAGCCTTTTACTCTGCTTTAAAATGTGATCATATCTTTGACATCATCCTTGAAATCACTTCGCAAGAGTCCATTTGGCCATCTGGAAACAAATTTTCTAAGCTTCTTCAACCATTGGGTGTTTATTAGGTTTTTAGCCTCGTTGGGATCAGCATCAAAGACTTCTTGTGCTTTTTGTATAGAGATATCAATGTATTTCTCCATTTGAGGAACCTTAAACACAATGTCAAAGAAATCAGGGTCGAGTCTTAAAATGTCATGCCCATAAGAATCGATCACACTTCTACTTTCCTTGATGTAGTGAGATGCCACTTGAAGGACAAATTTCGTATTGTGTGCAGCTATAGGGAACATAGCTACCAAATGCAGGTTACTATGTACAATTGCTCTCATCGGGTCAGCAAGAGGCTTCATCTCAGCTTGCTTTGCAAAATCGACCAAGTCTTGATGGCCAACTTCTGTGTCTTTTATTTCTTCCACCTTGGAGACCACTACAGTTGGTGGATAAACACCTTGATATTTATATTTCATTTTTCCTTTTGCTTTTGAAGAATACGGAGGTTTACTAGAAGTCATCAAGAGCGACTGAATCTTTGATCAATCAACTTTGAAGATCTTGAAAAGAGACTGCAAGATGTGAAGTCAGAACAAACGTTAGTTGTTAAACAACATGGGAGAGCATGTGGTGAGCAACGACGATGAGCAAGTGTGGAGCGGATGGCAAGGCACGCAAAACGATGCACAAAATGGAAGGAACGAGGTTCGAAATGAAGCTTGCAAGTTTGAATTACTTCTAGGAAAAAATTGTGAAAAGTGTAAGGGCGCACTTTTTCAGTGCTCTTACACTTTGAAGAATTCTGGGTTTGATGCAGGGGCACTGAAAAACAACGCTCCTGCACTTTTTAGTGTTAGAGTAAATTTAATTATGTCAGGGCACTGAAAAAGTGCACTTTGACACTTCCTTTTGAAAGAAATTTCTAAGGAATGAAAAACTTCAACACCTTTAGGTTTGAACACAGAAAGGGGATGTGTAAAGACGTTCGAAAACAATGCTTGGGGTTTTTGAAGTATGGAACGCTTGAAGTCAACATTTGGTGACCTATGTTGGATTGCATTTGACTTTCCTTTCATCATTATTTTACAAGTGAACAAAACCAAGCTATTTTACTCACAAAACATGAGTTTCTTTCCTTGCTCGCATAAAAACATCAAGAAGGACAATGTGGGGAGAAAAAAATGTTTAAAGAAGAAACCCACGCCAAAACAAATGATGGATGGTGAAATTGTGTGATGATGTTTCAAAACATGATTAGGGTAAGAGGGAAAAATGTGCTCATGAATTAACAAGACTCCAAAGATATGGCAAAATAAAGAAAATGTGTGGGAGAAGAAAAACATGAGAAGAAAACAAAGATAAACAAAATTGCATATGTAAATCCTAAGACATATACAAAATAATAAAAGAAAATGGAGAGAAATTAAGAAGAACGACTCACCAAGAGAAAACGCGAAATTTAGTTAAGAGGAACTTCGAAATTCTCCAAAAACGTGTTTTGCAACTTGAGAAGATTTTGCCTAGCAAGAAGGAATACAGTTTGAAGATCATAAACAATGAAAATGAAACAATAAAACAATTTTAAGTGAATAAGAAACACAAAAACCTAACTCAAGTCGAGCAATTAATTTAGGCACAAAAAGTGACATGATGAGCGAAAAATGTAAAACGCATGAAGAAATTCGCCTAGGCAAGAAAATGACTAAGGTAGGATAAAAAGTGTAAGAATGCACTTTTTCAGCACTATTACATTTTAGTGACAAAAACACTTTCATGTAGGGGCGCTGAAAATTAGCGCCCCTGCACTTTTCATACTTAGCCAATTTTTGGCTTGTGAGCAGGAGCGCACTTTTTTAGTGCAACTGCATTTTTCACAATTAACTAAGTACGAACAGTAAGACTTCATGAAGGGGCTCATTTCAAAGGTCTTCATGAGGTGAACATAGGAGGACGCTCAAATTGAATGTTTGAGACTTTGGAATGCATTTTGAGGTGGCTTGAAAATTGCCTCATTTTGCGTGCTTAAACTCTGTGGACCTATGAAACAAACAAGTTTTGTAGGGGGTTATCCATGGAACGAGCGCTGCTAGATTCCGATAACAGCTGGCTCCTATTGGGGATCTTCCTTCAACCGTTCTTTAAATTCAATCCATACAAGAGTTGAAAAGGAGACATGTCGATTGCTCGCTTCGGAGTTATCATGTCTTCCCACAAAGCGTTGAACAAGGCCTTGTGCCACAAACGTTGATTCTCGTCAACCAGCTTGCAGATGATAGTTACCAGATTTTTGTTGCTAGATTCCACCTGACCATTACCTTGCGGATAATAGTTAGAAGAATGTAACAAAGTTATGTCGTGCTCAAAACAAAACTCAGTGATCTTATTTGATGAGAAGGCAGAAGCATTATTAGCAATGATCTTGTTCGACACACCGAACCTGGAAATAATGCTTTCCTTTAAGAAACTGCACACCACCTCTGAAGTAGCACGCTTGGTAGGTATCGCTTCCACCCATTTGGTGAAATAGTCAGTAGCAGTCAAGACATAGATATGTCCTGCACTCGATGATGGATTAACTGCACCTATGAAGTCAATCCCCCACTACTGGAAAGGCTCTTCGATCATAACAAGTTTTAATGGAAAAGATGACAACCTGGGTCGACGAACGAACTGTTGGTACAATTCACACTTATGCACCCAAGAGTACGTGTCCTGAAAAAGTGTGGGCCAGTAATACTTTACTCTCAGGATTTTGTGAGTGGTTACTGGTGTTGAGAAATTCCTTGCACACGCCAAATCATGATAAGATTTCAGCAATTTTTTTGTTGTTCCTTATCAACGCATTTGAGAAAACTCCCATCCATTGCACGTTTGTACAAACCATTGTCCCACAAGAAAAAAATAGTTGATTTCAGCTTGATGATTCTCTTTTCCTTTGGAGTTAAGTGATTAGGGCATTCTCCATATGTGAGGAAATGAGCGATGTTGGAATACTCTTCGTCAGTGGTACTAACAAACAGTACCATTGGGAGTGTACTTGGATCCACCTCGTCCTCGTATGAAACTTCTTCATCTTCTAAAATTTCTTTATCTGGATTATTTTCAGCAATAAGCTGACAAAGTCCACGTCCACGTATCAACTTAGTGGGTTTAATTTCCATATCATACTCCTGAATCTTGGAAATCCAATTTCCTCTTTTTGTTCCAAATTCCTGTTGTGTTAGGATAGACTTAACAGTTGAATTTAGTACTAAGACCTTGACATGGATACTTAGAATGTAGAACTGAAAATGCTTGATGGCTTTGACAACTATGAAAGTATGCTTCTCCATTTGAGAATATTTCAATTCATAATTTTTCAGGGGTCAGCTCATGAATGCAATGGGGGATTCAAAGCCTTCATTATTTTCTTGTACCAGAATTGCTGAGAGTGTATGCTCGAAAGCATAACTATACATAACAAAATCTTTGGTGTAGTTGGGGTGGACCAACATAGGCACATGAGCAATGGCCTCTTTGATATCATCGAACACTGCTTTTCCTTCTACCATCCAATGAAATGTGGCACTACCCTTCATCATATTCACAATATGACGAGTCTTTTTAGCAAAGTCTGGAAGAAACCTCCTTAAGAAGTTTACTTTGCCAAAGAAGGAGTGAACAAATTTCTTGCTTGATGGCAGAGTGAGAGATTTAATTCCATTGACCCTTTCCAAGTCAATCTTGATTCCCTCTGTAGATACAACGTGACCAAGAAATTTACCTTCTGTCACCCCAAAAGTTGACTTTTTGGGATTTAGGGAAATACCATGTTGACGACATCTTTCAAGATTTTTCCTCAAGTGGTATAAATGTTCATGACATTGCTTAGAGAAAACTGTGAGATCATCAAGATATACCACAATGAACTTACCCATCACGTCACGGAAAGTGAGATCCATGGCACGTTGAAATGTAGCGCCAGCATTGATCAGACCAAAAGGCATCCTTCGATATGTAAAGGTTCCCCATGGCATCATGAGAGCGGTTTTGTGTTGATCGCTTGAATTAACTTCAATTTGATTGTAGCCAGAAAATCCGTCTAGCATGGAGAGCATCTCAGATTTGGTTACATTTTGGAGGACTTGGTCCATCACTGGAAGTGGGTAATTGTCTTTGAGCAACAATTGGTTTAGATTTCTGAAATCCACAAAAATGTGGATTTCGCCATTCTTCTTATGAATGGGGACGATATTGGCTATCCATGTTGAATGATGGATAGGGAATATTATTCGTGCGTTTAGCATCTTTTGAACCTCCGCCAAAATTGTTCCATAGATCTTAGGATTGTACTGCCTCTGCTTTTGTTTGTAAGGAAAATCTTCGACCTTGAGGGGAATATCACGTTGTACTTCTTTAGACCGAAAATATTTAAGATCTTCGTACAAATATGCTAAGACATCAATATACTCTTGTAGTAGTTGAGAAAATTGTCTTCTTTCTTCGGCCGTGCAACAATTGCCAATGTTCACCATCTTGGGGTTAGCTTCAGTTCCTAGATTTATCTGTTCCACTTCATTAGATGAGTCTGAATCTGAGAGTTTCTTTTTCACGTGGCGATCATGTTTATCAAAAATATTTTCCAAGGATACCAATCCTTTGGGAATCTTATTCCCTTTGAGTTGCAAATATTCTTCACCCATAACAGGATCCATATTTGACACAGATTCTCGAGGCGGATAATTGTTGCCTTCAATATACAACTCATCAAAATTCTCTGCTTTTTCCACAAAGGCGATGATTTGATGATCATCATTGAAAATTTTCCAGTTCTCCAAATTATCAGGGACACTTGGGCAGAAAACCAACTCTATGGTGTAAGTAGAACCTTGAAAGTCTTTGTGTGGCACCAAGAGCGTGGCAAAGATTGCGAGGGAATCAGCTCTAGTATTGTATTCTCTGGGAACAATAGAGATATAAAAAGCTTCGAATTCCTCAATGGAATCCCACACTAGATTATGATAATGCTTGAGTCTATCATTCTTTTTCTGATAGAGATTTATCACTTGACACACTATCAGCTCAACATCACCTTGTGCGTTAAGATTTTTTATACCTTTCTTCAGTGCAACTTGCATTCCCAACAAAAGGGCTTCATACTCGGCGGTGTTATTGGTGTCATCAAATTAAAACTTGAAAAAGAAAGGGAAAAACTTTCCTATTGGAAAAATAAAAACCATTCCTACTCCAGAACCAGTTGAAGAGCAGCTACCATCAAATTCGAGCAACCAAACACTGTTGGGATCACTAATGCTAATAGTGTCAAAGTCCAAAGCTTCATCATCTGACGAGGATTCATGGTCAGAGATAGACAAATCACCTGACGACGTCTCATTTGAAGTGGAGGAAATATCATCATTTTCTAACTCATTTTGAGTTGAGGATTCACCCACCTCATTTGTCTATAGATAGTAAGTTCCCACGCCCGAGGATTTGAACAAGATCTGAGCTCTAGGATCATCTGATTTGGCAACTGAAAACTTTGACTCTTTTTCAGGAACCAACTTTTGCATCACACCTTTTACTAGTATTCCTTCTTCAAACATATCCATACTTAGTTCTCTTCCAACATCTTTGCAAAAATTACATTTGAGCAGGATTCTGTAGGATGCTAGTACATCGGCCACAAGGACCGTCATTTTTATTTTCTTCTCTGGGTATGCGGCGAATGCGTATTGCGCATCTTTGATCTGACCGATCAATGGAACTTGTTTATTCTCCATGGAGAAACAACGGGTGAAAGTTTTGGTCATCTCAAGGCCCAAGGCAGTAGCTACCTTAGCAGGCATCATGTTGTCAGATGCACCAAAGTCTATGACATAGTTACTCAGCTTGAAACCATTTACAAGTAGGGAGATGAAAAATGGATCAATGCGTCTGGAGGTGGTTGGAGGGTTAGATACAAGGTTACTCTATGATATCTTGGGTTTAGGAGTAACAGGGGTGTCAGGAGGTGTATCCTGACTTGGGGAAATTCTTTTATCATTGACAAACTTGACAAGCCTGTCAAATTGGTTGGGGTTGCCTTTGAGGTATTCAGCCTCGAACATTTGAACCTTGGTTTTCTTGGCATGGTCAATAATGTCAAAAGCCTGGAAAGAATTTTGTAGGTTGGAAGTCGTAACTTCACTAATTGGTTTTACACAAGGCACATTGGTCTTTGGAATGAGAGGATTACCTTTAGGAATAATGGGAGTTGATGAAGAAGGGTGAGGTGTAGGTACTTGTGGATTTTCTGCTTTCTTGGGTTGCCAAGGGAGGGGAAATCCTCTTTTGGTGATCGTTACCGGTGGCTTCTCTTTTTTGGGGCAACAACAGCTTGAGCTTTATCAAGCTGATTTTATTGATGCCATGTAAAAACAACATAAGTATCAGTCACCAAGTTGTCTTCTTCTTCTTCCTCCGCCATTTGCAAATAGCTAATCTTGGAGTCGCCAGCTGATTCAATTTCTTCTTCTTGGAAGAGATCAGCATTTTCTTCTTCGAGGTATTCCTGCTGTGCATAATCATCTTGTTCAGTCTCGTAGTATCCTGCAGCATTGTTAGTGGGCGGGGCTTCCAGAGCAAGCCTTCCTAGAGGCGTTGGGAGACGATTTTGATTTTTGTTTCTAGTGTAATTAGGGAAAGTCCTCCTAGGGACGTCCTTGTAGTTGCCACTGCTGTTGTTGTTTGAAGCTTGATTTTTGAGAGACAAGACTTCATTTTCCAACCTTTGGACCATGGGATCTGTGAAATTAGAGCTGGCGCTGGGAGCACTAACAGTAGATGTTGAAGACCCTGAGGCTTGCATCATTTTATTTCCGTTAGTTCCCATCCTGATTTCTCCAACAAGGATCATGTCATCCTCTAGATTGGTAGCCAATTGCTAGGCTGCTTCAACATTAACAAGATTTTCCCTATGTAAGTAGAAACTCACCTTGGGTAGTTGTGTGTTGATGAAGAAGCACTTCAGGTTATGATCCATCGGTCTTGCATCATTTGGGATCTGTGTCATCAATTTATTAAATTTTGCCAAGAACTCACGCATAGGCTCATGAGCTTCTTTACGCATGGTGGTGAGTTGCGCCAATAAAGCATGTGAATCTTCAGCAGGCTTAAATATTTCTTCAAACTTAGTGCGAAGAGAGGCCCAATCGATGACGGAGGCATTAGGAGGAGTAAAGAACCATTTGGCTGCAACCCCTTGAAGGGATTCAATGAATAATCTTATAAAAAACATCTTCATGCTCAATGCCGAGAATGCCACAAATGATGTAGAATGCGGATATGTGCTCATCGGGATGTTGTTTGCCATCACCTTGAAACTTCGGGAGATGCTTCCTAGATACACACGGCAGTTCGTGCAAAGGTGTGGCCAAACAGAGGGGACCAAAAGTATTTCCCCATGGTCCTGTAGGTGGTGCGGCCATAACTGGTTGCACAATAGGTACCTGAATGGGACGTCTGCAGTAAACAGACCAAACACTTGGGAGAGGAGATCTTTGGCTATGTGGAGGGTAGCTTATTGCACGTTATAGTGGTGAACTTACTCGTGGGAGAGTAAATGGAAAATCATGTTGCAACAACTCTTCAAAAAGTGGATCTGCTACTCCTTGAGTGCTCAATCCTCGTGTATATATATGGTCCGCCAGAATGTAGATCTGAATATGATGGATATTATAAAGTGACAATATACAAAAGAATATCAAGAAAGAGGAAACTTATCTACTTCAATTCAAAGTGTAAGGCTTATATTGCGTATGTCATTCCCCAGCGGAGTCACCAAAAAACTATTGGGTGAAAATTATGTAATCATCTTTTCGATAGATTACACAAATAGGACTTCAGCCATAGCTATGTGAGATGTGAATCTCTCCTCTCAGAAAGGGGAGGCACCCTTCTTACTGCTGATAGAAGTGATATTAAAACAAACAAATTAATTACAAAATGTACACAATACTTATGAAGTGGCGGGGGTGTGTTACATTCATCCTTCTCTCTTTTTTCAGACAAGATGTTTACAATGCTTCACTGTTGGAAGTTCTTAATTCACAATAACTCTAAACTAACAACAAGCAGTAAGGCCAATACCTCTATCTTGTCAAAGAAAAGTGTAGAGTTAATAGAAGTGATTAACAATAAACTAGTAAAATAAAAGGGAAAGCTCACGAAGGCACAAAGTCATTACGTAGCTTTTTCAATGGCAGATCTATGAAAAGTGTGTCATTTGTCATGTTATAAGCACAAAGTCTTCTTAGACACAGTAATTCCTCAAACAACATGAACAATTACAAGTGAAAAGTCTTGTAGATTATCCAACCAAAGTATCGAAAGAGCATGAACAATTACAAGCACAAAGTCTTATAGGTCATTCAACCAAAGATAAACAAAACACAAATGAAAATCTAAATAAAGGATGTAACACAAAGTTTACATGAATTACTTAGAGTCTTTCAGCTATCACTTACTAGTTACCACCAAAAGAGATCAATTCATAAGATTATCGAATCCAACACAAAGTATAGTTTGCAATCTTCTTCTTTATTGATCTGATTTTGTTCGCAAAGTATGAACACAAAGTTTCACAATTTGTTTCAAAAAGGGCAGCACTTCGTTGCAAAATACTAAAAGATAAATTTACAATAGAAATCCCTCTCATTATATAGAAAGAGGGATGAGAAAATTTAGGAATCTAATTGAGGAAATCAAGGAAAATTAGGTGAGCGATTTTAGGAGATCTCACCTAACTTGGACCAAAGTCAAAGTGTAATTTATTTTCAAAAGACTAAATCTTTGAACTTGGTGCAATTACAATTTACAAAAAGACATATAAGATGTCAGGAAATATTTACAAGATGCATAAAGGGATGCATCGGAAATGTCTAACACTAGGAGATCAGGAACCTTCTTCATGTTTCCTTGCTTTGGGCATGAAAGTCTTTGTATTTCTTCTTGGTCTCCTACATGAACTTCTCATTCGGACCAACGGTGTAATCCACAATGGTGTGAATTCTCGTGATCGATCTCATGGTAGATGAGTGAACCTTCTTGCACCTGTCAAGATGCATTTTCAGGTTATCCAATGTGAGCCTTGTATAACAAATGATGTTCAGAGAGGCTTTTGAAAAGTCTACACTGTCAATCAACTTCATGATGGCTTCCTTGAAGATCTCAGATATTTCTGTGTCTGGCAGGAAGATACGATTCTCCTCAAGAAGTTGACTTGGTAGCTCCTTGATACCTTTTTCAAGAATAACACGATACCCTTCGACATCTTCCTGGACTTGGTGGAGATCTTCCGTAAGAGATTGAATTACTTGAATTCGATGTTTCAAGGATTCTCTTACCTCAATGAACTCTTCTTTGTCAGGAATTACCCCGACTTCCACCAATTCACTGAGCTTTACCTGCTTCATCTGTGACCACGATAACAGGCATTTTTCCACATCTTTGCGCTCCTGGGAAAGTACACTTTTTTCTTTATCAAGCTCTGTGGTGAGCTTGGCCAACAAGGTAGTTTTCTCATCCGTAGCAATTATGATCTGGGACCTGTGTTCTATGATCTTCTCAACGAAATCATACAACACTCTACCTTTGGAGGAAAAATTCTCAGCTTTCTTGACAGATGGGTCCTCAATACTTACCACAGTTAGCGGTTGTGCATTAGTTGGAGATCCAGCAAGTCTCTTTACAACAATGGCATAATGTTGTGCCCCTTGCTTGTACATATTGTGAGCTTGCTCCATTTTATCCAATCTTCCAACCAAGATATCTAATGTCACTTGCGCATCTGCTTTTGCACTTTCATTGGTAACCTTGCCAAGCTGGACTTTTGTTACCGTGTAATCCTCCATATTGACATCTCCTTCTTCTTGTGGTGGTATGCCAATTTACGCATACTTGTTGCTAGTCTTGTCAACGTTTAGCCTTGAGTATACTTTTTCCTTTTTCTTCCCTTTACCCTTTGGAGGGACAGGTCGAGATCCTCTAGAGAGATCATTTGCTTCTTCCGCTTCGATACTTGAGATATCAGCCAAGGGGGAAGGAAGGAGGTGTGGACTTCTGGATTCACTATCAACTCAGTTGTCATCATCACTTCCAAAGTTATTGTCACATCTGAAGTTACCATGGGTATTGTGACAATAGGAGAAGTGTCTGTCATCATTGCTCCCATAGACTGCACATTGAGCTGATCATGCATTGACTCATTCATGAAACAATTGAATTAATTTTCAGAAGTGATATCATACGTTGGTGAAGACAGGCTAGGAATGGATGATGGAGGACTTGACAGTATATCAACTGTATGAATGCTTTTCACCGAGGGAGTATCAAGCGGGGTTGATGCTACAGGAATAGTGGATATCTCAACTGCAGGGATGCATGTGGTAGGAATGGGTGATGAGGGAATAGGAGGTGGAGGAGTTCTTGAATTTGGAGGGGTATGAGAAACACTGGAAATCACAGGCGAGGACATTCTAGGAATTTCCTCAACTACATTCTCAGGTGAAGACATAGTTCTTTCTTGATCATGCCTAGGTTCCTGTTGATCACCCTCTTGTCTCTCCGATTCTGGTTCACCTTCAGAATCACCTTCAAATTCCTTTTTAGAATCTTCTTCAGAATCTTGCCCACTTTTAGAAACCTCTTATGCATCAGAGTCTGCTTCTGCTGAGTCTTCATCTTCAGTGGATTGGTCACTGGAAGTACTTTCTTCATCGTAACCTATCTCCTCTGGAACAACCTTTTTACCTTTAGAGCAAGATGGATCAGATTTTGTGGTTTCTCCTTCTGGGATGAATTGGGTATCTTTCTTGCCAACAGTAAACTTGATCCTGGGACCTCTTCGTGAAGAAGTGGGAATAGCTGCTAATTTATTTTTCATGCAGAGTTCTTGCTGTCGGTGAGCTTCTGCTTCAGATTCTTCTCCTTCCGAATCTGTTCTAAAACTTTTCATTTCAAAACCATGCTTGTGTAACCATTCTACAATGTTGGCTAGGATTGGCTTCAATCTCTCTCTCATGCTAGTACTTTCTTTCCTAGACCATTGAATTACAGGAAATGACCTTTTAGAAACCTCTTGTTCATCATAGACAACATTCATGATATCGCCAAGATCTGTAAAATCCTCTGGTAGGTCAGCAATATCAAGGTCTTTGATCTGCTGAATAGTCAACCTGCAATAATCCATTTGGCAAATGGCTTCTTCATATCTACAATCAGCCCAGATGTCTTCAAAGTGGTACTTGTGATGATGACCCTTTTGTAATTTCTTTTTGACATCTCGGTAATCAAAATCAAACCTATACCTCTAGGTCTTGATTTTCATGATTTGCATTTCAGCATAAATAGACTTGGCTTTTTGTATAGTTGGGATAGTATATCTGTCAATTGTCAGTGGGAACTTGAATCCACACTTGTGGTTACTTCTTTGTTCTTTATGCACTGAATTAGCTGTCTGCATGTCTCCATGAGAACCCACTTATCCAAAGGATAACGTGGCAACATTAAAGGGCAGCCAGTGTAGCACCCTACTCTTAAATAAGTAAACGTTGGGAATTGCATAAATAAGCATCCAACTTTACTTACCGCTTTATAGGCCTAATCAGATACCCTTCTCCTCTCGAGAGCTGGATCAAAATTGAAAAGCAAAGGTGTGAAGAAAGCATCAATAACACGCCTGAACTGATGGAATCTTTCCTTCAATTCTAGTTGATAGAAGAATTTATACACAGGAACCAGCATCTGATTCCCTTTTGTGGATAGACCTGGAAATTGTCTCATTACAACTGTTGTGTACACCAGGTAAGAAGTCATATAGAATTTCAATTTGGAAGGCGCATTGATCAGCTGATCATGTATTTCATCACTGATCTGTTTGCCCCAGTCAGTGTGCACCTTTTGTCTTCTTATAATCCTAATGTATTCATACATCTAATCATGAAAAGTGGATGTTTTAGGCAAGCCTTTTACTCTGCTTTAAAATGTGATCATATCTTTGACGTCATCCTTGAAATCACTTCGCAAGAGTCCATTTGGCCATTTGGAAATAGATTGTCTAGGCTTCTTCAACCATTGGGTATTTATTAGGTTTTTAGCCTCGTTGGGATCAGCGTCAAAGACTTCTTGTGCTTTTTGTATAGAGATATCAATGTATTCCTCCATTTGAGGAACCTTAAACACAATGTCAAAGAAATAAGGATCGAGTCTTAAAATCTCATTCCTAGAAGAATTGATCACACTTCTACTTTCCCTAATGTAGTGAGATGCCACTTCAAGGACAAATTCCGTATTGTGTGCAGCTGTAGGGAACATAGCTACCAAATGTAGGTTACTGTGTACAATTGCTCTCATCGGGTCAGCAAGAGGCTTCATCTCAGTTTTCTTTGCAAAATCGACCAAGTCTTGATGGCCAACCTCTATGTCTTTTATTTCTTGCACCTTGGAGACCACTACAGTCGGCAAATAGACACCTTGATATTTATATTTCATTTTTCCTTTTGCTTTTGAAGAAGACAGAGGTTTACTAGCAGTCATCAAGAGTGACTGAATCTTTGATCAATCAACTTTGAAGATCTTGAAAAGAGACTGCAAGATGTGAAGTCAGAACAAATGTTAGTCGTTAAACAACATGGGAGAGCGTGAGGTGAGCAAAAACGATGAGCAAGTGTGGAGCAGATGGAAAGGCACGCAAAACGATGCACAAAATGGAAGGAACGAGGTTCTGATCGAAGCTTGCAAGTTTGAAGTACTTCTAGGAAAAATTTGTGAAAAGTGTAATGGCTCACTTTTTCAGCTCTCTTACACTTTGACGAATTCTGGTTTTGATGCAGGGGCGCTAAAAAATAGTGCTCCTGCACTTTTTAGTGTTAGAGTAAATTTCATTATGTCAGGGCACTGAAAAAGTGCGCTCTGACACTTCCTTCTGAAAGAAATTTCTAAGGAATGAAAAACTTCAACACCATTAGGTTTGAACACAGAAATTCAATGTGTAAAGACGTTTGAAAACAACGCTTGGGGTTTTTGATGGAACACTTGAAGTCAACATTTGGCGACCTGTGTTGGATTGCATTTGACTTTCCTTTCATCGTTATTTTACAAGTGAACAAAACCAAGCTATTTTACTCACAAAATGTGAGTTTATTTCCTTGCTCGCATAGAAACATCAAGAAGGACAATGTGAGGAGAAAAAAAATTTAAAGAAGAAAGCCACGCCAAAAAAAATGATGGATGGAAAAATTGTGTGATGACGTTCCAAAACATGATTAGGGTAAGAGGGAAAAATGTGCTCATGAATTAACAAGACTCCAAAGATATGGCGAAATAAAGAAAACGCGCGGGAGAAGGAAAACGTGAGAAGAAAAAAAAGATAAACAAAAATGCATATGTAAATCCTAAGACATATACAAAATAATAAAAGAGAATGGAGAGAAAGTAAGAAGAACGACTCACCAACAGAAAACGAGAAATTTAGTTAAGAGGAACTTCGAAATTCTCCAAAATCATGTTTTGCAGCTTGAGAAGATTTCGCCTAGCAAGAAGGGGAATACAGCTTTTGAAGATCATAAATAATGAAAATGAAACAATAAAACACTTTTAAGTGAATGAGAAACACAAACCTAACTCAAGTCGAAAGCAATTAATTCTGCACAAAAGTGGCACGATGAGTTTAAAATGTAAAAAATGCATGAAAACGGGCTTAGGCAAGAAAAATGACTATGGCAGATAAAAGTGTAAGAGCATTGCCAACACTATTACATTTTATGACAAAAAAATTTCATGCAGGGTGTTTCCCCGCCACTTTTCATATCTCTTAGCCAATTTTTGGCTTGTGAGCAGGAGCACACTTTTTCAGTGCAATTGCATAATTCACAATTTAACTAAGTATGAACAATGAGACTTCACGAAGGAGCTCGGTTCGAAGGTCTTTGTGAGGCGAGCATAGGGGGATGATCAAACTAACTATTTGAGGCTTTGGAACGCATTTTGAGGTGGCTTGAAAATTACCTCATTTTACATGCTTGAATTTCACAAACCTAGGAAACACAAGTTTCGTAGGGGGGTTATCCATGGAACGAGCACCGCCAGATTCCCAATAAATGCGGGTTGAGGGTAGAGGGTAGAAGGTTTAAGGGTTTAGGGTTGATGGTTAAGGGTTGAGGGTAGAGCATGTGTTTAGGGTATAGGTTTGAGGGTATATGGTTGAAGGATTAGAGTTGAGGGTCCAATGTATAGGGTAGAGGGTATAGGGGTTGAAGTTTATCCTTGTGTTGTTGCACTTACATTTTACTTGCACAAAATACTTTCACAAGAATATTAAGAAAAATCAATGTTGGAAAGTAGTAAAGAAAGAAAAAGATCAGAGAGACACTCTTTTGTTAGTAAAATCAAAAAATTCATCACAACTAAGAGGGATTTTTGAAGCTTACCTCCAAGATAACCTTCTCATCTGTGATATAGAATGGGAACATATAAAGGAAGGTGTGCAACCATAATCAATTAAATAACTAAAATATTTTAAAAAAAGGGTAGTAATGAATGTGTATACCTCATAATACAGTTTGAAACCATTTTGACTAGGTGTACATGATAATTTGGAAAAGAGTACACATGTGTTCACTCTTTAATGAATATCTCTATTGGAATCGAAGATGGTGAATCCCTTGCCAAAATTTATAGAATTTGATAAAGATAAATATATATATATATATATATATTCACAAAAAAGGTAGGGTGGTAGAAAGACGCCCACTTAAATATTTTTCATAATTGAATCAAATTAGAAATGACAATTATTATGAAATCAAACATAAAATCACATCCTTTTTTTACAAAAATGAAATCATATAGGATTTTCTCCAAAAACTATAAGGTTCCATTAATGACTTCTACCAAGATTTTCTCAAGAAAATTAAAACATATTTATTAACCATTTAGAGCACATACACTATCCTTAAAAAATAGAATAATATGCTATGTTTTATAATTTTTCTATTGATTAAATGAATAAGCTATATCATTATATAGTTTTTCTCTCTCAAAGAGACACATTTTGATTTAGTAAGAAATATTATATGTTATCTACTTGTAATTTTCTTAATGTTTAATGTTTTAATGAATAGGATATATGGTTATACGAAATTAATCGCTCTCTTACACTTATGAAGAAATAATAGTTTAGGATGCTTTTATTATATACTCACACACATGTCTAACAAGTGATAAAATAGAAGTAAACATCATAGTACATGTTATAACTATAACACATTATTTATGGATAATGTTCATAGGTCTAGGATATTATTCATTTAATATGTTCTAATCCCTAAGATATGCAAATAGGACCAAGCAATCATGAATTCAACCAAAAATTAACTAAGAAATAATTTTAAATAAAATTTATAAAAAATCATAAAAAAGAATATTAATCAAATCATGTTATCTCATTTGTTATGCATTACTTATAAATATTGTAATAAGTTTAAAAATTATCACATCCTTCCATGGAGTACAAACACTAATATGCTTCGACATCATCTACTAAATCAAAATTAATAATTATACTTAATTCACATATTTTCTCAATGATGACAAAGTACAACAAATTAACTAAATAAAAAGTAATTATGTATGTGGAGACTAAATAGAGTTCTTATGTCCATCTAAAGAAATTTAAATAAGATTAATTTAAAAATATAATAAATGTAAGTTCAAGATCTTTTGATTCAAACACATTTAAGACACACACATAGAACTAAATGATCATGAATTCATCCACCAACATATCCATAAAATAAAATCTTAAATACAAAAATAATGAAAATTGCGTTAAAAAATCATATTCATTCAAATGGTTTACCTCATTTATTATGCATTTCTTTTAAATATGGCACTTATGAATCAGTTTAGAAATTACCATATTATTCCATAGAGTAGAGACACTAATGTATTTCAACATCATCTACTAACTCAAAAGTAACACTAACATTTAAGCATATTTGCTCATGCTAATATTTTAGGGGGCATATCCCTTTATCCATTTCCATACATTCAAAATCTAGTGAAGATTTAATCCATTTTTTGTTCCCCTTTAGTGTTATTATTATGCATTGTACCCCCTAAGGTGTGGCCTTTAATCCATTTTTGTGCCCCTTTAGTTGTGGTATTATGCATAATACCCCCTAATGTTTGGCCTTCGATCCATTTTTGTGCCCATTTAGTGGTGGTATTATGCATAATACCCCCTCAGGTGTGGCCTTCAATCCATTTTTGTGTCCCTCTAGTGGTGGTATTATGTATGATACCCCTAAGGTGTGGCCTTTGATCCATTTTTTGTACCCATTTAGTGGTGATATTGTGTATAATATCCCCTAAGATGTGGCTTCCAATTCATTTAATACAAACCAATATTCCCCTCTCCTAGATTAATGGGATGCTATTTCATCATATAGAATACTCTAAAGTACCATAAACTTATCTTATGCAAGAATTCTAGAAACAATAAAGATTCTTGCATGCTTCAAATTTAAATCAATATTTCTTCAACAGTAGTCTGCAAGTGGCATAACACATATAGGCCATTGAAGAAGAAATAAGTCAAATCAATCAAAATTCATGAACATGAGTGGAAAATTCAATCCTTATGACCACTCCCAACCAATAAAGAAACAACAAAAACTAATTCAAGAGAGTGAAATGATATCATGATGAGAAAATTTAGTATATGACAAGGAGTAATCAATTGCCTATTAGCAAGTGCATCCAGCAAGAAGTTAGCTTCCCTATAGCAATTCATAATTTCAAAGGAAGAAAAATTATGAAGAATAGACAATATATGTCCCAACAAATAATTCAAGTCTAGTGCTAGTTTTCAGAAGCCTTCCTTGATAGGGAATTAACCACCATTGATGAATCCTCATATCCTCATATCCTCATTGAGGTGATTTGTCAATGGTGGTTACCCCCCATCAAGGAAGCAGCTCTGTTAACAGGCAAATTGATGAAATGTTAATCGTATGGGCCGATGGTTTAGGCATTAGGCTGAGGGCAAAGGGCTGAGGGCAGAGGCAGAAGGCTTAAGGGCTAGGAGGGTAGAGCATTTAGGTGGCTAGGGTTTGAGTGGCATATGGTTGAAATACTTGTGCTGAGGGTCCAATGTATAGGGTAGAGGGTATAGGGAAGCAGGGTTTACTTAAGGTTGAGGATTGAGGGTCGGGCGATTGTGGGTTTGGGGATCTGATGGAAGTGAAATGTAGGTAAGCAATTGAAGGATAGTGAATATTAGGGGAAAAAAAATTGTTCTAACACCCCTAATCCCTTAACCCTTAATCCTTGCTAGATCATAACAATTAGGCGCTAAATTAGGTGCTAAAGCAGGCGCTAAATTAGGCGCCAATGTCGGCAAAAAACTTTTCAAAAATTTGGCGCAAAACTCAACGCTAATTTGCACCTAATTTAGCGCTTACTTGTTCTGATCGGTGCAATAAACACCAAAAATAGCGCCATCCTAATAAATAGCATCGACTTTTTTTAAAAAATGGAGAAAAATACATTAAAACAGTGGGTGGAAGCACAAAAACAGAGCAAAAAAGGGAGCTAATCACAAGGATTTGTTGTAGTGAAAATAGGTTGTGAGCCACCATCTCTCTTCTATCTTTTTCTCTGTGGATAGTGAGTCCACTTGGATAGTGAATCCACCTGCAATGAGCACATTTGTAAATATACTAAATTGGTTATAATATATTGTGAGCTAACCCTCACCGTGGTTTTTCCCATTTTGGGTTTTCCACGTAAAAATCCTAGTATTCATGTGTTATGTAATATTGTGAATGTTCCATGCTTTGGTGATTGGATGTTTAATGATTGGATGGATTAAGAGAATACTGATTCACCCCCTGCTCTTAGTATTGTGGGTGTTCAACAAAATGTTGGGCACATAAGGCCTAAACAAATTCCTTTGAGACTTGATCACCAAATTTGAGCAATGAGTTTTGGCCTTAATTTTGAATCCTTCAAGTTAAATAAGTATTTGCAACCTACTTCTAGTGGCGAAGCTAAGCCATGCAAAGTTGTGTAGAAAAATCAAACTACACTTCCAAAGCAATGGTGGCTTAGTGGAGATCCAAGGGAGAAGCCTTGTATGAGAAATGGTGGAAGTAGGCTAGAGACATCCATAAATGTGGAGGATGTGAGCAGTACAAGTGATGGTAGCATTCCACTAAGAAATCGAATCAGTTTCATGCATGAGGTGAGGCTCCAAGTTCTAGATACATCTGATGTGGGCTAAGGTGGCCTTGTGGTTGAGAAATAACATGTTAGAAAGTAAGTTTTTGGATTCAACTGTGTCTGTTTTTTTATCGACATTTTGGATCACACTTAGTGATCCATCATCAAGAAGAGGAAAAATAGTGAAATAGGAGTGCATATCAGCCTAATAAAGGGTGGGGGAGATATGAGGAGAGAGAAAAAATAATAAAAAATTCCATAAAATAAATATATTAACAAATGACAAAAATAATATTTACATTTACAAAAATAAATTTTACATATTATATTTATATTAACAACAAATGACAAGAATTCCATAAAATAAATATATGTTTAATCTACAAAAATGAATATTTGCATATGCTATGTCTAAAAATAATGTATGGTATATATATATATATATGCAAATACCTTTATAATATAAATATAATATAATAGAATGTTTACACAATATAATATCTTAATTATGACAATCTATATCCTAAATCACATAATACAACATGCAAGTTGATGGCTAACAATGAATTTTTCAATTTGGTTGGCTCAAAATTGTTGAGAAGTGAATTTGAAATTAGATGGCAACTATTGTGCTAATGATCTTATAAAAAAAAAAAAAATTGTGACAATGACCACATTTGGGAGGTACAAATGGAGGATAGATAGAATGTATGAGTGAGTGAAAACTAAAGTGGCAATACAAAAATGATTTCTAGGTCTTGTCAACTCTTGCACACACTAACATAATCAGGTTCAAAATTGACATATATCTAAACATAACTAAAGTGAACACGCTGGTGAATCTTGTCATATGCAACATGTTTTAGGTGCTCCTCTATCCAATCCTTAGAGCTTACATAGTAGATTGTCTTTATGAGCTAGGAAAATTTAACGAGTTAAGAGTGGTTACTATAACAAACACAAACACACACAAACACAAATGGTTTTATATTAAACCTAGACCATTTTTGTAAATCTAATTTGGAAGCATGAGTCTAAGTTGATATCTCTTTGACTTAGAGTTAAGGATTAAGGGGTATCCATTCCACCAAAGTCATGTGAGGCACAATCCTAACCTCACCTTTAAAGTGTTGGGGGTCTTGTAGTCAACAAAACTTGACCCCTAATAGACTCATTTAGAAAGACTAAAAACCCTTTAGCTTATATTTTATTTATAAAACCAAAAGCCATATTCTCACCTTAAACCACATCTACTAAATATTATTTGAACCCATATCCTTTAATTTTGAGGCAAGGTCATAACACAGACTTCTAATTAAAAACAGCACATGATAGCCACCATATTTACCTTTATCCTCAGTAAAAAGACCTATCAGGCTTCACGGTAGCCTGACCTATCAGGCTTCACGGTAGCCTGTATTGTACTTTAATGACCTCAGAGATCATCATAATTCAGATCCACTAGGTCTCCCAATAATTAGCTAGGTACATTTGTTCCTTCAGATCAATATTTAATAAACATGGAGAGACAACACAAGAATCCTGTTTAAAAGAACTATAGTAATAACTTCTTCAAGATTGGTGTGGAAGAAAACTTAGATGGTAATGAATTCATCTATTAACCATCAGACCCATCATAATTATCCAGCTAGAGTCTGCAAAAAGGCAGAAGGGTGTAACTCCCAATGAAATGGGTGCACTCAAATCTGTTAAGACACGTAGTTATCAATGAGTTTAGCTATTGTCCTATCTTTGCCCTTTGGGTGTTGATAGCACATCTTCTTGCATTAGGTTCTGCATCTGCCAGATGTGCTATCATTAGCTGCATAATTAGTTGGGGGAGCATTTGGTTAAAGTTGGCACGGTGCTCCAAGGCACAGTAAAGTCTGTCCTCTTTTCCTTTTCTTCTGCCAAAGCCTGGAGTGCTCATTTGCAAACAAAAGGGGCTTCCCATTGCATCAATTGTTCACATCATTCCCACATTCCAAGGACACCATTCTCCAACATATACCACGTTTACAGAAAACCATTTTTTGTTTCTTTTTCTTCCAATTAATATGCAGTCTGCAGATGCTCAAGATAAGTCCTTTTCAGGGTTTGGTGTGTTATGATACAAGTACTGTGGATGATCTGTCATTGGCTATATGGAGTTTGGCATCTTATTTTCTCAATGGGAGAGATGAACAGTAACAGTATGTGGATTTGTTCTTTATTTGCTTTTTGGTTTGTTGTTAACTCGAACATGGGATTTAATGGGCATTGTAACTTGTAAGGCTTTTTAAGATTTAAAGATGAATATGGTTGGTGGTGCTTATATTATAGGTTGTAGAGGATTTCTTTACAGTCAATTCAAGTTGAGTATTGCCATTTTTACTGTGTTATTGTTGTAGGTGTTGCAGCAGTAATGGTGCAGTAATGGCATTTGGGTGAGAGTTGTCATCATGCCTCAGTAGCAATGGTTCTGATTGGAGCTCTCTGATAAGTCCAAAGAGTAGGCAGAATGGGTAGCCTCTGTAAGCTATGCACAGTATTTTTTTTGTGCCTCTCATGCATTGCAGTGTTGTAGTGGGATATATCTGCAATGATTTTTAATAAGCCCATTTCAGATGGTTTTGACCTATAAATTCTGAAGGAGTTTTTTTGTAGCCATTATATAAGGTTTTTCAATGGAGTTGGTAAGATTACTGCACAATTTCAACACACCATCAAGCATGGTTGTGAAAAAATTCCATCAGAGCTTGATCAAATGTATTGAGGATTTTATAAATTCATTTGTATTCTGAGGAGGGTCTGATCAAATCACTTTTGTTTGGTGTTTCATTGATGGGGCTTCTTATAATTTGTCTATATCATATGAGGCTTTATCTTGACCTTAATGTTTAGAAAAAAACTAAATAAAGAAGACAGCTGATAACATAAATCATTCAATGTTCTTAGATTTCCACAATTTATATTACTATCAATTTTGCTGTTTCTGGATTTGATTGGGTGTCAGT
>VDFB02058242.1:187042819-187124152 GCA_007258455.2 Sequoia sempervirens
GATGATAGTTACCAGATTTTTGTTGCTAGATTCCACCTGACCATTACCTTGCGGATAATAGTTAGAAGAATGTAACAAAGTTATGTCGTGCTCAAAACAAAACTCAGTGATCTTATTTGATGAGAAGGCAGAAGCATTATTAGCAATGATCTTGTTCGACACACCGAACCTGGAAATAATGCTTTCCTTTAAGAAACTGCACACCACCTCTGAAGTAGCACGCTTGGTAGGTATCGCTTCCACCCATTTGGTGAAATAGTCAGTAGCAGTCAAGACATAGATATGTCCTGCACTCGATGATGGATTAACTGCACCTATGAAGTCAATCCCCCACTACTGGAAAGGCTCTTCGATCATAACAAGTTTTAATGGAAAAGATGACAACCTGGGTCGACGAACGAACTGTTGGTACAATTCACACTTATGCACCCAAGAGTACGTGTCCTGAAAAAGTGTGGGCCAGTAATACTTTACTCTCAGGATTTTGTGAGTGGTTACTGGTGTTGAGAAATTCCTTGCACACGCCAAATCATGATAAGATTTCAGCAATTTTTTTGTTGTTCCTTATCAACGCATTTGAGAAAACTCCCATCCATTGCACGTTTGTACAAACCATTGTCCCACAAGAAAAAAATAGTTGATTTCAGCTTGATGATTCTCTTTTCCTTTGGAGTTAAGTGATTAGGGCATTCTCCATATGTGAGGAAATGAGCGATGTTGGAATACTCTTCGTCAGTGGTACTAACAAACAGTACCATTGGGAGTGTACTTGGATCCACCTCGTCCTCGTATGAAACTTCTTCATCTTCTAAAATTTCTTTATCTGGATTATTTTCAGCAATAAGCTGACAAAGTCCACGTCCACGTATCAACTTAGTGGGTTTAATTTCCATATCATACTCCTGAATCTTGGAAATCCAATTTCCTCTTTTTGTTCCAAATTCCTGTTGTGTTAGGATAGACTT
The DNA here is from genome assembly GCA_007258455.2 of Sequoia sempervirens. Taxonomy (NCBI): domain Eukaryota; kingdom Viridiplantae; phylum Streptophyta; class Pinopsida; order Cupressales; family Cupressaceae; genus Sequoia; species Sequoia sempervirens. Next base: position 187,043,785 of record VDFB02058242.1, read on the forward strand.
AACAGTTGAATTTAGTACTAAGACCTTGACATGGATACTTAGAATGTAGAACTGAAAATGCTTGATGGCTTTGACAACTATGAAAGTATGCTTCTCCATTTGAGAATATTTCAATTCATAATTTTTCAGGGGTCAGCTCATGAATGCAATGGGGGATTCAAAGCCTTCATTATTTTCTTGTACCAGAATTGCTGAGAGTGTATGCTCGAAAGCATAACTATACATAACAAAATCTTTGGTGTAGTTGGGGTGGACCAACATAGGCACATGAGCAATGGCCTCTTTGATATCATCGAACACTGCTTTTCCTTCTACCATCCAATGAAATGTGGCACTACCCTTCATCATATTCACAATATGACGAGTCTTTTTAGCAAAGTCTGGAAGAAACCTCCTTAAGAAGTTTACTTTGCCAAAGAAGGAGTGAACAAATTTCTTGCTTGATGGCAGAGTGAGAGATTTAATTCCATTGACCCTTTCCAAGTCAATCTTGATTCCCTCTGTAGATACAACGTGACCAAGAAATTTACCTTCTGTCACCCCAAAAGTTGACTTTTTGGGATTTAGGGAAATACCATGTTGACGACATCTTTCAAGATTTTTCCTCAAGTGGTATAAATGTTCATGACATTGCTTAGAGAAAACTGTGAGATCATCAAGATATACCACAATGAACTTACCCATCACGTCACGGAAAGTGAGATCCATGGCACGTTGAAATGTAGCGCCAGCATTGATCAGACCAAAAGGCATCCTTCGATATGTAAAGGTTCCCCATGGCATCATGAGAGCGGTTTTGTGTTGATCGCTTGAATTAACTTCAATTTGATTGTAGCCAGAAAATCCGTCTAGCATGGAGAGCATCTCAGATTTGGTTACATTTTGGAGGACTTGGTCCATCACTGGAAGTGGGTAATTGTCTTTGAGCAACAATTGGTTTAGATTTCTGAAATCCACAAAAATGTGGATTTCGCCATTCTTCTTATGAATGGGGACGATATTGGCTATCCATGTTGAATGATGGATAGGGAATATTATTCGTGCGTTTAGCATCTTTTGAACCTCCGCCAAAATTGTTCCATAGATCTTAGGATTGTACTGCCTCTGCTTTTGTTTGTAAGGAAAATCTTCGACCTTGAGGGGAATATCACGTTGTACTTCTTTAGACCGAAAATATTTAAGATCTTCGTACAAATATGCTAAGACATCAATATACTCTTGTAGTAGTTGAGAAAATTGTCTTCTTTCTTCGGCCGTGCAACAATTGCCAATGTTCACCATCTTGGGGTTAGCTTCAGTTCCTAGATTTATCTGTTCCACTTCATTAGATGAGTCTGAATCTGAGAGTTTCTTTTTCACGTGGCGATCATGTTTATCAAAAATATTTTCCAAGGATACCAATCCTTTGGGAATCTTATTCCCTTTGAGTTGCAAATATTCTTCACCCATAACAGGATCCATATTTGACACAGATTCTCGAGGCGGATAATTGTTGCCTTCAATATACAACTCATCAAAATTCTCTGCTTTTTCCACAAAGGCGATGATTTGATGATCATCATTGAAAATTTTCCAGTTCTCCAAATTATCAGGGACACTTGGGCAGAAAACCAACTCTATGGTGTAAGTAGAACCTTGAAAGTCTTTGTGTGGCACCAAGAGCGTGGCAAAGATTGCGAGGGAATCAGCTCTAGTATTGTATTCTCTGGGAACAATAGAGATATAAAAAGCTTCGAATTCCTCAATGGAATCCCACACTAGATTATGATAATGCTTGAGTCTATCATTCTTTTTCTGATAGAGATTTATCACTTGACACACTATCAGCTCAACATCACCTTGTGCGTTAAGATTTTTTATACCTTTCTTCAGTGCAACTTGCATTCCCAACAAAAGGGCTTCATACTCGGCGGTGTTATTGGTGTCATCAAATTAAAACTTGAAAAAGAAAGGGAAAAACTTTCCTATTGGAAAAATAAAAACCATTCCTACTCCAGAACCAGTTGAAGAGCAGCTACCATCAAATTCGAGCAACCAAACACTGTTGGGATCACTAATGCTAATAGTGTCAAAGTCCAAAGCTTCATCATCTGACGAGGATTCATGGTCAGAGATAGACAAATCACCTGACGACGTCTCATTTGAAGTGGAGGAAATATCATCATTTTCTAACTCATTTTGAGTTGAGGATTCACCCACCTCATTTGTCTATAGATAGTAAGTTCCCACGCCCGAGGATTTGAACAAGATCTGAGCTCTAGGATCATCTGATTTGGCAACTGAAAACTTTGACTCTTTTTCAGGAACCAACTTTTGCATCACACCTTTTACTAGTATTCCTTCTTCAAACATATCCATACTTAGTTCTCTTCCAACATCTTTGCAAAAATTACATTTGAGCAGGATTCTGTAGGATGCTAGTACATCGGCCACAAGGACCGTCATTTTTATTTTCTTCTCTGGGTATGCGGCGAATGCGTATTGCGCATCTTTGATCTGACCGATCAATGGAACTTGTTTATTCTCCATGGAGAAACAACGGGTGAAAGTTTTGGTCATCTCAAGGCCCAAGGCAGTAGCTACCTTAGCAGGCATCATGTTGTCAGATGCACCAAAGTCTATGACATAGTTACTCAGCTTGAAACCATTTACAAGTAGGGAGATGAAAAATGGATCAATGCGTCTGGAGGTGGTTGGAGGGTTAGATACAAGGTTACTCTATGATATCTTGGGTTTAGGAGTAACAGGGGTGTCAGGAGGTGTATCCTGACTTGGGGAAATTCTTTTATCATTGACAAACTTGACAAGCCTGTCAAATTGGTTGGGGTTGCCTTTGAGGTATTCAGCCTCGAACATTTGAACCTTGGTTTTCTTGGCATGGTCAATAATGTCAAAAGCCTGGAAAGAATTTTGTAGGTTGGAAGTCGTAACTTCACTAATTGGTTTTACACAAGGCACATTGGTCTTTGGAATGAGAGGATTACCTTTAGGAATAATGGGAGTTGATGAAGAAGGGTGAGGTGTAGGTACTTGTGGATTTTCTGCTTTCTTGGGTTGCCAAGGGAGGGGAAATCCTCTTTTGGTGATCGTTACCGGTGGCTTCTCTTTTTTGGGGCAACAACAGCTTGAGCTTTATCAAGCTGATTTTATTGATGCCATGTAAAAACAACATAAGTATCAGTCACCAAGTTGTCTTCTTCTTCTTCCTCCGCCATTTGCAAATAGCTAATCTTGGAGTCGCCAGCTGATTCAATTTCTTCTTCTTGGAAGAGATCAGCATTTTCTTCTTCGAGGTATTCCTGCTGTGCATAATCATCTTGTTCAGTCTCGTAGTATCCTGCAGCATTGTTAGTGGGCGGGGCTTCCAGAGCAAGCCTTCCTAGAGGCGTTGGGAGACGATTTTGATTTTTGTTTCTAGTGTAATTAGGGAAAGTCCTCCTAGGGACGTCCTTGTAGTTGCCACTGCTGTTGTTGTTTGAAGCTTGATTTTTGAGAGACAAGACTTCATTTTCCAACCTTTGGACCATGGGATCTGTGAAATTAGAGCTGGCGCTGGGAGCACTAACAGTAGATGTTGAAGACCCTGAGGCTTGCATCATTTTATTTCCGTTAGTTCCCATCCTGATTTCTCCAACAAGGATCATGTCATCCTCTAGATTGGTAGCCAATTGCTAGGCTGCTTCAACATTAACAAGATTTTCCCTATGTAAGTAGAAACTCACCTTGGGTAGTTGTGTGTTGATGAAGAAGCACTTCAGGTTATGATCCATCGGTCTTGCATCATTTGGGATCTGTGTCATCAATTTATTAAATTTTGCCAAGAACTCACGCATAGGCTCATGAGCTTCTTTACGCATGGTGGTGAGTTGCGCCAATAAAGCATGTGAATCTTCAGCAGGCTTAAATATTTCTTCAAACTTAGTGCGAAGAGAGGCCCAATCGATGACGGAGGCATTAGGAGGAGTAAAGAACCATTTGGCTGCAACCCCTTGAAGGGATTCAATGAATAATCTTATAAAAAACATCTTCATGCTCAATGCCGAGAATGCCACAAATGATGTAGAATGCGGATATGTGCTCATCGGGATGTTGTTTGCCATCACCTTGAAACTTCGGGAGATGCTTCCTAGATACACACGGCAGTTCGTGCAAAGGTGTGGCCAAACAGAGGGGACCAAAAGTATTTCCCCATGGTCCTGTAGGTGGTGCGGCCATAACTGGTTGCACAATAGGTACCTGAATGGGACGTCTGCAGTAAACAGACCAAACACTTGGGAGAGGAGATCTTTGGCTATGTGGAGGGTAGCTTATTGCACGTTATAGTGGTGAACTTACTCGTGGGAGAGTAAATGGAAAATCATGTTGCAACAACTCTTCAAAAAGTGGATCTGCTACTCCTTGAGTGCTCAATCCTCGTGTATATATATGGTCCGCCAGAATGTAGATCTGAATATGATGGATATTATAAAGTGACAATATACAAAAGAATATCAAGAAAGAGGAAACTTATCTACTTCAATTCAAAGTGTAAGGCTTATATTGCGTATGTCATTCCCCAGCGGAGTCACCAAAAAACTATTGGGTGAAAATTATGTAATCATCTTTTCGATAGATTACACAAATAGGACTTCAGCCATAGCTATGTGAGATGTGAATCTCTCCTCTCAGAAAGGGGAGGCACCCTTCTTACTGCTGATAGAAGTGATATTAAAACAAACAAATTAATTACAAAATGTACACAATACTTATGAAGTGGCGGGGGTGTGTTACATTCATCCTTCTCTCTTTTTTCAGACAAGATGTTTACAATGCTTCACTGTTGGAAGTTCTTAATTCACAATAACTCTAAACTAACAACAAGCAGTAAGGCCAATACCTCTATCTTGTCAAAGAAAAGTGTAGAGTTAATAGAAGTGATTAACAATAAACTAGTAAAATAAAAGGGAAAGCTCACGAAGGCACAAAGTCATTACGTAGCTTTTTCAATGGCAGATCTATGAAAAGTGTGTCATTTGTCATGTTATAAGCACAAAGTCTTCTTAGACACAGTAATTCCTCAAACAACATGAACAATTACAAGTGAAAAGTCTTGTAGATTATCCAACCAAAGTATCGAAAGAGCATGAACAATTACAAGCACAAAGTCTTATAGGTCATTCAACCAAAGATAAACAAAACACAAATGAAAATCTAAATAAAGGATGTAACACAAAGTTTACATGAATTACTTAGAGTCTTTCAGCTATCACTTACTAGTTACCACCAAAAGAGATCAATTCATAAGATTATCGAATCCAACACAAAGTATAGTTTGCAATCTTCTTCTTTATTGATCTGATTTTGTTCGCAAAGTATGAACACAAAGTTTCACAATTTGTTTCAAAAAGGGCAGCACTTCGTTGCAAAATACTAAAAGATAAATTTACAATAGAAATCCCTCTCATTATATAGAAAGAGGGATGAGAAAATTTAGGAATCTAATTGAGGAAATCAAGGAAAATTAGGTGAGCGATTTTAGGAGATCTCACCTAACTTGGACCAAAGTCAAAGTGTAATTTATTTTCAAAAGACTAAATCTTTGAACTTGGTGCAATTACAATTTACAAAAAGACATATAAGATGTCAGGAAATATTTACAAGATGCATAAAGGGATGCATCGGAAATGTCTAACACTAGGAGATCAGGAACCTTCTTCATGTTTCCTTGCTTTGGGCATGAAAGTCTTTGTATTTCTTCTTGGTCTCCTACATGAACTTCTCATTCGGACCAACGGTGTAATCCACAATGGTGTGAATTCTCGTGATCGATCTCATGGTAGATGAGTGAACCTTCTTGCACCTGTCAAGATGCATTTTCAGGTTATCCAATGTGAGCCTTGTATAACAAATGATGTTCAGAGAGGCTTTTGAAAAGTCTACACTGTCAATCAACTTCATGATGGCTTCCTTGAAGATCTCAGATATTTCTGTGTCTGGCAGGAAGATACGATTCTCCTCAAGAAGTTGACTTGGTAGCTCCTTGATACCTTTTTCAAGAATAACACGATACCCTTCGACATCTTCCTGGACTTGGTGGAGATCTTCCGTAAGAGATTGAATTACTTGAATTCGATGTTTCAAGGATTCTCTTACCTCAATGAACTCTTCTTTGTCAGGAATTACCCCGACTTCCACCAATTCACTGAGCTTTACCTGCTTCATCTGTGACCACGATAACAGGCATTTTTCCACATCTTTGCGCTCCTGGGAAAGTACACTTTTTTCTTTATCAAGCTCTGTGGTGAGCTTGGCCAACAAGGTAGTTTTCTCATCCGTAGCAATTATGATCTGGGACCTGTGTTCTATGATCTTCTCAACGAAATCATACAACACTCTACCTTTGGAGGAAAAATTCTCAGCTTTCTTGACAGATGGGTCCTCAATACTTACCACAGTTAGCGGTTGTGCATTAGTTGGAGATCCAGCAAGTCTCTTTACAACAATGGCATAATGTTGTGCCCCTTGCTTGTACATATTGTGAGCTTGCTCCATTTTATCCAATCTTCCAACCAAGATATCTAATGTCACTTGCGCATCTGCTTTTGCACTTTCATTGGTAACCTTGCCAAGCTGGACTTTTGTTACCGTGTAATCCTCCATATTGACATCTCCTTCTTCTTGTGGTGGTATGCCAATTTACGCATACTTGTTGCTAGTCTTGTCAACGTTTAGCCTTGAGTATACTTTTTCCTTTTTCTTCCCTTTACCCTTTGGAGGGACAGGTCGAGATCCTCTAGAGAGATCATTTGCTTCTTCCGCTTCGATACTTGAGATATCAGCCAAGGGGGAAGGAAGGAGGTGTGGACTTCTGGATTCACTATCAACTCAGTTGTCATCATCACTTCCAAAGTTATTGTCACATCTGAAGTTACCATGGGTATTGTGACAATAGGAGAAGTGTCTGTCATCATTGCTCCCATAGACTGCACATTGAGCTGATCATGCATTGACTCATTCATGAAACAATTGAATTAATTTTCAGAAGTGATATCATACGTTGGTGAAGACAGGCTAGGAATGGATGATGGAGGACTTGACAGTATATCAACTGTATGAATGCTTTTCACCGAGGGAGTATCAAGCGGGGTTGATGCTACAGGAATAGTGGATATCTCAACTGCAGGGATGCATGTGGTAGGAATGGGTGATGAGGGAATAGGAGGTGGAGGAGTTCTTGAATTTGGAGGGGTATGAGAAACACTGGAAATCACAGGCGAGGACATTCTAGGAATTTCCTCAACTACATTCTCAGGTGAAGACATAGTTCTTTCTTGATCATGCCTAGGTTCCTGTTGATCACCCTCTTGTCTCTCCGATTCTGGTTCACCTTCAGAATCACCTTCAAATTCCTTTTTAGAATCTTCTTCAGAATCTTGCCCACTTTTAGAAACCTCTTATGCATCAGAGTCTGCTTCTGCTGAGTCTTCATCTTCAGTGGATTGGTCACTGGAAGTACTTTCTTCATCGTAACCTATCTCCTCTGGAACAACCTTTTTACCTTTAGAGCAAGATGGATCAGATTTTGTGGTTTCTCCTTCTGGGATGAATTGGGTATCTTTCTTGCCAACAGTAAACTTGATCCTGGGACCTCTTCGTGAAGAAGTGGGAATAGCTGCTAATTTATTTTTCATGCAGAGTTCTTGCTGTCGGTGAGCTTCTGCTTCAGATTCTTCTCCTTCCGAATCTGTTCTAAAACTTTTCATTTCAAAACCATGCTTGTGTAACCATTCTACAATGTTGGCTAGGATTGGCTTCAATCTCTCTCTCATGCTAGTACTTTCTTTCCTAGACCATTGAATTACAGGAAATGACCTTTTAGAAACCTCTTGTTCATCATAGACAACATTCATGATATCGCCAAGATCTGTAAAATCCTCTGGTAGGTCAGCAATATCAAGGTCTTTGATCTGCTGAATAGTCAACCTGCAATAATCCATTTGGCAAATGGCTTCTTCATATCTACAATCAGCCCAGATGTCTTCAAAGTGGTACTTGTGATGATGACCCTTTTGTAATTTCTTTTTGACATCTCGGTAATCAAAATCAAACCTATACCTCTAGGTCTTGATTTTCATGATTTGCATTTCAGCATAAATAGACTTGGCTTTTTGTATAGTTGGGATAGTATATCTGTCAATTGTCAGTGGGAACTTGAATCCACACTTGTGGTTACTTCTTTGTTCTTTATGCACTGAATTAGCTGTCTGCATGTCTCCATGAGAACCCACTTATCCAAAGGATAACGTGGCAACATTAAAGGGCAGCCAGTGTAGCACCCTACTCTTAAATAAGTAAACGTTGGGAATTGCATAAATAAGCATCCAACTTTACTTACCGCTTTATAGGCCTAATCAGATACCCTTCTCCTCTCGAGAGCTGGATCAAAATTGAAAAGCAAAGGTGTGAAGAAAGCATCAATAACACGCCTGAACTGATGGAATCTTTCCTTCAATTCTAGTTGATAGAAGAATTTATACACAGGAACCAGCATCTGATTCCCTTTTGTGGATAGACCTGGAAATTGTCTCATTACAACTGTTGTGTACACCAGGTAAGAAGTCATATAGAATTTCAATTTGGAAGGCGCATTGATCAGCTGATCATGTATTTCATCACTGATCTGTTTGCCCCAGTCAGTGTGCACCTTTTGTCTTCTTATAATCCTAATGTATTCATACATCTAATCATGAAAAGTGGATGTTTTAGGCAAGCCTTTTACTCTGCTTTAAAATGTGATCATATCTTTGACGTCATCCTTGAAATCACTTCGCAAGAGTCCATTTGGCCATTTGGAAATAGATTGTCTAGGCTTCTTCAACCATTGGGTATTTATTAGGTTTTTAGCCTCGTTGGGATCAGCGTCAAAGACTTCTTGTGCTTTTTGTATAGAGATATCAATGTATTCCTCCATTTGAGGAACCTTAAACACAATGTCAAAGAAATAAGGATCGAGTCTTAAAATCTCATTCCTAGAAGAATTGATCACACTTCTACTTTCCCTAATGTAGTGAGATGCCACTTCAAGGACAAATTCCGTATTGTGTGCAGCTGTAGGGAACATAGCTACCAAATGTAGGTTACTGTGTACAATTGCTCTCATCGGGTCAGCAAGAGGCTTCATCTCAGTTTTCTTTGCAAAATCGACCAAGTCTTGATGGCCAACCTCTATGTCTTTTATTTCTTGCACCTTGGAGACCACTACAGTCGGCAAATAGACACCTTGATATTTATATTTCATTTTTCCTTTTGCTTTTGAAGAAGACAGAGGTTTACTAGCAGTCATCAAGAGTGACTGAATCTTTGATCAATCAACTTTGAAGATCTTGAAAAGAGACTGCAAGATGTGAAGTCAGAACAAATGTTAGTCGTTAAACAACATGGGAGAGCGTGAGGTGAGCAAAAACGATGAGCAAGTGTGGAGCAGATGGAAAGGCACGCAAAACGATGCACAAAATGGAAGGAACGAGGTTCTGATCGAAGCTTGCAAGTTTGAAGTACTTCTAGGAAAAATTTGTGAAAAGTGTAATGGCTCACTTTTTCAGCTCTCTTACACTTTGACGAATTCTGGTTTTGATGCAGGGGCGCTAAAAAATAGTGCTCCTGCACTTTTTAGTGTTAGAGTAAATTTCATTATGTCAGGGCACTGAAAAAGTGCGCTCTGACACTTCCTTCTGAAAGAAATTTCTAAGGAATGAAAAACTTCAACACCATTAGGTTTGAACACAGAAATTCAATGTGTAAAGACGTTTGAAAACAACGCTTGGGGTTTTTGATGGAACACTTGAAGTCAACATTTGGCGACCTGTGTTGGATTGCATTTGACTTTCCTTTCATCGTTATTTTACAAGTGAACAAAACCAAGCTATTTTACTCACAAAATGTGAGTTTATTTCCTTGCTCGCATAGAAACATCAAGAAGGACAATGTGAGGAGAAAAAAAATTTAAAGAAGAAAGCCACGCCAAAAAAAATGATGGATGGAAAAATTGTGTGATGACGTTCCAAAACATGATTAGGGTAAGAGGGAAAAATGTGCTCATGAATTAACAAGACTCCAAAGATATGGCGAAATAAAGAAAACGCGCGGGAGAAGGAAAACGTGAGAAGAAAAAAAAGATAAACAAAAATGCATATGTAAATCCTAAGACATATACAAAATAATAAAAGAGAATGGAGAGAAAGTAAGAAGAACGACTCACCAACAGAAAACGAGAAATTTAGTTAAGAGGAACTTCGAAATTCTCCAAAATCATGTTTTGCAGCTTGAGAAGATTTCGCCTAGCAAGAAGGAATACAGTTTGAAGATCATAAACAATGAAAATGAAACAATAAAACACTTTTAAGTGAATGAGAAACACAAAAATCTAACTCAAGTCGAGCAATTAATTTAGGCACAAAAAGTGGCATGATGAGCGAAAAATGTAAAACACATGAAGAAACGCGCCTAGGCAAGAAAATGACTAAGGCAGGATAAAAAGTGTAAGAGCGCACTTTTTCAGCGCTATTACATTTCAGTGAAAAAAACACTTTCATGTAGGGGCGCTGAAAATCAGCGCCCCTGCACTTTTCATACTTAGCCAATTTTTGGCTTGTGAGCAGGAGCGCACTTTTTCAGTGCAACTGCATTTTTCACAATTAACTAAGTACGAACAGTGAGACTTTGCGAATGGGCTCGTTTCAATGGTCTTCACGAGGCGAACATAGGGGGACGCTCAAACTGAATGTTTGAGACTTTGGAATGCATTTCGAGGTGGCTTGAAAATCACCTTGTTTTGTGTGCTTGAACTCCACGGACCTAGGAAATAGACAAATTTCGTAGGGGGTTATCCATGGAACGAGCGCTGCTAGATTTTGCAATAACACCCTTCAATGAGAGCGCATGCCCCTTTCATCTCTTAAAACTTCTTCAATGTGGGAAATCTTCTTGGAGCAAGTTGTAATGTGTAGAATCCAAGGAGAGTGTTGATCATGTCCCATATATGAAGCTCTCTTCTTCAATGCAGTCAACAATAACCAAGTTAGAATCATTCCTCCGTTATATACAACATGCCATCCGATATGAGAAACAAGGTCTTCCTTTTACACCATGAATGAAGTTGTGCCCCAATACAACCAAAAAAATTACTATTAGTGTCAATTCAAAAACAATAAAAGTGCATTATATATTGCAAGTTTACAAAAGTAAGTCCAAACAAAGTTGAAAGATAAATTAATTGGCAAATGAAGGCAATAGGGTATTTCGAGATTCAAGACTTTTACTTAATTCTGTGGAATAGAAGAAAAAAGAATCATTTATCTGCCACCATAGTGAAAAGTTAGCAATTTTATTTGGTTTGTTAAACACGGCCCCTGGTACATGTGGGAGTAAATGGTGACTCCCCAACACCACTAGGAATAGTTGCTAGACCAAAATAACTTCCACAAGAGAGAGAATGGAAGGAAAGCTTGATTCAACAATGCAATATTGAATAGTGGTTGAATATGCTTCAATGAAAATATACATGAGATTCCTTGCTTATGAAGGCAAGGTAGAGATGTAGGATTATACAAGATCATGGCAAGTGTCTTAATCCTATTACATGAGACAACTAACAAACTAACTACCTAGGAATCAATCATTACTATCTAGATAAGATAAGTTCTAGAAAATCCAACTAAGACTTCTAGAAAGGATCTTATATCCTAAGTAAACTTAACCATGTGAATATGTCTCCTAATTACCTAGTGAGTGAATTAGCTATGTACAAGACATTTATTTACACCAACAATCCCCTTAAGTGCAACTTAGGGAGAAGATAATATGCAAACTATGCAAAGATGAAGATGACTATGGGTCTTGGATACTGTTGGCACTCTCAAATTTTGCAAATTTGAAATGCCCTTTTCAGTATTTTTCCTTTGCACTTTCAGAAGTGCACCTGAAGAATCTGCCTAAGTGACCTACTTTGAGGGGTCATATTTTGAAGCCTGTTGATTTTCATGGAAAACCCATTTGCAAACTCACTCATGTGTTCTATGTGAGCAGGCATATCAATTTTTAACTTCCCACAATAAATTTTGATGGGGTTTCGAAAAGTGAAGTGAGAGGGTTTTGACACTTTTTTGTTGTTTGCAAACCTTTAGTTTTGAAAAGTAGCCTCCCGTTTGAGCTTGCATTTTGTAACTAGTTGATATTCAAGAGAAAATGAATGTTGTTTTGCATTATCCATGCCAAAATGAGCTCATGTGTCAGTTTTCAAAGCTTTATGATGAGATTTTCTATTTTTAGAAGATCAAAACCAAATGCAATTTCTCCAGTTTTGCATCTGCATTTCCAGAAACCTTTCTGAGAAGTCAAATTTAACCTTCAGTATCTTTTGATGGGAGATGTTTCAGGCTAATTCCTCTTGCACACGTGTTCACTACACCAAGAAGATTTACTGTGTCCAGTGGTAGCTCGCCAGGAGTTCATTTGATATTTTGCAACGAGGTGATCTCTTGAGTTTAAGCTGGTTCTAAAAAACTAATTGTTGCAGAAAGTTCGAGTACACAACTTTGTTGATTAATATCTTTCACCTCTTGAATCCTTTCACTGGGTCATATTTTGTATTCAATTCTCTGGACTAATGGCTACAAGCCTGCAATTTTTCATTTCTCAGGGAGGTCATTTGACCAGTTTTCAGAAGCAATTCCAAAGCCAACTTAGCTAGTTTTCACTATTTTTCAAAAGTGCCTGAAAGTAAGTTTTAAGGAAAACCCATTTCATTTTTTCATTCCAGATGCATTCAAAAGCATCCCCGAAGTCCTTTGAGCATGAAAGTTGTTTAAATTTTTTTTTGTTTTAGTTGGGCCACATGGGGCCCGACATGCTTTGTATAATTATGAAGGTGGAATATCTTCTTTTAATTATGTGTATCGGTGAAGAGGACAACTAAGATCACCATTCAATGGTGAATGAACATGTTTCAAGTGTTCAATATTAATATGGTGAAGGACAGTGTTGACTATGTTTTATAATAGTAAGGGTGATCATAAAGTCCTTAAATATTAAGTTGTCTTGTGAATTGTTCAAAGCCTATTCTTGAAGCATTCCAGGAGGAATATAATGATGAGATTATTGAGCATAGTAATGGCTTGAGGATATGAGAACATGAGAAGCAAAATGCATAAAATAGTGTCTTGCTTGAGGCTACTATAGGGGATCAAGGAAACACATTTCAATTAAGATTCTCAAAGCAACATGAGTTTTAGAGTTTTCACTTAAAATGAAAGAAGTCTCAAGAGATAAATAGAGGCACTACTCAGTAAGATGGAAAGGGATTCAAGATTGAAGCATAGGTGTACGACCTGCTTGCCAAAATGCCTCATTAAAATGTCATCTCACAGGCATTAGTTATTGCAAAATATACACAATGTGGACTATTGGAAAGGTTTTGGGCTTGATTAGGGTGCACGAGCAGAAGGGAAGCCACGCCAGTTGCCAAAGAAACTTCAAGTAAATGTGATTCCATAAAATGCCATGCTTACTATTGGAAATGCCAGGGATGCAACACAACAATAAAAAGAAGGGGAGCTCGAGTGAAATGCAAAGCGCACTATACTCACAGAGGAACACCATGGCTACAGGATATACAAAAATGGATGCCAGAAATTACAAGCAACTGAAGAATACGCCAGTAACGCAGCCTAACAATACATATAAACTCTTTAAAAGGAATCAATGAATATTGATCACCTACAAAATACACACTAAAATGTGATCATGGAGAAAATCTAAGAATCCCCAAAGCAACATAATTTTAAGCAACACCCTCAAATGTTGAGTTAATGAGACCTCAAGGAGCTAGTGACGGAATGTGGAATGCAATGATTGTTGGCAGCAAAATCACAAAATGTATGTAGTGAAGAGGCTTTAGAAACCCAAAAGCAAATAATTTTAGACATGGCACTTTTAGACATGGCACCAACATAAGAGAAGGAATGCCATGAAAACATAGAATGACTTGTGGCATGTGCATAGAATGGTCTTGTTGAAGGGCTCTAGAAATCATCAGATTGGGCACCCATGAAGAGGTAAGAGGGTGAGAGCCTTATGAGGAAGATTGATGTAGTTTTTAAGCAGAATGGGACATTGTTCCCCTGTAGCAGGATACACACTAAATTATTTGTTGACGGTTTTTAGAAAGTCTTGGCAAATGTCATTTGCAGATGAAAGGCACAACCAGGAGTAAGGAATTTGAGCAGCATTTAAAAAATCCTAAGAAAGATTTAAGGCACACAACCTATTAATAGTTGGTCCTTTCAAATGTCATTTCATGAAATGCAGCTCATGGAAATGCACCGAGTGGATTCATTGAGAGAGTCTCATAAATGTTTAAACCAATGCATTTCCCTTAGGGTAGTCCTCAAGAGCTTTTGCTAGTGTCCTTCTTATCTGCGTGAGAGAGAGGGTATATTTGTGTGAAGCACAAAATGAATGGAGCAGAGGCTATATTGGTGAAGGGCATAGCAAATGCAATTAACGGGAAATGCAGAGAAGATGTCGCCATGGAATGTGAAATGAAAGCTCGAGCACACTCAAGGAAAGAAGGATTAGGGCACAAACAAAGCAAAATGTAGATCAATGGCTCAGAAAAGAAGTGAAAACCCAGCCACATCTTAGCCGTTCCCCACCATTTTGCGAGATAAAGCTTCTCACTCTTTAATTCCCGTGAAACAGCGAGTTGGTACCACATGGCATGTGGGCCCAACAAAGATGGAAGGTATGGGATAGTCTTTTAAAAGGAAAGACAAAATATTTAAAGAAGCCCAATGAAATTTTTAAGAGGAAACATTTAAAATAATAAAGGTGGGCCCTAAAGCAAGTGAAGGCTCGATGCCTTAATACTTTAAAATCTTCATTTTTTCTTTTAAAGGAAGGTATTTAAAACAAAACTTTAAATGTCCCTAATTAAATTTTAAAAGGTATTGGAGGGGCCCGATGCAATGATATTTTATTCATAAGAGGGGAGATTTAATTAAAGATCAGTGAAATATCTAATAGTTCACTACAAGGTAAAAAGTAAACATGGGGAATGGGTGAGATACTTTATCCAGTAAAATGTGAAAATGAAAGGTGCCTCGTGAATGGTTTCATTTTTAAAAACCAAATATTTTAAAAGCAGTACTGGCCAATGAATTGGAGAAAATGAAGTGGGTAAAATATTTTACCCAAATGAATGCTAAATGCTTTCAATATTGGTATTCACGGGTGAAGTGAATCCATTCACTTTGTAAGAAAATATTATTATTTGCTGGGGTAAAGTATACAACAATAAAATAAATAGAGATAAAAGGATTTTCCCGGGAAAAATATTTTACAGAGCAGGTAGAATGGAGTGAATTTATCCACATGGGCATATTTTCTATTTAAGAACAACACACAACAAAGGAAAATTTGGAGGCAAAGTCTGTTGCAGAGAGAGGAGAGAGGATTTTCTTGTGTTAATCAATGGTGAAGAGGTTTCCAAATGGCATCTTCAGATCAGCTTTAGGGTTTCTTTTGGATCCTTCTCTTCTTCTATTTCTTCTCTTTTCTTCTCATTTGTAAGGATTCTAAGGTTTTGTATGAGGCTGGGTAGATAAAGAAATGTTGAAGTTCTGAGTCATTTTGTGTCTGTAGCTGTAAATGCAAATTTCATGAGCAAATATAGCTATTTTATGCAAATAAATCATGAAAGTGTTTACACATTCATGAATATCTTCAAATTGTCTCCATACTTGTACAGTTAAATCATATGAATTCAATAATACCAAGTATCTTTGATTTTTTCATCTCAAATTTCACGAGTTGTGTTATTTGTTTATGGGTCTATTTCAAAGAAATGGTTAAATACTTTGAGCAGATAACAGTGATTTCAAGTGTGCAAGTTGGATTTGGTAAGGAGAATTTGATTGATAATAGGAGTGGGATTGTTGGTGTAAGACACTAACAGTTGATGCAAAGCATTAACAATTTAAATCCACTTGTTGAAGTTTGTTTGTTGATGAATTCTTTTTATGTATTTGACTCCATGGCCCAGAATTAGGCACTGATTTGTCTTGTAGCTTAGTGCATCTTAGAAACGTTTTATAAATTCAAAATCATTTTAAATCTTTTTTGTTTGGTGTTGAGTCCTACTTCCCAGTTGCTAAGTTAGTGTTGATATACCAAGAACTTAGCCAGATTTGAGGTTATTAATGCTTTCCTTGGTGTCTTTTCATTGGGATTTATCTGCTATAAAAAGCAATGTCTGTGTGTAAGTGAATTAAGTTTTGGGCATTGTATAGGTTGGCCCACCTTGGTCCTATAGAGCCAGAAGTGTAGAAGATCTCAGTCTTTGAATGAACCTTGTCAATTGGCCAAATCCCCCATTGAATCTAATCATTAGAAAGTGGCTAGTCTATAGGATTCAATTGGTGTGGTTCAACTTGGAATACCAACAGAATGGCGAATCTACTAGGAAACAACTTGAATCTCCAAGTGTAGACTTCTTAGTTACATAGTCATATTATTATTTTTCATTCTGAATTTTTTTCAAATATTGAAGAATTTCAAGCCTGGAGAAAGAATTTCTTGTAGAACCCAAAAAATTTCAAGATCTGTGGTGCTTTGTCGGTGAAAGGAAATCGGAAAGAAAATTATCTGTGAAAGAACTTCATGTTGTTTGAAGTTTAGTCCTCTAAGAAGAGAGGTGGTGACTCTGTTAAAAGAACCTGATGAAGAGGTGATTATAGTTCCAGATCTACAATTTTTCCAAAAATTTTGCAGCAGCTGCAATGTTTCTAGGTATTCTTCACATGTTTGAACTCCTTAGGAAAGAACTTTGGTTCCCTTATTTAGTGAAATTAAGCACTACAATCAAGGGAGGTTAAATACTGTACTTGAATAGTTGTAGAGAGAATAGTTTTCATTTGCAAAATGTATGGTTGCTTTAGTTCTCCCTCTACAAGTTGTAATATCATGCTTAGAACATTGCCTTGTCCTCAAAGGAAGGTGTTTGATAATGAAAGATACAACCCTTTAAATTTTAGTAAAATCCAAGGTTACCCACAGTTTGTCCCAAGAAGAATTAATGAATATTCTCCTAAGTTTAGAGATGATTTTGAAGAATCAACATCAAAACATGTACAGTGTTTCATTGATTTGATGGAAGATTGTTAGATTGAAGAGGAATATGTTATCATGAAATTTTTTGTAAGAACTTTAGAAGGTATGGTTGAAGGTTGGTTTACTTTCTTACCAATGCATTCCATAGATTCATGGCATGAGCTCAAAACATGTTTCCTTGATAATTTTAAAGATGAGTCAGTAGTGAATGATGAAAGCTTGTCTGAAGATATAAATATGCATACTCAAGAAGATTTGAAGAGGAAATTGCAAACAAGGCTGAGTTTGAATCATATATTGATGCACTGTGTGATATAGAAAGATTGGAGGATGAATCTATCTATGATTTTCATGATAGATTTATGAAATTTCTGCTTGCTATACCAGAATTAGAAAGACCTGATGAATCATTTTTCATTGACTTGTTCTGTGAGAATTATAAGCCAAGTCTGAGTACCATGCTAGTTCACTCGAGGCCCCCTAGCCTTGGATGTTTATATCAATGTCTTTCAATAATTGAGGAAATGATAGATAAATGTGGAAGTCATCTCTTAACTCAATTATGTGATGGTACTTTTTCAAGATTTAGTCCAACTGATGCAGATGGTATAGTAGAAGAGAAGAATGATAGTACATCATGCAGTGATAAGGATGTTGTTTCTTAACAACCTATAGAAGAAATATGTCCAAAAGAATATTGCAGCCATGATGGTCATGAAAAGATAAATGAAACATGTGAAGTGTCTTCCATTTTCTTTGAAAATACAGAAATAGAAAGCAGATTTTCTATAGCAAATGAAGGCTGCAATGATGCAAATGATACTGAGAGTGTTTTCTCCTCTATGGAATTTGAATATACAATTGATCATGATGATTCTGATCTTTTACGTCTTCCTGATGAGAACAATGGTGTTGTAGATGGAAATTTTCAATCAACTAAAAAGCATCCTTGTATAGGTGATCAAGAGGATTTCAAATCTATTTGTAGCCCCAGTAATTCTGATTCCTTTCAAAAGCAGGAAGTGGAATTGATCCTCTTGAATGAAAAGTATTCTAATGAAGATGATAACAATGTTTCTGAAGGCTCACAAGAACAAGAAGATGATGTATATGAATTGAACATCTTGTTTGAAGAAGATATGTGTAATCAGCAGTACTGCAGTACACTTGGTTATTCCTATCTTTTGAGTGTATGTAGCATTGATGAGAGCTTTCATGATGAGATAAAGTAGCCTGCAGATTTGAAGAATGCTTTTGAGAGCATTGGTGTATCAACTGCAAATGACAAAGTATGCAAGGATTTTCAGTCAGAGCAGTCATGTGTGAGAAATTACCACGAGGCAACAAATGATGATTTTCACTTTGACAGTGAGGAATGTAGCCCTGTTGATTGTTGCAACAGTGTGAACAAAGAGAAGGATATGCATGCAGGAGATGTGTTAAATGAATCAATACAAGCAGTTGATAATGATGAACAAGGAACCCCTGTTTTGCTTAATGTTTTACCTTCTTCTATTCCTTTTGCTGCCTTTGAAGCCATTACTGAATGTTTTGCATGAGGAAAGCATTTATATAGTTGTACATGAAAGTGAAAATGTAGAGATAAACATTGGTACAACTAATGACAACTTTCATTATGAGTTTGCTCATGAGGAACGTGATTGTGTCTATCATATAGATGCATATGAGGACCTTTTTTTTGGATCTGCAAATCATATTTCCTCTCATGAACAGTATGTTTCAGATTTTCATGTTGAAGCAGGAAGAGATGATGTTGATTTTGATACACCTTGCATTGGTGAATGTATCTATGACACTCACTATGATGAATTTGTTGCAAATGAAAGTTTTGATTTACATGAACCTATACTTGAAGCTTCCCTTCATGATGACACATTGACTGTTGATAATCTTGTCTTTGAACTTGAGGTGGAGAACATTGTTTGGGATGTCGACATTTCTTCTAAATGCCATGATTTGAATGAAGATGAAGGTATTGTGGGTGTTGATAAACCTAATTTTTAGAATATTGAAACACATAGCAATGTGTTTGGGTTGTGTTGTTGGTATGAAGACAAGCTGACCGATGATGCATTTCAATTGGAGGATACACAGATGCATGAGCAATCTTTTCTCAACACACAAGCAGATGGCATATTGTTTTTCATCCATGATATTTCCTCTAAGCATGATTATCCTGAGGCAGTTAATAAATGTGATAAGACCTTGTTTTCGTGTGGTCTTGATCACCATCTTCAAATGATGCCACTTGATGCAAAATCAAAAAACGAAGAGAGTGGCAATGATGTGGCCTATTTGATTTGGTTGCCACTTGATGACAAAGCTAAACAAAGAGCAAGTTTTCACTTGCACAAGGGTAGCCTGATACTTGTGTTTGCAGAAGTGCAGTCACCAATGCTATTATGGTTTGACAGAGGCAAGCATGCGTTGAGGGAGATCAACTCTTTTTACAAAATTGTGTTTGACAAAGGTAAATGTTGACTGCCATTTTTCATTTGGTCACCTAGGGTCACCAGATGAAGTAGAAAATTAAGATGAATAAAGAAGCAGTTTCAGAACACCCAATGGACTTAGTATTTGGTATACTCCCTAGAGATTTGGAATATTTCTATGCCCACAAGGGGCATACATCCCCAGTTGGAGCCACAGTTGGCACTCTCAAATTTTGCAAATTTGAAGTGCACTTTTCAAAATTTTGCCTCTGCACTTTCAGAAGTGCACCTGAAGAATCTGCCTAAGTGACCTACTTTGACGGGTCATATTTTGAAGCCTACTGATTTTCGTACAAAACCCATATGCAAGCTCACTCATGTGTTCTATGTGAGCAAGCATATCAATTTTTAGCTTCCCACAATAAGTTTTCGCGGGGTTTCGAAAAGTGAAGCTAGAGGGTTTTGGCACTTTTCTGTTGTTTGCAAACCTTCAGTTTTGCAAAGTAGCCTCCCATTTGAGCTTGCATTTTGCAACTAGTTGATATTCAAGAGAAAATGAATGTTGTTCTGCATTCTCCATGCCAAAATGAGCTCATGTATCAATTTTCAAAGCTTTATGATGAGATTTTCTATTTTTAGAAGATCAAAACCAAATGTAATTTCTCCAGTTTTGCATCTGCATTTCCAGAAACCTTTCTGAGAGGTCAACTTTGACCTTTAGTATCTTTTGATGGGAGATGTTTTAGGCTAATTCCTCTTGCACACATTTTCACTACACCAAGATGATTTACTTTGTCTAGTGGTAGCTTGCCAAGAGTTGATTTGATATTTTTGCAACGAGGTGATCTATTGAGTTTAAGTTGGTTCTAAACAACTGATTGTTGCAGAAAGTTCGAGTAGGAAACTTTGTTGATTAATATCTTTCACCTCTTGAATCCTTTCTCTAGGCCATCTTTTGTATTCAATTATTTGGACTAATGGCTACAAGCCTGCAAGCTTTCATTGCTCAGGGAGGTCGTTTGACCAGTTTTTAGAAGCAATTCCAAAGCCAACTTAGCTAGTTTTCACTATTTTTCAAAAGTGCCTGAAAGTAAGTTTTAAGGAAAACCCATTTCATGTTTTCATTCCAGATGCATTCAAAAGCATCCCCGAAGTCCTATGAGCATGAAATTTGTTTTAAAACTTTTTTTTTAGTTGGGCCACATGGGGCCTAACATGCTTTGTATAATTATGAAGGTGGAATATCTTCTTTTAATTATGAGTGTATCGGTGAAGAGGACAACTAAGATCACTATTCAGTGGTGAATGAACATGTTTCAAGTGTTCATATTAATATGGTGAAGGACAGTGTTGACTATGTTTTCTAATAGTAAGGGTGATCATAAAGTCTTTAAATAGTAAGTTGTCTTGTGAATTGTTCAAAGCCTGTTCTTGAAGCATTCCAGGAAGAATATAGTGATGAGATTATTGAGCATAGTAATGGCTTGAGGATATGAAAACATGAGAAGAAAAATGCATAAAATAGTGTCTTGCTTGAGGCTACTGTAGGGGATCAAGGAAACACACTTCAATTCAGATTCTCAAAGCAACATGAGTTTTAGAGTTTTCACTTAAAATGAAAGAAGTCTCAAGAGATAAATAGAGGCGCTACTCAGTAAGATGGAAAGGGATTCAAGATTGAAGCATAGGTGTACAACCTGCTTGACAAAATGCCTCATTAAAATGTCATCTCACAGGCATTAGTTATTGCAGAATATACACAATGTGGACTATTGGAAAGGTTTTGGGCTTGATTAGGGTGCACGAGCATAAGGGCAGCCATGCCAGTTGCCAAAGAAACTTCAAGTAAATGTGATTCCATTAAATGCCATGCTTACTGTTGGAAATGTGAGGGATGCAACACATCAATAAAAGGAAGGGGAGCTTGAGTGAAATGTAAAGTGCACCATACTCACAGAGGAACACCATGGTTGCAGGATATACAAAAATGGATGCCAAAAATTTCAAGCAACTGAAGAATATGCCAGTAACGCAGCCTAACAATACATATGAACTCTTTAAAGGCATCAATGAATATTGATCACCTACATAATACACACTAAAATATGATCATGGAGAAAATTTGAGAAACCCCAAAGCAACATAATGTGAAGCAGCACCCTCAAATGTTGAGTTAATGAGAACTCACGGAGGCAATGAAGGAATGTGGATTGCAATGATTGCTGGCAGAAAAATCACAAAATGTATGTGGTAAAGAGGGTTTAGAAACCCAAAAGAAAATACTTTTACACATGGTGCTTTTAGACATGGCACCAGCATAGGAGAAGGAATGCCATGAAAACATAGAATGGTCCTATTGAAGGGCTTTAGAAATCATCATATTGGGCGCCCATGAAAAGCTAAGAGGGCACAAGCCTTATGAGGAAGATTGATGTAGTTTTTAAGTAGAATGGGACGTTGTTTCCCTGTAGCAGGATACACACTAAATGATTTGTTGAGATTTTTCAGAAACTCTTGGAAAATGTCATTTGCAGATGAAAGGCATGACCAGGAGTAAGGAATTTGAGCAACATTTAAAAATGCCTAAGAAAGATTTAAGGAATGCAACATGCTAACAGTTGGTCCTTTCAAATGTCATTTCATGAAATGCAGCTCATGGAAATGCACCAAGTGGATTCATTGAGAGAGTCTCATAAACCTTTAAACAAATGCATTTCCATGTAGGGTCGGCCTCAAGAGCTTTTTCTAGTGTCCTTCTTATCTGTGTGAGAGAGAGGGTATATTTATGTGAAGCACAAAATGAATGGAGCAGAGGCTATGTTGGTGAAGGGTATAGCAAATACAATTAATAGGAAATGCAGAGAAGATACCACCATGGAATGTGAAATGAAAGCTCGAGAAAACTCAAGCAAAGAAGGATTAGGGCACAAACAGAGCAAAATGTAGATCAACGGCTTGGAAAAGAAGTGAAAATCAAGCCACATCTTAGCCTTTCCCCGCCATTTCGCGAGATAAAGTTGCTCACTCTTTAATTCTTGCGAAATAGTGGGCTGGCGCCACGTGGCATCTGGGCCCGACAAAGATGGAAGGTACGGGATAGTCTTTTAAAAGGAAAGAAAAAATATTTGAAGAAGCCCGATGAAATTTTTAAGAGGAAACATTTAAAATAATAAAGGTGGGCCCTGAAGCAAGTGAAGGCTCGATGCCTTAATACTTTAAAGTCTTCATTTTTTCTTTTGAAGGAAGGTATTTAAAACAAAACTTTAAATGTCCTTGATTAAATTTTAAAAGGTATTGGAGGGGCCCGATGCAATGAGATTTTATTCCTAAGGGGGGAGGTTTAATTAAAGATCAGTGAAATATTTAAAATTTCACTACAAGGTAAAAAGTAAACATGGGGAATGGGTGAGATTCTTTACCCAGTAAAATCTAAAAATGAAAAGGGCCCCGTGAATGGTTTCATTTTTAAAAACCAAATATTTTAAAAGCAGTATTGGCCAGTAAATTGGAGAAAATGAAGTGGGTAAAATATTTTACCCAAATGAATGCTAGATGCTTTCAATATTGGTATTCATGAGTGAAGTGAATCCATTCCCTTTGTAAGAAAATATTATTATTTGTTGGGGTAAAGTATACAACAATAAAATAAATAGAGATAAAAGGATTTTCACAGGAAAAATATTTTACAGAGCAGGTAGAATGGAGTGAATTTCTCCACATGGGCATATTTTCTATTGAAGAACAACACACAACAAAGGAAGATTTGGATGCAAAGTCTATTGCAAAGAGAGGAGAGAGGCTTTTCTTGTGTTGATCAACGGTGAAGAGGTTTTCAGATTGCATCTCCGGATCAACTTTAGGGATTCTTTTGGATCCTTCTCTTCTTCTATTTCTTCTCTTTTCTTCTCATTTGTAAGGATTCTGAGGTTTTGTATGAGGTTGGGTAGATAGAAAAAATTAGAAGTTTTTATTCATTTTGTGTCTATAAGTTGTGAATGCAAATTTCATGAGAAAATATAGCCAGTTTATGCAAATAAATCATGAAAGTGTTTGCACATTCATGAATATCTTCAAATTGTCTCCATACTTGTATAGTTAAATCATATGAATTCAATAATACCAAGTATCTTTGAGTTTGTCATCTCAAATTTCATGAGATTGTGTTATTTGTTTATGGGTCTATTTCAAAGAAATGGTTAAATACTTTGAGCAGATATCAATAATTTCAAGTGTTCAAGTTGGATTTGGTAAGGATAATTTGATTGATAATAGGAGTGGGATTGTTGATTTAAGACACTAACAGTTGATGCAAAGCATTAACAATTTAAATCCACTAGTTGAAGTCTGTTTGTTGATGAATGCTTTTTATTTTTTTGACTCGATGGCCTAGAATTAGGCATTGATTTATCTTGCAGGTTGGTGCATCTCATAAACATTTTATAATTTCAAAATAATTTTAAATCCCTATTGTTTGGTGTTGAGTCCTGCTTCCCAATTGTTGAGTTAGCGTTGATATACCAAGAACTTAGCCAGATTTGAGGTTATTAATGTTTTCCTTGGTGTCTTTTCATTAGGATTTATCTACTATAAAAAGTAATGTCTTTGTGCAAGTGAATTAAGTTTTGGGCATTGTATAGGTTGACCCACCTTGGTCCTGCAGAGCCAAATGTGTAGAAGATCTTAGTCTTTGACTGAATCTTGTTAGTTGGCCAAATCCCCAATTAAATATGATCATTAGAAAGTGGATAGTCTATAGGATTCAATTGGTGTGGTTCGATTTGGAACACCAATAGATACTAGGCCATGTTAGTTACCCATTTACAATGCAAATGTACAATCAATATATCACAAGTAGAGAAAAGGAGAACACCCAGTGGGACAAAACTCCTCTCCAAAATAGAGAAAAAGGAACAACACAACATGAGGTATGGAGGACTCAATGATACCCCCCAAGGACTATATCCATCATGTATATAGAATAAATGAACCCCCTATAATAGGGAAAAAGAGAGATGATATATTCCCCCCACAATGTGTAATCACTTGTAAATATGGTTAATTTTTTAAGACAAAACATAATCTAATGTCTACAAACAATGTTTCTCCCCTTGGGAAGAAGATACACAAAGTGCAATTGTAGGAATGCTTCCCATTCTGAATAGGAGCTAGTAGGAAGAGGAATCCATATGTATGAAGATTTTGTCTCTGAAATCTACTCATGTTGCCAAGTTCTTGGATGAAGATGATGATACCACAATCCAATTAGGTACATGCCCAATCATAACAAATTGTGGCAAATGAAGAATAGGTGCAGATTGATCTTGAACAAACTCCAAATACAATCATGAATTGGCAATAGTAGATCCATGACTATCATCAAATAGGAGAGATAAACCCTCAAATTGATCCTCCAAATCTTAAATGTGAGACTTCACAAACAAAGAAGCAATGCATATCAAATAGGAATCCCAATAAGGAAGAATAATAGATCCCTGTTGTAATGAATCACTAGATGTACTCAATGGATCATCAACACAATATGAAGATGTGATCTCAATTAGAGAAGTAGGAGTTGTAGGAGAAGGCTCTAGATCATCAAGATGGTCAAGTTTTGCATCATATTTAAACTCCTCTAAGGTCTCATCATCATAGGGTATGTTATCAACATCATCAAGTGGGATGAGGAAATCTGAAGTAGGATCATTTGGGAAAGGAGGCTTGTGTGGATCTCCAAAAATCTCCCAAACTTTGGTCCAAACTATGTGTGGGCATGACATGTCGGAGAAGACCTTATGATAGCTTTCTCTGAGGATGCTTGCAATGAAACTGGAAACAAATCAATCCTATGATATGATCATTCTTATTACCCCAAACTGATTTCCTATATTTATTTTTCTGGTTCAGGAATGAATCCATAAAGATGTGGAAAAAAATTTAGCCACTTACAATGTGTTATTATGCCTTTTTTCCATGAATCATAATTATCCCTAGTTAGAACTATTATAGAAGGATGAGTTGAATAACCCATGATTACATCGATAATACACTTCTCAAATGATACAATATGAGATCAACATATACAATACAACTAAAATGAAGTACAATGATCAAAACAACACTTTCCTAACTATGAAAATATCCAAGTATCCTTTAGTACACCCATGGGGTAAAATCTCAAATCACAATGTAGTGGGAAAAAATTTAGAAAAAGTGAATTAATGGTTGGATAGAGCTCCTCAATACCTTTCCAATGCCGCAAGAGTCGTGAAAATTGGAATCGTGGCAAGAAGTTATGAGCTTGGGAGCTAAAATAGAAGATCAGACTTCAATTGGAAAAAATAGGCACCAAACTACAAAATTTCTGAAAAATAACTTCACCACTAGAAAATTGAGCAAAATGGATGTTTGAGGCACCTTATGACTAAACAAGGGCAAAAGCAATTAAATCCTTGTACAAAAATTTCAGCTCCACAATATATGGTCAACTTTTATTAGACAAAGCAAGGTTTTTAATATTTAAAAAGACTTTGAAAAATCCCATAAATTTTTTAAAAGAACCTTGTTGGCTAAAATATTTTTATCCACTAAAAGATGCCATAAACCCCTAATTTGATAGTGAATGAATATTTGGCGTAGATCGTACCCTAGAAAACACTTACACAGATTATATAGGAATCTTTAGATAAATGTCGACCAAACCTTTGATAAAAGCCTGAAACTATATAATTTTGTTTGCCCAAAAATATTTGCCCCAATTTATAATAAATTTTTTCCCAATAATAATAAAAAATTTGCCCCAAATTTTTAAATAACAATTCATAGAAAAATATTTTACTATTTTTTTTGTGAAAATAGAAAAAATTGTACTGCCTAAGTCAGTCGTACGACCTACTTGGGAATTTTATTTTTGCCTCGAAAACAATTTTACCCAAAATGGATGAATTTACAGAAAAAATTTGTTTGTGTAGCCACCTAATCTCAACCATGAATTCCTTGAAACCTCAATCTACACCCAACAAAATATCTTCAAGCCAACATGAAACCATTAGATATGTGAAGGAATCTACAACACCTAGAGCTCTTATACCATGTGGGAGTAAATGGTGACTCCCCAACACCCCCAAGAATAGTTGCTAGACCAAAACAACTTCCAAAATAGAGAGAATGGTAGTAAAGCTTGCTTCAGCAATGCAATTGAATAATGGTTGAATATGCTTCAATGCAAATGTACATGAGATGCCTTGCTTATAAAGGAAAGGTAGAGATGTAGGATTAGACAAGATCATGACAAGTTTCTTAATCATATTACATGAGACAACTAACAAACCTAGGAATCAAACATCACTAGTTAGAGAAGTTCTAGAAAAGCCAAGTAAGACTTCTAGAAAGAATCTTATATCCCAAGTAAACTTAACCATGTGAATATGTCCCCTGATTACCTAGTGATTGAATTAGCTAGGTACAAGAAATTTATTCACACCAATAGTACAACTATTAGAGTTTTTAAGAACCTTCTAGTATGTTTTTATTTTCACACTACATCTAAATTAATCTCCAAGATTTTTGCAAGAGAAATTGTTCTGAGAGATGTGAACCATTTCCATCATTTTAAATAGTGACAATGTTCTTGTGGAGAATATTGGTGATGCTAAATGAAACAATCTGAAAAATAGGCTTGCACTATAATAATTTGCACAACATCAAATATCCAGTAATAACAAAGGGACATCCATCAAAGCATAACAACAAGGATTTTTTTGCCATATGTTTTAGTTACAAGTGCCCTACTAGATATACATGAAAATGTGGAAGCATAGACAAGGCAAGCAAACTATTTCAAAACACACCTCAAATAAATGTGATATCATGGAATGTCGTGATTGAAGGAAATGTTCAAAATGGGCTTTTCTGAAAAATCCTTAGAAAATTTTAAGAAAATGTAACTAGTGGGTGTAAAGACAAACTCCTCAACCTTTGAAAGTGTCCTTGCCTCTATGTGAATAGGAGCTTTGGATGAGGATATGAAAATTCATCAAAAGCATATTTGGAAGTGGTTTTTTATCAAATATGGGTATGTGCAGGATCATCATGGAAAAAACATGCCCTTAAGTGGTGAAAAATTTAGAAAAATCAAAGTTAGGAAACTTGACATAAAAATTTGAATAAGTTATCTACATTATTTCAAAAATATGTAAGAATACAATCTATAGAAAATTGAATGTAGTTTCTAAACTACTAGGTATATTTTTTTTAAAAAAAGAAAATCTATTTGGTGAAAATTTGAAATTTCAATGCAGTAGCACTTAAATCTCAGGGAAAAAATAAGTAGGTGTCTGTCTGACCAACCTAACCACAATAAAATGATAATATTTTTTTATAAGATTTGAGATATAAGTAGAGGACTCATGTCCCGATGTGATGCATATTTTTTTGTAATTTTTTTCCAAGTAAATAATTAATTATGAATTTTTATTGCAACTTTTAAAAAATATAAAAACTCATATGTTTCACCACCTTAACTTGTTCAAAACTTCATGAAATTGTTGAGATGATGAATTGCACGGCCCTTGAAGCTCCAGAATCTTCAATGAAGGACTTTAGCCATGAAAGATAATCAACCACAAAAGAAGTGTTGCAACGATGGAATGTTGATTAAAGATTCTATTGATATGATATAAAAGATATGATATTGATATGATATCTGATTGATATCTGGATATGATATATTACAAATGAACAAGATGCCTGATTATATAGGCAAGAGCTAAACCCTAATATGCATGAGATGTTGCCATGTGTCTTGATCTAACAACATGTGACAACATGTGAACCCTAATGGTGATGATCATTAAATGATGAGATAAGTTCTAGAAGGAATCTTATCCCACAAACTAGGAAAGGGAATATTATCCCATTTATTAAATGATTTATCTAATAATGCAACCTAGGACTTAATGATTAAATGCAAAACCTAAGTTAACTTATGTTAGTGTAATAATTAATTAATTAATTACACCAACACCCCCCCATAAGTGCAACTTAGGGAGGAAAATGCAATGATTATGCAAGATGATCGATGATGATGGGTCCCGGAAACGAGGCCATGTTAGGTACCCATGTACATGAAGATGCAGAATAATCTCCCACAACCGGAGAAAAGGGGAAAACCCAATAGGAACAAAACCCCTCTCCAAAAAGGAGATGAAAAAGAAAAAATGTGAGAATGGGAAGGATGGAGGACTCCCAAATACCCCCCCAAGAACACCATCCGTCACATGGATACAATACAATCAATGCCCCCCCATAGGAGGGAAAGAGAGAGACTAAAGAGCCCCCCCAGAAGATGAGATCACTTGCAAGAAAGGTAAGTGTTTGAAGACAAAACAAGATCCAATGCCGACAAACAACTTGTCTCCCTTTCGGAAGAAACAAAACCAACTGCAAGTGCAAAGATGCTTCCCATTCCGGATAGGAATTGAAGGAAGGAAGGATGAAGATGGATGTTGATGATGTCTCTGAACTCTGCTCAAGTGTCTCCTTGCCTGATGATGAAAATGCCACAATCAATGAAGAGAGTGACAAACCAGGATGATGCAGAAACTGATGCTAAACAATATCCAAAGACAAAGATAGAATGGATATGATGGATGTGATGGAGACTTGATAGCCCCCCCTGAATGAAGTGTCCTCAAAACCACTGAAGGAAGTCTGAAGAAAATCCAATGGTAGATGAAGAAGAAACCTCAAGTCCTGAATGGAATGGTAGGGAAGAAGTCTCGGCTATGAAATCGCTGAAGAGAAACTCAATGCCTCCAATGTAGTCTCTGG
Organism: Sequoia sempervirens; assembly: GCA_007258455.2. Classification (NCBI taxonomy): domain Eukaryota; kingdom Viridiplantae; phylum Streptophyta; class Pinopsida; order Cupressales; family Cupressaceae; genus Sequoia; species Sequoia sempervirens. Next base: position 187,073,211 of record VDFB02058242.1, read on the forward strand.
ATTCCCAATCAAGGTTGAGACAAAGGAATGTGGATACTCAAGAAAACTCTCTAAGGTGTGATCTGAATAGAGGAGTGATATCCCCTCAAGAATGTTCTCCAAACCTGTAGAAGTAGCCAAGTCAGTGATACCTGAAACAAAGCCATCATGTGATGTCAATTCTGAAAAACTGAATGTGTCCTGATGAAGGATGATGGTAGTGGAAGCCTCAATCAATGAATCTGGACAAGGAATCACTGAATGTGAAGGGATACCAACTATCTCTAATGAAGAAGAAGCACCGAAAGGAACCTTGTCAACCTCTTCGAAAAGATCAAGGTAATCAACTTCCTGCATAACAATAGCATCATGGGGTACTTGATCTGAAGAATGATATTCTAAATCATGACCATCGGGGAATAGTGGAGTATCTCAATCTCCATATAGTTCCAAAAGCTTAGTCCAAAGAATTTGAGGACAAGCACAATGATCAATAGATCTCAAAACATCGCAATCAACTTGCATCTCAAGGATCTCCAAAACAGTGTACCTGTTGCAACTCCAAGCAAATTCATGAATACCTTCACTCGGATGAGGAACTATATCAAATAGATATGACAACAAATCAAGTGAATGAAGATGGTGGTAGATCCCATCTCGCCATTACTGATAGTTACCCTTGTGCAACATAACCAAAGGAGAATAATATGCAAGCCCCATAACAAAATTTCTCCACAAAAATCAAAGACACTGACCTTCAACAGAAAATAGAAGACTTCCAAAAGGATATGCAACTGAAAATATGCCTCTGAGATCAACAAATTCTATTTCAGTCTTCGGGATGTCTCAGGAATCAAAAAACCAAAAAAAAAATAGGATACCTGGAGCTGAAACCAAAGAAGATGACTGGACTGATGAAAAAATGCACTGAAATATCTCTCGAATGCCGCTGGAATCTCCGAAATCTGACAATCTGATGCGAAGATGTGTGTGTTTGAGTCCAGAAGGGAGGGTTGACTTTAGTTGAATTGAATATTGAATAGCATAAAAATCCTGCAAAATAGATGGAACCACTGGATAGTGCTCTGAATTCTCTTTCTGTCGATATCTCATTTGCAAATTTTCGATATCGTGGCACGAAGATACGGCCTCTGGAAGAATTCTGCAATTTGAATTGATGCTGGCTAAATAGGCGCAAAAATATAGCACCCTAGGGAAAAAACATTTCGGCCCCCGATCGCTGATATGACCGCGGGGTTGGCATGGGCGAAAAAAAACAAAGTGCCGCCAGATGGGCGGCATCGGAGTGGAGGAAATTGGGCGGCGCGGTGAGATCCGGTGGCACGGCCGGCAGAGAAAAGTCACCGCTCGGGAGCAAGCTGGGGCCCTCGGTCATGGATAGGACTGGGGCACGAGCAGTTGGAGCGGAGCGGTCGTCGCAAGTTGGTGGCCGGAGAGCGGGTGCCGATGGTGAAGTGAATGGCCGGTCGGCGGGAAGTCTGAGGTCGCCGGGAGATGTGGATGGTCGGTAGTCGGCGGGAGGAGAAGTGATCACCGGGAGGAAACTCTGGCAACGGCAACAAGCCGAGAAACATCAGTGGAAACGCAGTCGACAGGAAACAAAGCCGGTGAAGGTCGGCGATGTAACGGGCCGACACCAATGACGCAGAGGTGACGAAGCCTGTCGGAGTCTGCAGACCGACGATGGGTCGGATAATTTTTGAATATTGCAAGTAAATTGCAATTCAAAAATAAAACAAAAAATGTCGATAAAAATAGAGAATGCTGACAGACCCCAACTATATGTGCCGATGAAATTTTTTTAAAAAACCTTATGCCGACTCCTGAATAAAATGGCAGGTCGATCCTTGCAGAAATTAATTTTTGCAAATACTATAGAAAAAAATGCCCAATAATAGCCAGAATTTTTTTTTATTTTTCTAAAAAAAATTTTGCCTTGATGGAGGCCTGAAGGGGAAGATTTTTTTCTGCAAAACTGTATGGATAGTACAAAAAATTGCAAACCCTAGATAATACCTCACATGGCTCCCGGATGATATGTCTCCGATTTTGACGAATGAACAGGCGATCTATGGGTTTTGAGGCCTTTTGGATGCAATGGAGAGGTCGGAGAGGGCCTGATCTGCACCAAAAAATAGCTTGGCTCCCAGGTAGAACCAACTAGCCTGCAAAATAAAACTCCAAGCCTGCAAATAATCTCGCATTCCAACTTCCTAGATCAAGGGTTGATGTTTCAATGGACTAGCTCTGATACCATGTTGAGATGATGAATTTCACAGCCCTTGAAGCTCTGGAATCTTCAATGAAGGACTTTATCCATGAAAGATAATCAACCACAAAAGAAGTGTTGTAACAATGGAATGCTGATTAAAGATTCTATTGATATAATATAAAAGATATGATATTGATATGATATTTGATTGATATCTGGATATGATATATTACAAATGAACAAGATGCCTGATTATATAGGCAAGAGCTAAACCCTAATATGCATGAGATGTTGACATGTGTCTTGATCTAACAACATGTGACAACATGTGAACCCTAATGGTGATGATCATTAAATGATGAGATAAGTTCTAGAAGGAATCTTATCCCACAAACTAGGAAAGGGAATATTATCCCATTTATTAAATGATTTATCTAATAATGCAACCTAGGACTTAATGATTAAATGCAAGACCTAAGTTAACTTATGTTAGTGTAATAATTAATTAATTAATTACACCAACACAAATTCATTTTTCTTTAATCCTATAGTATGCGAAGCATAGAATGTGACATGTTTGATTCAAAAAATGTGAATCATTTGAAAGCTATAGATGTTTTCAATCAGCCTATCAATCGGACTTTAGTCATAATTCAAATAGAAAATGAATAATAATTATTTATTAAATTAAAATTAAAGCATAATTTATATTGGTGGAAATTTGAGAATCTCCTTTAAAAACCCTTTTTGTTTCATCAATTTTGGGTAAAAAAAAAGTCATCAGCCACATACCCTACACATACCCAACATATCACCACTTTTTGGGCCATCATGATCTTGCACATACCCATATTGTAGTTACAAGTTGCACTTCAGATCACCAAAGCATTCACAAAACCTTCTGCACAACCACCGTAACAACGCATAGTTGTTGTTGGGCCTTCATGGTGTTATGGGGAAAACTCCCTGCAACACCACGAAGGCCCAACAATAGCCATGCGGTGTCCGGCGTTTGTGCAAAAGGTTTTGTGAAGGCTTTGGTGATCCAAAGTGGAACTTGCAACTACAATATTTGATAAAAATCAACTTCCAAATATTCTTATGCCTTAATGAGAAATAATCACTCATATAACCAGTTAGTTGGAAGAAAACTGGGAGATAGCATGAGTGCTTAGTTAGCAATAACAATATTGAAAGCACCTTCCTTAAATGCGAGTGCAATTTAGGAAGTTAGTTAATAAATGTGTATTTTAAAATTGTGGAAAAAATGATGTGTATATAATCATAAAGATGTCAATCTGTATTTTGAAGCAGCTTATGCTATTTTGCATAAGTGTAGACATTCTTTGTAAGGCTTAGTCTTGGGTGGGAACAAAAATTTCATGACATACCTTCTTCCTAATTGTGGAAAACCATTAGAAAGACACATTTGGGTTGAAAAATATAGGGCACACATCCTCTTAGTCATTGCTTCTTTGGGTCGTATGGAATTAGGTGGATATCGTGGAATATAGTACATAATATGGTATCTTATGCATCAACGAAGCTTTTTGTCAAGATCTGAGTAGATAAATGATTCTTTTATTGTCAAAACATTATACCTTCCATTCTTAGTGTATCTACTATCATACCTCTCACTAACACTATTATTTTATTGACACTGTTATCCTATTGCCTCTACAAAAGAGATCCATTTGAAGGCATCTTGACTACATAATATGCACACAAAAAAATCTACAAGTGCAAAAAGACATTTGCAATACAAAATAGGAATTCACTGAAACATTACTATCTAAGCAACATAATATCTTCAAATGAAGGAGCAATGTAATTGTGACTAAGAAAACACTATGTATACATTGTTAGAACTGAGAAATGAAGAAGATAACACATTGAATTAGGTGACTGAGATAACTAAAAGGAATATCATTGTTAGAGAGTTGCAAACTATTAAGTGTCCTATGTCTATAGGACTGAGAAAGGAAGGAAATTGTCAAATAGTGATTGAATCATAACAAACAGTCCAAAAATAATGAAGTTACTATCAAATGGTGACAAAGATTTTTCCTCTAAGTCATTTGCACATGGTGATTGAGAACACAGTAAGAAGTAAAAGATCACTTGATCATAACACTGCAAAAAGGTCATGAGTTATGTAATGAACTTCACTGTTCTTTTGATCACAAAGGAGATCAAGATAATAACCAACATATTGATTTTCATAGAGAATGTTCATTGAGTACAAACTTCCTTACAAAGCAATTACCATAGCCAAGTTTAAGGTGAATTGTACTTGCTATTTTATGTTCATATGGATATGTTCTAGCCTTTAGTTAATCATTGTAGCATAATAGATAGGATAAATAGTTGTTCATATAACATTTTTTCTAATTCAAAATTGCTATACCTTTAGTTTAGGAGAAAATCACAAGGGGAGTCTATACATAAGACACAATTGTTTCAAATTCAAAAGTGTTGGCTCTTTCACAATTGTTTGCTTCATTTATTTGATCTAAGATAGCTTATTGTATAGAAGATGCTCTCAAAATCATAGTAAAATCCTTTATTCTAGGAAGACTGTTCAAAATCTTCCCATCATAACAATGAACAAAAGCATCAGTCATTAACCTAAACTTTGCAATAGTTTCATCAAATTCTACTTTTCCACTCTCTTTTCCATTCTAAATTTTATTCCCAATTTCATCCATGAAGAGCTTCCTCAGCCTATAGATCATGTTCTTAGCCATAACTTTACCAAGTGTTGAGAATAGCTTCAAGTTTTTACCCAAGAAACAATTGATAAAATTTGGCCTTCCTGAATACAATGTGTTCAAAAGCTCTTTGAAGTTATTCTAGAAAAGAGATTCGAAGAGTATAATGTGCAGTTTTGAATTAACCTTTTTGCATGAATTAAATATATATGATCGGATATTTCAAGCTTGATGACCTTCATCAAGAATGAGCAGACCTGTGCTCTCTAATAGCAATTTTCCAATATGCTTAGCCTCTTCATGAAGGCTCACATTTATCTCACAAGTGGGTGGCGTAGAAGAAAAAGTGTGCTTGTTATTGGCTACATTTTTTTTTGTATACCTAACTTGTGAGACAAATGTGAGCCTTCCTGAAGAGGATACGCATGTTGGAAAATTGATTTTAGAGAGCGTAGGTCTACTTGTTCTTGATGAAGGTCATCAAGCTCAAAATAGTTGATTAACTATATAGAATTCATGCAAAAAGGTTAATTCAAAACTGTGCATTAAACTCTTAGGAACTCTTTTCCAAAATAACTTCAAAGAGCTTTTAAACACATTGTATTGAGTAAGGCCAAATTTTGTCAATTTTTGCTTGTGTAATATCTCAAAGCTATCCTTGACACTTAGTAAAGTTATGGCAAACAAAAGGATCTATAGGCTAAGGAAGTTCTACATGGATGAAATTTGGAATGAAATTCATAATGGAAAAGAGAGTGGAAAAGTAGAATTTGATGAAACTTTTACAAAGTTCAGGTTAATGACTGATGTTTTTGTTCATTGCTATGATGGGAAGATTTTGAATGGTCTTCCCGGAATAAAGGATTTTACTATGATTTTGAGAGCATCTTCTATACAGTAGGCTATCTTAGATCAAATAAATGAAGCAAACAATTGTGAAAGAATCGGTAATTTTGAATTTAAAACAATGGTGTCTTATGTATAAACTCCCCCTATGATTTGCTCCTAGAATAAGGTATAGAAATTTTGAATTAGAAACAATAGTATATGGAAAACTATTTAGCCTATATGTTATGCTACAACAATTAACTATAGGTTAGAACATATCCATATCAACATAAAATAGTAGGTGCAATTCACCTCAAACTCTGTTGTGGTAATTGCTTTGTAAGGAAGTTTGCACTCCATGAAAATTATTTTTGCACATAGCCAAACATTTAAACTTCTTAACCAAAGCTCCAAAACTGAGTATCTCTTCATTGCATGACTCCTACTTTTGATCTAAGTATGATAATACTTGAGCTTTTGGTGTTTCTACATGGAACCTATAGCGGAAGTGTGTAGTCTCCATCTAAAGGAACCATCTTCGAAGCTCTTCCCTTAAATGAGGGTTGAAAACATTAGAAGAAAAGAAATACCATAAGTCTAAAGTAACAATTTGTATCAAGCCAAATGTTAGAAAGTATAATTAAAAATACAAATCCTTACAATTGGACCTCAAATTGGACCAAGCAGATTTAAAGATTTTATCTTTAGAATGTAGGAACTTTCTCTATCTGAGCTTCATGACCTCAAATTTGATCTCTAATTGGACCCAAAGATTTATGATTTTATTGTTAGAATGTAGGAAATTTTTTTGTCTAATATTGACGACCTCAAATTGGATCTAAAATTGGACCAAAAAATTTATGATTTTCTTTTTCCACCGAAATTTCTATTCCTATACTTAGGTTATGCTTCATAGTGAAAACACCCGAAAGTGTTTCAAACCGGCTCAAGGTACTCTCCAACTTCATTATGTCATTGATAGCAATCCAAGTTTGTCTGAACCGTCCATACCCAAAATTTGCATCACAATATATTCTTCTTGCACATAAAAATGCCACATATTAACCCCTTCTAAATAAACAATTTAATCATCATAAAACCATAATTAATAAATCATTTCAGTTTTGAAAAGAATCTGATGTAATTTACTATAAAAAAAAAGTTGTATAAATCACAAAAAAACCATGAAGCCTCCTAAATCTAGCTTAAAGCAAGTTTACAGGATGGGTTTCAGCATAAGAAGCTTTCTACTACAACTCTCAATGAATGTATTATAAGCGTAAAGCAAAATTATTCACACTCAAAGAAATGGAGTCAAATATTTATTCCAAAAGTATGTTAGTAGTAGTTAACTAAAAATATAATTATTTTTTCCTTGGTTTCATTTATCAATATGCCACATGGAAATGGAATAATCACTAAGAAACCATAACAATAAAAAATGAACTAAACGTTCAAGAAAGTAAATTCCAATGTACTATTGTGTAATGCTAATGAAGGCACTTATATGAGCATGACCTGGACACAAATACTTGCCATTGAATTTCCATCCATCCAAAGAGAAAATAAGCAATGTAAGGATTTGAGCAATATAAGTCCAAAGGGTTATGTTGTAACAGTAATGGAATCGCCATAAGAGCACAACCAAGGAACAAATTCTTGTGACTCTAATTATGTGATCCATAACTCTATTGGTCATGTGGCATAGTTGTGCTATAACAAATACAAGATGCATTCATGTGTGACCCAAGTTTAATGTGGCTATGTTGTGATAAAAATGGAGGCACTCATATGAGCTCAATTCATGTACAAATTAATCATTGTCATCACAATTAGGTGTCAATTATCATTGGGTGCATTCAGGTTGACTCATGTTTAACAGGTTACAATGTACTGATAGCATGATCCAAGAGCGATTACCTCTTGTTGCAATAAATAGCCTATAACTTTGGTTTATATGCAAAGTGGTTATTGTTGAGAATTAAGACTCAAATTTACTGGCTTGATTGCTTCCTGGAGTAGTTCTATTTTCCTCCTTCATCGGCCTGAGTTAAGTCGCTGGTTTTCAAGTTTTTCTAACTGAAGTCGCAGGGTTCCAAAGTTTCATAACCTCTCGACTTAGTGACTGTGGAAGGAAGGCTACTTCTTTTGTTGTTGGCTCATCACAGGTTTTGGGAACTACGTAACCTCCAACTTGGGGTTTGGAAGTTCAAGTTTTGAACAATGAAGCAATCCCTTTATCAGCAAGTCGTGGGTTCTGGGAACTTCGACATGAGGTTCTGGAGTTCAGTTCTCAAGCGATATAGTGACTTGGATGCTAATGGATGTGGGGACCACTTGGAGTTAATATTTAAGTCTTTTCCATGAGACTTGTTGAGAATATTGTAGATTCCCTTTTGATGCTACAGAATTGCACAAGCAGTGGACGCATGTCTTGGTGGATCCCTCACCCCGGCAAGTAGAATATGAAGGAGTGTTGATAGTTGGAAAGCGATGGTTGGTTTCCAACTATCGATGGATGTGGGACCCGATAGGATGGTGAATCATGTTGAAGGCTGACAAATGGCATGTGGGCCCATGTGCTTGGTTGACATTGGTGAGACGGTAATGTATGTCTCTTTGACTGGGCAACATGGTGTTAGGTGGATAACCCTAACTTCAATGAAGGATATTTGTTCGACCGCTTATCTGATGGCCAGGTTTGAATGTTGGATGATAGCATGTGTCTTGAGGTGAATAGGTAACCCTAAAAGGGGTGCAGTAGTTGGAGAAGTTAGAGCAGTTAACAGTTGGTCTAACTGTTGGAATACGAACTGATCTATAGAAGATGAACCATTTCCTGTCTGCTGAAGATGAATGTATATACATTGGATGTTTTGTAGTATGAGCTGATAGAGATGAATCTCGCAGGAGGTGAAGGTTGAGCGGCTATGTGACAAAGAGGTCGAGAGGCTGGTGGTCAACTCGTGTGACTGTGTAGCCGATTGAGATGTCTCTCGCTGTGAGAGGAAGATTGAGGCAAGAATATGCTACCAAAATCTCTCCAGATTAAGTGTCTTGGTTGATCTCTCATGTTAATTTGCACTGTATATTTTGTGAGAGTATTGTAACAGTGCGAAGGTTGTATGGACTGAGAGGTTGATCAGTGAAATGTAAAAAGGAGAGAGGGAAACAGATCAGGGTTGTTGCCAGTTTGTCTCCAGAATGAAACAAGGAGTAATCTCTGTGAGAAAAGGCTATGAGCCTGAGATTGTATTGTAACTCTATTTGTTGTTGAATAATACAATGGATTAGATCTTTTGGAGTGTGGGGTTTTTTACCCAAAAGGGTTTTCCCCACGTAAATCTGTGTGTTCTAATCTTCTATACTATCTTTCATGTTTAATGGTTCTGTTTGTTGAATCTATTTATGCAAGTTGTTGAAACTGAATTCACATGTGCTTCTCTCAGAAAGATTAATGTGGGAAATGAACTGTGTCTGATTCCTCTTTGTGACATAGTTGTACATGTTTTTGAGGCAATCTATTTTAAATTAAAGTTACTAAAGGCACTACTATTCTTGGAGGTTTCTCTGAGATGACAAAAATTTTCCAACAGTGCTATCAGAGCCTTCTTTTGGTTGCTGGTTCTGGGTATTTCTCCTATGAAGATTTCTTAGTCTGTTAGGCTTGAGGAAATCTGGAGGAATTGGCTGATGTATTGATCCTTTGGTGAGTGGAAGTCTTTTAGTATTCATAGATAGCACGTAGTTTGAAGGATGGTGAAGATGGAGTTGGTTATCTTGGCAGCAGTATAACCTTAATGTATGAGGTGGATTTCTTTGCTTCTTGGTTAAGTTGCAGCAAAGCTTTCATATTGGGTGTCTATGTGAGAGGCTCTGTGGTGATATGGAGAATTTTGGGTTGTGTCTCAGTCATGGAAGAGAGTGCTTATGTTGGGTGGTATTTCCTGGTGTTGGAAGGAATTGTATTCTGTTAACCTCGAATACTGAAGGCTATGGAGTTAATCATTAGATGGTTTGAAAGCTTTTTGAATAGTCTATCTCTTTCTCGGATGCATGTGCATATTGATGGTTTTGGAATTGGATTGAAAGGGGGCCTAGAGTTCTTGAAATTTTGTTTCCTTTTTAAAGGATATATTTTACTTGCATGTTTTATGTGGTTTTGCAGGTTTTACACGTCAAGCAAAACTTGTGATTATGTGGAGTTGTTGTTAAACTATTTTCTAGACCCTGGCTTTTGGGGCGTTGTTGGATGAGATGTTTGTAGTTCTGCATGCATGCTTCGGCATGGTATGAGGAGGTGAGATGCTTTCTCTGTATGACAGTGTTGGTATGTGATTTGTCACTCAGCATTCTTGTGGTGTTGCTTGTGGATTCCTTGACTATGGTGCTCGTTGTGGACATGTTTAGCAAATCGGATTTGGTCATGATCTGGTGTTTGAGTCAGAGTGTCTACATGGTTGTTCTCTTGTGAGATCTCATATTGTGTAAGACATTGATGTGTTAGTGAGTCTTCATGTTTCATTAATTGGATCTACGGGTTGTGCAAGGTTATGGGCTGTCTTTACCCATATGTTTTTTGTGGGACAACTTGGAAGTGGACTGTCTATATCCACGTGATTTGGTTTAGTGTTTATGCAGACTTGAAATCTGGCCTTGTTTGTGGTCACTTGTGCATTGGTGTGATTTCTTTGAGATTAGAGGATGGATGGTGTTGAGTAGCTGAATAGTTGGCTATGGGGACCTGTAGCATGTTGTATCACAATGTCATGGATAGCTTGGATACACTGCTTTGTGTAAGCTTTTGACAGTGATGGTAATCTCTACTTGTTTTGGAGATCTTGGTGCTACTTAATATTGTTGTCAGATGGACATGTTGTTGTGTGGACCTGAAGGATTTTCATATTAGCAGATGTTGGGTCATGATGCTCGAGAAGCTCGGTTGTCATGGTTCAGTGGGAGCTTTAGCAACGACTCTAGATTCATCACTTGGTGGTGAATGTTTTTTCTTTAGTGTTGCAGATGTTACTAGGAGGAGCTCTTTGATCCTGTTGTTGCAGAAGGGTTCTTTCACATTTTCTTGGGCACTATTTGAGGATGTGCAACATCTTGAAACCATGGAGGACATTTGGAGTCTTTGGCTGAGGTGTTGCCGGTGCTTGACAGGTGATGTTGGTTTTGAGTTTTTTTGGTTTATGTCATGGTATACTCTAGTTTATGCACTGGAGTTTTGACATTATGCATTGCACTTGAGACCATGGTATGTTCACTTGGAGCTTTGGTATCTCCTAAGGGGGATATGTAGATCATGGTGTCATGATAAGTTCATGTTTCAGATGTTTGGAGCTTTGACAGTGGTCTAGAGTTTCTCTGTGTTTTGAGTACATTGGTCATATGCTTGAGAAATTCATGTTAGTGCAGTAATGTAGTTTGGAGTTCAGCATGGGATGATCATTTGCAGGTGCTCATGGATACATGGAGAATAAGGTGAGGTTGTAATTCTCTTGAGAAAGGTGTTTTTTTTAGCAGAAAGTCTGAGTAGCCTAGACCTTGGTTGAACACAAGTTCAACAGAGACCAATGAGGAGATTTCTCTTGGATGAGTCATGGTGGCTTGTATATCTTGAAGGAGCATTTTCTTTTCCCACTCTTGGTTTACTCAGAAGTTTATCTAAGAGGTATCTACCCATTATATCTTTCAGATGTGTTTTACTATTTCTTTCTTGGATATGGATCTTGAATTGTTGTTTAATGGTTCTGAAGGATTCATAGTGGAAGATGTACAACATAGTTTATCTCCTTGAGCCTTTGGGTTATATCATTTACTGATGAGAATCGGTAGGAGATGCTTTATGGGCTTATTTCTTGATATGGGAAATGAAATAGTTTTGTCTTCTTTAAGAAGCTTACATCCATGATTTTTTACATGTTACATTTGTTTTGCTTGATCTTGGTGATTGAATGGTTGGATGTTATGGCGTCTCTTTGGGATGGGAAGGAGATCATACTTGACACAACTTGTTGTTAGAAGTGTATGGAGGAGGATGTTCTACAGGTATATGTTGTGCAGAGTTTCTCTCTTTGGTCTTGGTGGTCTTCCTGACGTTTGGTTTCACATTACATTGGTCTGAGGTTTAGTCAAAGTTGTAGTGATCACTAGATTGTGGTCATGTGTTTTCACTCATATTCTCTGGTGATGACATGAAGGTTCTTAATCTTTTTCCTTTGTTGGGTGTGGAGAACTTGGGAGAGTTTTGAAGACTTGTGGTGAGAGTTGATCTTGTAGGTTATTAATTTGCAGGTTGTGCATATCATTGTGGATGCTCCTTGGTACTACATGGATACATTTTCTATGTGTTGTAATTGGTAAACTTGTTATGCCTTTGATCTTTCAGATTGGGAATTACCCATGTAGTGGGAGTACTTGGATGTATTTGGTCTTCTTTGACTGGTTTTTGTGTCGTGCTTGTATCTGCGGTTGATGGGTTGGTTGTAATACTGGCATAAGTTTACTAATGTTTGATACCTTTAAGGTATGGATGATTGGATGGCCTAGCACTTGCTGTGGGTGCTATTTTTTAGTCACATGGGTTTATCAGTTGGATGGAAGCAGTCAAGATGATTGTTGTTCTAGCTGATGTTCTTTCTTGTTTTTCTAGAGTGATGGTAGTTTCTTGTTGTTGATATCACTAGGGTCCTTTGCTTGTGTTCGTTGGACTTGTGCCTATTCACCTTGGCTTGTACCTTTCTTCCATAGGTGGCATGTTGGAAGATGATAGGAATTTTTCCTGAATGGTGGACATCTTGGATGTTGGTGTAGAAGTCTTGATGGAGCATGAGAGCATGTTTGATATCTATGCAGTTTCATGGAAGGTTGTGATTGGTTGCAATGTTGGATAGTTAGTTGCAGTTAGATACATGGTTTTGTTGCAAACTGTCTGGTAGACTGTTATCTATAGAAACTTGTTGATTGGGTGTCCTGAATGTTGTTGATCAAAGATTTGAACAAATGGGATTTGATGCTTGTGTTCTTGAGACTGATGCATATACACCTTGGCTTGTTCCTTTTCATGTGGTAGATCGCTGGAACTATTTCCTGAGTTGTGGGACATCTTGGATGTCATTGCAGGTGTCCTGGTTGGAGCACGAAATCATTGTTCAAGATTTTTTGTTTATGTTGGAAGAAGCCAGTAAGTTCTTCATCAAGTGGGAGAATGTTGAGAATTTATGACTCAAATTTACTGGCTTGATTGCTTCCTAGAGTAGTTCTATTTTCCTCCTTCATCGGCCTGAGTTAAGTCGTTGGTTTTCAAGTTTGTCTAACTAAAGTCGTGGGGTTCCAAAGTTTCATAACCTCCCGACTTAGTGACTGTGGAAGGAAGGCTACTTCTTTTGTTGTCGTCTCATCACAGGTTTCGAGAACTCCGTAACCTTCGACTTGGGGTTTGGAAGTTCAGGTTTTGAGCGACAAAGTGATCCCTTTTTCGGTAAGTCATGGGTTCTGGGAACTTCAACATGAGGTTCTGGAGTTCGGTTCTCCAGCGATATAGCGACTTGGATGCCAACGAATATGTGGACCACTTGGAGTTAATATTTAAGTCTTTTCCGTGAGACTTGTTGAGAATATTGTAGATTCCCTTTTGATGCTGTGGAATTGCACAAGCAATGGATGCGTGTCTTGGTGGTTCCCTCACCATGGAAAGTAGAATATGAAGGAGTGTTGATAGTTGGAAAGCGATGGTTGGTTTCCAACTGTCGATGGATGTGGGACCTAATAGGATGGTGAATCATGTCGAAGGCCGACAGGTGGTGATGATGTGGAGGATAGATGGCATGTGGGCCCATGTGCTCGGTGGACATTGGTGAGACAGTAATGTATGTCTCTTTGACTGGGCAGCATGGTGTTAGGTGGATAACCCTAACTTCAATGAAGGAGATTTATTTGATCGCTTATCCGACGGCCAGGTTTGAATGTTGGATGATAGTGGGTCACTTGAGGTGAACAGGTAACCCTAAAAGGGGTGTGGTAGTTGGAGAAGTTAGATTGGTTAACAGTTGGTCTAACTATTGGAATATGAACTGATCTATAGAAGATAAACCGTTTCCTGTCTGTTGAAGATGAATGTATATACATTGGACATTTTGCAATATGAGCTGATAGAGATGAATCTCATAGAAGGTGAAGGCTGAGCGGATGTGCGACAAAGAGGCCAAGAGGCTGGTGGTCGAGTTGTGTAGTTGTGTAGTCGAGTCAGATGTCTCTCGCTGTGAGAGGAAGATTGAGGCAGGATTATGCTATCAAAATCTCTCCAGATTAAGTGTATTGGTTGATCTCTTGTGTTAATCTGCACTGTATACTATGTGCGTGTATTGTAACAGTGCGAAGGTTGTATGGACTGAGAGGTTGATCAATGAAATGTAAAAAGGAGATAGGGAAACAGAATAGGGTTGTTGCCAATTTGTCTCTAGAATGAAACAAGGAGTAATCTCTGTGAAAAAGGCTATGAGCCTGAGATTGTATTGTAACTCTATTTGTTGCTGAATAATACAATGGATCAGATCTTTTGGAGTGTGGGGTTTTTTACCTGAAAGGGTTTTCCCCACATAAATCTGTGTGTTCTAATCTTTTGTACTATCTTTCATGTTTAATGGTTCTGTTTGTTGAATCTGTTTATGCAAGTTGTTGAAACTGAATTCACATGTGCTTCTCTCAGAAAGATTAATGTGAGAAATGAACTATGTCTAGTTCTTCTTTCTGACATAGTTGTACGTGTTTTTGAGGCAATCTATTAGAAATTAAAGTTACCGAAGGAACTACTGTTCTTGGAGGTTTCTCTGAGATGAAATTTTTTCCCAACAGTTGTGTTATATCAATTATGTAGTGCATTCAAGCACAACCCATGTTTAATGGGCTATGCTAGAGAGTGATCAAGATTTTCTAAACCTTATGAATGTTACTTAAAATTGTACATCTTAAACCACAAGCCAAGTTTGTTACATACTTGAATGCAATCTTGGGTTACCACAAACTATAATAATGTGATTTGCTAATAACCATTACGGGAAGTATTAAAGAAAGACCCATGCTATATAGGATACATTTCCTTGATCAGGTTTACATACCTTAATGATTAAACACAAGCTTCCCACACACTCTAGAATACAATCGAAGATCATACCACACCCTGTCAAGACAACTAATTTTTTGACCCAAGATTTAAGGTTGTTTTTTAATTCCAACAAAAGCATTGGTAAGAGCATGACTAGGGTACAAACCCTGGGTCTCTGTAGAAACGTAAACAATAACTCTACAGTAAAAAAAACCCAATACCAGTTTTTTAAATACCCATATAAAGAAAACACCCAACGTCCTTTTTCTAAATACCAAGATAGTGAATACAAAGGGTTCACCGAACATCAATATTTTTAATGCTTGGGAAAAATGATAACAAAATAAAAATTTAGAAAATTGTGTGTAATACCAGAAAGGTTGAGACCTCATTTGTTTCTTAGAAAAAACATTATCTCAATAGGAAAAAATATACAGTATCCTTTTTTTTAAATACCCATTTCAAGTGAAAACCCAACATCAAAATACCCAACCAACCAATAAAAAAAATACTGAGCGTCAATTTTTAAACATACCCATATATCCAGTAACAAAACAACCAACATCATAAAATTCAAATAGCCAAATATTACTTCACAAAAAACACCCAACGTCAAAGTTTTCAAATACCCTAAAAAAATTAAGAATGGTTTGCTTACCTCTAAGACGATCAACAACAAAAAGCTCAAAATCCTCAAGACATACTTCTAGGTGGGGAGTTTTCTAATAGAAGGATATATTTGGCAACATTCTAGACATGTACCTTGAAGCACTGTTGGCAAGAGATTCCTCCACTAGGAAAGCCCTTCAATTACTGCTCAATATCTCCATATTCAAAACCCTTTAACCTTTGTTTGTTTTCCCAAACCGTTTCTTGTAACTAAGCAATAGTTAAAAACTGTGGGAAAATGGTGGTCCTATGTCATTTGATTTTTGTTAGGAATGTGTGTGTGTGTGTATGCATAGGTGTCAGCTAAAACCTAAAACAAAGCTTGATGCAAAAAACTAGTCATTTATTTAGTCATTTTTAGTTGTGATTTTATCCGATGACCGAATTAGTCATTTATAGTTGTGTTACAAAAATTGAGTAGAATTTAGTCATTTTTAGTTGTCATGACTAAAATTTTTAGTTACCTAGTCATTTATTTACCAAATTCTACTAGTGAGTGTTGCAATAAAGTATATTACTACTGTTGGATGCATGTGTCAATAGTCTAATGAGTTCATAAAATTTGTTTTAACTATGAAAAATTTATAAGTATAGGAGGAAGAATAGGAAGGGGGTTCTCTATATAGAAAATGTAGAATTTTTTCCATTGGTTTGAACAGTTATTGTATTGGTTTTTAGCTAAATGTACACTATAGAAATGCTTAGTCTTGCAAATAAAAAGAAAAGTTCAAGAGTGTGTCAGTAGAAGATAGAAAAAGTGAAAGAAAGGAACTTATATTGCATCTTCTTTTCTAGTTATTTTTTATGTGAGAGATGGAAGTATAAATGCATTATGAATAGAATTATAACATCCTAAAAAATTGATTTACAAGTATGATAAAATATATCATGGATGGATTACTAAAAAATAGTTTGATCATTATTGTATCCTCATTACTTTGTTCAAATAAATTTGAGTAGTTACATAGAAAGAAGAGAGAAAAAAATAAATGAGAAGAACTCAAATCATACATCACCGTGACACCCCATTTCTATGAGGCATTTTTTCAAACATCCCACTAGCTTGTCTATGTTGTCGCATTAACAAGCTAGTAAGATCACTAGCTTGTCAAAGGTCACATGAATTTTTTGATGGAATTCCTTAAAGACATGTGGTCTCATGGAATGCCATGATTGCAAGATAGGAACAAAATGAAAGCATGGACAAGGCATGTGAATTGTTTGAAAAAATGTTTTGGTAGACATGTTTGTAAAAATGTGGTACCATAGGCAAGCTAGTGAGCTCACTATCTTGTCAAAGCTCATATGAATTTTTTGATGGAATGCCTTAAAGAAAGGTGGTCTTGTGGAATGCCATGATTGCAAGATAGGCACAAAATGGAAGCATGGACAAGGCATGCAAATTTTTTGACAAAATTATTTGGTAGACATATATGCAAAATGTGGTAGCTTTCACAAGCTAGTGAGCTCAATAGCTTGTCAAAGCTCACATGAATTTTTTAATGGAATGCCTTAAAGAAATGCGGTCTCATGGAATTCCATAATTGCAAGACAGGAACAAAATGGAAGCATGGACAAGGCATGTGAATTGTTTGACAATTTTTTTTTGGTAGACTTGTATGCAAAATGTGGTACTTTTGACAAGCTAGTGAGCTTACTAGCTTGTCAATGTGATAGCATAGCAAAGCTAGTGGGTTGTTTAAAAAAATGCCTCATAGAAATGGGGTCTCATGGTGATGTACTCATGCTAGCATTTCAATTAGCACCTCTAGAGTGCATATTGGAAACGAACAACTATGCACAGTGTGTGATGACTGCTCTTCAAATTATGGAGGGGAAGCTCCCTCTTGTTTGTTTATGTTTGTGTAAAAGTAAAATAGACTTAAGGTTCCTATCTTTATTACTCAACAGGCAGGAAAAAAGGGTGCATTAAAAGAATGCGTTGCAGCTAAGGTTATCTCTGGTTTCTTTAGATCGTAGTTACAACTATGCTAATCTTTAATCTTTCATATTTCCTCAACATAAACAGAGCATGAGGACATAGGAGTGGGAATGGATTAGTTGGATTACTTGGGCCAACCGTCTCGCCAAAATGTGTCTAAGGCTTCGAACTCTCAGATTTTATGCTGGAATAAGGCTTTATAATGCAAGTAACTACTCTTTACAATAAGACGGATCTTAGGATTGCCAAGGAGGAGGAACCCATGTTCGAGGTATATACTGGAATGCAACTTACTAGAAACAAAAAATTACAATGAACTGGCTGACAGGATTCTCGAGGAGGTGACGACACCTATCCAAAGTGTAGGATGCAAGTAGATCATTAGACAACATCAAACGAAAATCATTAACAACAAAATACCCAAGGAGGTGACGACACCTATCCAAGGGGGAGATTGAAACAATAGATTGTAAAAACAAGATGTTAAAAGAAATCAAATCTTTAGATCAAATTGTATGCAACTTTTGATTTCCTTCTTGAAGCTTTCTCAATGAATTACAAAATTTTAGGAAAATTAAGGTATGAAATCATACACAATTGCTTATCATACTAAACAAACTCTCATCCAAGAGTGAACAAATATGCACTTGTAAGCTTGTGGCAACAATGGTGCAACAATTTTGCATAGTAAATAAAGGTTACAAAATAATGATCCCAAGGATCTTATTTATAGAACTCAAAGGAGTGGGAAACCCCAAAGTCTCCTTGAGTTAACAATCAGCTCTTGCCAATCAATTAGCAAGATTTATTCCTAAAAATTAGGGATCCTAGTAGTTAATTGGAAGTCTACTTTAGTTAATTGAAAATAAACTAAAAGAGAACTCAAAGTACAAAAGGTGTCTCCAATATAGACACCCATGATGTGTGGAGATAGACATCCATAATTAGTGGAATTCAAAGTAGAGATCCACAGTTAATGGAAATAGACATGCATGATTCATGGAACAGTTAGTTAACTTGGAAAGAAGCATCAAGTTAACTACTATTCATCATAAATGCTATCTTGGTAGGACGTCCCAACTAGGTGTCTTACACCTCATCACCTCTAGTCAATAGCTCTTCTATCCATTTGTTGACTTCTTCTGCCTTTGGACATTCAATGCTTTGTAGGGTGATGATGTGGCACTTCAGCATCTCTTCGCCACTCACAATCTGCTCTTGATATTCTATCTTCTTTGCAACTGTGTTATCCAACCTTGTTGACATGAAGTGTGGAAGGTAGTGTGGTAGTAATCAGTGGTGGCTTTGTGTTTGGAATGACTACCTTCTACATTTTTCTATACATTGAATGGTGATATCATTTATGCCTTCCAAGGAGTCCAAATTGACTACGGGCTTCACTTGATGCATGTCAATGTTGAGTATTTTTAGAAAGTTATGAAGTAGGACCATTTTGGTCTTGATTTCAACTTGAGAGTATTGTATTCTAAAAAACTTGACTGTTGATTGTAAACACAGATATGTTCTGACAACTTTTTCTGTAACTACTAAAAATAGCCTGTCGAGGGTAATTTTATGAAAAAATCTAAGACACGGGTTTTACTTAAAATAATTTTCTAAATGGACCTAGAACGTTAGAAATCCCAAAAAATCACTTTTACTCATGCATGCAAGATCCCTTCGGGGCAGAAGTTTCAAATGCAGTAGAGGCTTATTTTTTCTCGAAAAAATCTAACACATGGGTATTGTTGGCACTTCAAAGCTGAACAAACCCAGTTTATCAGATTTTTGAAATTGTGACTTTTTCTGAAAACCCTAAAAAATAGGGGCACCAGGGCAACTTTTTCTTAGTCAAATCTAGCACATGGGTTTTGTGAATATGCTATGTTGATCATACCCAGTTGGCCAAATCTATGATTACCTACAACTTTCTTAGACTTGCAAGAAGATCTAAGACAAGAAACTTAGAGGAAAAATACAAGAAGAAGATTGAAAGTTATCAACTGTCCTTTTGGAAAAATATGCCTTTGGATGCAACATCTAATAAATTTTTCCTTTGTGCAATTGATCTTCAAAAATATGAGCAATGAAAACCCCTTTGTCAGATCTTCAAAAGATGTAGTGGAGAGAAAATGACTGTTCTTGAGCTCCAACCTGCAAAGAAAAATGATGAATAAAGATGCCTAGGATTGATCAATAGTTTTTAAAGTTGAATGCATCAAGTTTGGGCAAGAACTCATGATTGAGGAGTCTTTGAGCCTAATCTGGAGCTCTCAAAACTTATTTCCACTGATTGTGGGATGTTTTAGACATGAAAGGATTTCAAAATATCTAACTCTAGTCAACAGGTTTTGCTTTGATTTTAGGCATCCCTTTTGAGAAGTTGAACACTTTTTTCATTATTTTTCATGGTGAAGTGCCTCCATTGGATCCTCATTCCAAGTTGCTCATTTGATCTTGATTTTTTGTTGATAGATCCATTGTTGAGGTGGAACAACACTAATGAAGTGTGCTTGGGAGCTGTTAGGCCAAAAACCTAAAACTAATGCCTCAAATTCAAGGGTGCCTTTTCCTAGCAGGGGTGCTTTTAGCTTTAGACTTGGTCAATTTTCTTGACTGTTCTTCAACTCCTCCATTTTAACCTTCTATGCTTTGATATAAGATCACAACTAACTGATGAGTCTGATGATCTAGCTGAAACATGGGATGGATAACTAGCTCAGTCCTAGAAAGGATGACTACTTTCACAAATCCTGAAAGTTAGTTTAAGTTTGTTACAAGCTTGGGTGTCCCTAGCCTATAGGGGCACTTTTGGATTTTTGACTCATGTTTTTCATGTTGCAAACCTTCATGAATGGTCACAATTTGATCTCTTTCATTATAAGATGTCTAATTTGTATGTTGTCTTCACTGATGGTGTTGTTGTTGAGATTGATCAAAATGGAGAAGGTTATCCTGGAGGTCACCAAGCTTGCAAACTATATCTAACTGCCCAAAAAGATGGGCGCCTTTTCTTAGTAGGGACACTTTTCCTTGACACTTGTTCATTTCTCCATATTCTTCATTCAACCTCCATATTTTGCATTTTCTACTTGATCTTCTTTTGTGAATGCTTGACAAGTCTTGTGTATGTGTAGCTGGATTGATTGTGAAGCTAAGAGAGTGTTGAATAGATGCCTTGTAGAAAGTAGTTGTTGAAAACCTCATTAGGTGATTCAAAATGAAGGGTACCCCTAGCTAGCAAGGGAAATTTTTCCTTGATGTACATTGATTTTCCCTCCATTTTGCATGCTTTAACAATCAGCAGTTGTTGTCTTTTGATGTGTCTTGTAGGCTGGCGAACAAGTTTGTTGCGAAGCGAAGCTGATGCTAGGGAGATCATCTGAAGATAGGCTTTCTCAAAAACTAACATCTAGACCATATAATTCAAGGGCGCCCTTGGTCAACAGGGGCACTTTTTCTCATGTTTAACTACCATTTTTGATAGTACTTGTTTGTAGCATCTCCTGCCTTCGCTTATGTTGGTTGGTGATTAATGAATCAGGTGACCTTACTTGATGATGCGCCAGAAATCCAACCAAAATATGAAGGAGATGATTTCCTTAGTGAAAGTTGATGACTACCTTTGACCTTTGGAATTCAAGGGCACCCCTAGCTAGTAGGGGCACTTTTGGTTGTGGTTTCATCATTTTCATTGAAGTTTTTTATCTCTTCGTGCTTCACGTTCGTCGTGCATCATGATTATTTCAAGCATCGGCGTTGACGATGTGACTGCATTCATCTTAGCAATCACCTTCATCATGCAGCATGTACAGGTGTTGGGAAAGTGACTAAGTCATTTGATTGCATAGCCTCCTCTTGGTAGCAAGGCATGCATTCTCTAGACTTAGTCAATTTTCAATATTTTTAGTCAATTTTCAACATTTTTCACTTTTGAGAATCCCCTCCATCACGAAGCATCTTTTCAAGCATTTTCACCATGGATTCTTCATTGAAGCTTTTGAGGCTTAGATTTCTCCACCTAGTACTAGCCATTCTACCATCAATGGCTGTGGAGATCCTAGCTCTCTTCCTGAAAAATGAAAATAGACCCACCAGACTAAAACAAACTTTTTGGTGATTTTGACTTGACCAATGTGATCGTGAAGTCGATTCATCCTATCAAAATCATTTTCAAACATTTTTGGGAAGGTCCTATTTTTAGGGGTTTTCCTAAAAATAGGGGTTTGAAACCCTAATTTTCAAATTTTCAAAATTTTGCAAGCATCTTCCTTGACACAAACACATAAAAATCCTAGATGTTTGGTTTGACCTAAAACATAATTTTGACAACAATTTTACATGATTTAGATCATTTTAAGAAAAATGTCCTATTGAAGCAAAAATTTATTATGGGTACAACATTAGGCTCTGTCTGGTGACCATGTCGGATACGTGTGGCATACAAGAACCGAGAATCTCTAATTTTGTAGACCAATATTCTTATTAGTTGGGAAATGGAGTTAGGACTGGTTTCCTAATTCACCTAACACTTTGGAGTTCTCTCATTTATTCACCTAAAACAAGACTACCTAAGAAATGACCTAAAACATGACAATACTTTCCAAAATGGGGAAAAACATTACTACATAATGTTAAAGCAAAAGAAAATTATTTACAAAGAACCACTCCACCCCTCAAGGGATGAAATTTTTCAAGTATTTCCCACTTCATGACAGTGCGAAGAGCCTCCCATCGATGTTGCTTCTGCCTGAAAGGCTTTACTTCTCTTTTGATGGGAATTGCAGGAGACAATCCCTCTTGGATGGAGATTCTCAGGTATTCATATATCTAAGCAAAAGTACTCTAACATAAGTAAGAATATGATGCAAATGGAAAAGATGATACACTTGAGGCATTAGGATGTTGAACTCTTCAAACCAATCAATCGAGTTCCAAATTTAATTTGTATAATGTTGTAGGTGATCTTTTCTGACTTGGAAATATCCCTTGACCGACTCGTCAATCAACTCTAGATCACCTTTAACACATAGAATTTTGATTCCCATGTCTTTGGAATCTTTGAGGCCTAATAAAAGCACCTCTTTCTCAGCTTTAGTGAATTCCAATTGCACATATGGCTGCAACTGTCCTTTAGGGGAGATGATCACTTCCCCTACTATTGAAACTATTGTAATGGAACAACCTCCATCAAACTGTGTTCTCCATGACCTTGTGTCTTCTATTAGTCTCTCTTCAGAACAAGCAATGTTCTAATCTTCAGTTTCTATCTCTGGCAGAGTCAAATAATTACCGAGACATGTTTCAAGCTTTGCTCCCATTGGAATGGATGACTTGAGGACAACATGCTTCTTTACAACATTGAGAATATGATATATTTGTTTTGGATGATCTTGAAGCTATTCCAATTGAGAGATTTGTACCTTGGTCTTCATCATGGAAGTCACGATGTCAAAATTTGTTGAAGATGGATCTTGAGCAACTAGCATAGCGTCCTTCTGTGAAGACCTAAGATGGGAAGTGGAAGGCACCTCTTCACCCTTTTCGCTTGATCTTTTTCTTTCTTCCTCTTCTTTCTATGCTTTGAGGTACTGAGCATGTCTAGACACAGGCATTGAAACATTTTCATGATTCACCACAAGAGTGTACTGATGGTATGCTTTTTATTTTTCTTTAATAATGAGTTCAGAGTATCTCGTTGCAGAGTCACCATCGAAGTTGTTCATCTATGGTAAGAAAATGCTCGAACTTGTTGTTGGTACAAAACTAGAACTGGGAGCAACTTCAACATATCCCATGATTTATGTCATTCTCATATTCTTAGGACATATGGATCCGGTATGTGCACTAGTGTCATGGAAACAACAAAATACTGCACTGTGTGTAGCTTCAATCATTGGTCTTGATGGAGATGTTGGCAACTATGGCTGAATATTGTCTCTCTTTGGCTGGTACGATTGTTGGGCTAGAGATCTAATAGAATCTATTTTCATCAAGCCAGAAGTGATCGTATTATCCTCCAACTTGATGGCTTGTTCTTGCACACTCTTCAACTTTGTTTCTTTGCCATCTTCAAGAAGAAGGATATCTCTGATGGAAGAGCATTTATGAAACATCTCATCAAAATCTCTAGTGATGGATTGAGTGTAAAAGAAAGTCTTGTAACAAGATGATTAAATCTTGATACAAATTCCCTCATGTGTTCTTTGTGTTCCATCTTTGAATTTTCAAGTTGGGCAAACAACATATGACTGTCTTCAGAGGGCTTGAATCTCACCAAAAATTTCTCGCTTATAGTTTCCTAGATTGTAATAATGTCTGGCTTCAGATGATTGAACTAGTCAGTAGCATTTCTGAAAAGAGTCTCCACAAAGAGGTACACTGTGATTTCTTCATGTGCCACATGCAAGATAGCGTAAATCATTGTTAACACAAAAAAATGTTCATCTGGGTATTGACTCCCATCATCATGAAATCGAGGAAAGTGCTTCTTTGACCCTTTAGGTAACTCATGATTTACCTCAAAATCCAAAGGTCCAAAGGCATTACCCCAAGGTAATGAAGGTGGATTCCTCTGGTTTCTATCATTATTTCCAACATTATTGTTGTTACCATCCATTGCTTCTTGTATGGATCATGCAATTAGATGCTAAAGAATCATTCCCGTGACATAAAATCATTAGCTTTTCTTGAAGTTATATGCCTCGTTGCCCCATGATGGGCACCAAAAAACTGTTGGTGTTTCAATTAGCACCTCTGGAGTGCTTATTGGAAAAAGACAACTATTCATAGTGCATGATTACTACTCTTCAAATTATGGAGGGAGCTTCCCCTCCATAATTTGAAGAGCTTTCATCATGCACTGTGCATAGTTGTTCGTTTCCAATAAGCAAGCCAAAGGTGCTAATTGAAATTTCAACAACTCACTAGCTTGTCAATGTGGTACAATTAACAAGGTAGTAGGTTGATTGAAAAAATGCCTCTAGAAATGGGATCTCACAGTGATTGTAATCACCGTGAGCCCCCATTTCTATTGTAACATCCAACTCCTTCTTACAGGGAGTTACTATGAATTATTCACCAAATAGTAACTAAAAATATAGGTGAAAAGAGATACAAATTTTTCTTTAAAAATGAAATCATGCTTCTTCATAATTGTTATCAAAAATATATAACAAACATTTACACAATATTTTCTAACTTAAAAGAGTAAACATATAAGACTTTTACATTTCAATTCAATGATTACAATTTAGTAAAATATAATCAAATATTAAAAGAGAGTTAGGTCAAAGATCCTTATCTGGATTCTTTCTATCTTCCAAGACTTGGCATGTCATCTACAAGAGGAAGAGCATCACCTCAGTGCTTTACCTCCAACCATGGACTTAAGTAGTCCCCCACACACCTTCCTAACTGGAAGTGAGCCTTCCGTTTAATGAAGGGATTAGTCGAGAACCCTCTTAATTCTGCCATCTAAGCCCTGGTGTTGTGCCCTACTTAACTAATACTGTCACACAACTAAGGATACCCTCCAACTATGAATGACATCTCTGACTAGCTAAGTATCTGGGTCACAATGAACCAATAAGTGCATGCAGAGACAACTACACTCACTATGGCCATAGTATTTGCATCTATGATGCAATCGCTACCAAGAGTGAAGTCGTATGTTCACCCACCCTAATCGACTTGGACTATCTTTCCTGACCTAGGGTATACTAGAACTACCTGTTCCACCCTATAAACAATCACAAAGGACTTATGACTTGGTATAACTTGTCTTCCTAGACATAACTAAATTGAATTGATAAGGTGTTAGATCTTTCTCGAACCCCCATGTTACTTGGATTAACTAACAGATTTTGGCAATTGCCATTGGTTCAAACTTCCTTATTTACTAAGTCGATAATTGTTCAAACTTAACTACTTTTCTGACCTTGAATATCCACGTTACATTCACGTAACCTCATGGAACTTGATTACTTCCACTTAACTAGGTCTTTTATAACTTATGAGAGTATTTGTTCTCCCACTCTATTCTTACACAATTATTACTAATGACTTACTGCCACCAATGGGTTTTACATAGGCACAAACTGAAAGTGCTGACTAAATGTACATCATATATAAAAAAATAATTACCGTAAGTTGAAGACCCATTCTTCTTACTATGGTCTCAAATGTTTGGTATTTTAGCTTTGTTATAAATTCCTTCCTTGGAAAGTGAAGGTTCATTAAGAGAATAGCTCATTGGGGTTGTTGGTTATTTCTGACTCGAACACCCTAGTTACTTTCATGTAACTATTTGGGTCTTGGCTTCAACCAATTGCTCGAGTCTTAATCCTAACCCATGAGAGCAACTACACTCAATATAATCTTTAAGTGAGTCTTGTCTCGAAACAACATCTTCTTGACCTTCCTAGAGATAATGTAGTATGAATATTACTTGGATAAAGTCTAATCAGAAAGGGTTAGGTCTCTAATAATAATATAACTTCCTTAGGTTTTAGTCCTCCATTCAATTTCTAAGTGCAATCTTGTTAACTAAGGATAACCATAGCTGGCCTCATCTTATAATAAATTTTTATATAAGTGTTTACTCACCAAGTTTATGATATGACTGATTTGGTAAAAAACCTTGGACATTGAATTCCATTGTTGTGTATCTACAACATATAGGGTCTAGGCTATTGCCTCTAATTCATGCCATAGCATGGATCAATTTTTTTTACCTTCTCTCTAACTCTTAGGCTTCTTTAGCAATATGGATGACACTAGGTCATCATCTTGACGTACTCAAGGTTATATACAATAATATAGACATCCTCTATAGATACCTCGCCTGGTGTTATCAATAAGGAACATATCAAGAAAGAAAAATAGGTCTTCCTTTCCAAGGACCCAATTTGTATTATAAATTCCTTCAACAAGTAGTTATTAAAAGAAAACATAATAGTTGTTCATTACTCAAGTAAGGGTATGTGCAGGATCATCATGAAAAAAACAGGCCCTTAACTGTCGAAAAATTTAGAAAAATCAAAGTTAGGCAACTTGACGTAAAAATTTGAATAAGTTATCTATATTATGTAAGAATAGAATCTATAGAAAATTGAATATAGTTTCTAAACTACTAGGTTTATTTAAAAAATAAAAAAATCTATTTGGTGCAAATTTGAAATTTCAATGCATTAGTACTTAAATTTCAAGGAAAAAATAAGTAGGTGTCTGTTTGACCACCCTAACAACAATAAAATGATAATATTTTTTTATAATATTTTAGATATAAGTATAGGACTCATGTCTCGATGTGATGCATATTTTTTTGTAATTTTTTTCTAAGTAAATAATTAATTATGAATTTTTTATTACAAATTTTAAAAAATATAAAAACTCATATGTCTGACCACAGTAACTTGGTCAAAACTTCATGAAATTCAATTTTTCTTTTAATCTTATAGTATGCAAAGCATAGAATGTGACACATGTTTTAGATTCATAAATGTGAACCATTTGAAAGCTATAGATGTTTTTCAATCAACATTTTTGTCATAATTCAAATAGAAAATAAATAATAATTATTTATTAAATTCAAAGTAAAGCATAATTTATATTGGTGGAAAGTTGAGAATCTCCTTTAAAAATCCTTTTTGGTTCATCAATTTTGGGTAAAAAAAGTTGTCAGCCACATACCCTACACATACACATCATATCACCACTTTTTGGCCCATCATGATCTTGCACATACCCATAAGCATTCTTGATAGAAAATATAGCACTTAGTTGTGCTTTAGTCATTTCTTCCACCTATTTACTTCCCATTATTCAAGGCTAGTTCTATACTGACCAAGGAACTATGGTTTGATATATCTTTTTAGAATGAAGAGAGACTCATATTAATCGATGTTAGTTTTCCTAATTCATTCCATGACATAACTATGCCAAGGATGGGTTGAGGATAATATATCTTGATCTATTTTCAAGAGAGCTAATTCATTTTAAGAAAACTAAAAAAAATGATCTTTCTCAATATGGAGATTTAAATAAATCTCTTACATATTCTTGTTTGAAATGGATTATAGGAAAAACTGCCTCACTATTGGTTTTAATTAACCATATTCATCACAGTGTATACATGTGCACATATAAGGGGAAATAATATATCCCTTGTAAATAAAAGAAAGAATACTTGCATAATAATTAATAAGGCCAATATGCCTTTACACCGGTTTTAACAACCATTATCATCTTTTCTTGTTCAATGATATCACTAGAATGAAAAAGAGACTACGCATAATATTTTCAAGATCAATAAAGGAAATATTCAACAAGGAAAAGAAAACATGCCTACTCACTACCTAGCACAAGATAAGTGACTTTTCTTTCTAGTTCAGTTGTTACACTTTACTATTCCCTTACTCCCTTCTACGTGCTCAAGGAAAATATACATAAAAGAAGCTCTTAAGAACTAACTCCCTGCTCTTATCAAACGTTGTTCTCTCTACTAGAATAACTTCATTCTCTTTTACTCCCTCATTGACTATATAATATAGAATAATAATAGCACAAATAATGTCGCTTAAATTGAATAGAAAACTCACTCATTTTTTCATACTTCTCTAGTTTTTTTACTGGCCATGTTGATGCAGGAGCATCCTGAAGCACAATCGACATCCCAAAAAATAATTGGGATAGGTTGAAGTTAATGATTTGTGTAGCACTGAATCTTTGCCTTTATCTCTCATCCAATTGAAGTAATATGGATTTCATTTTAAATTATAACATTCATTGGAAAAATATTATTATGGAGATTAATTGTTTGTTGGAGAAGTATTATTTTGATGTTATGTAGAACTAACTCTTTGCTTTTGGCTCTCCGTGACCTGGGGCCTTGAACGTGGTCAGTCCCAAGCCTACCTTACACAACATTTTCTTGCAAGTCTAAGAATGCAGCTTTGCAAGCCCCAGTCGGGACTATTCTACCATTTCTAACGACTTTTTCACAATTCATTGTGTGCACTCTCCATAGTCACAAAAATTTTCCCCCAATCCACCTTCTTTTGAGAAATTTTTTAAAGACATTAAACGCGCCTTCCTTTCCCATCATAACTATTGCAACTACTCATATTTTTTCGTCCCCCCTGAACCATGATGTGTTTTCTTTCTTCATTTTGAAACCCTCTCCCAATAAATAGTTATCGAAACTGTTATAAAGATAATTATTGAAAATAGTTATTGCGGTGGTTGGAAATATATACATCTCAATACCTATCTTTCTATGTAATCATTTGAATTAATGTGCTCCTCATATGTAGATTTGAGCTTACCATAAATTTGGCTTGATTAACCAAAAAGCATTAACAAATCGCTTACATACTTTTATCAAATAATAAATATTGTAAACTATTATATGGTGGCGAAACATAGAGTGGGGTCTAAAACATACTATGCCATTATATTGGCATTAACCACCTTTTCACCATTTGACATCACAAGACCATTTATCCATTAACACATATTTAGAAGCATGCTATTATTAGTTAGCAAATATTTATAACCTTCATGTTTATTATGCAATGTATATATGCATATATGTTAGGAATGGATTTCCTAGTTTGCACTAGTATTTTTATATGTGTATACTTATACTTGAATATATATACACGTTATTGTGTAATCAAAACAAGTGTGTACACATATATCATAGAAGCAAACCAATACATATACTGATATATATATATATATAAGCATATCTTTGCATATTATATGTAGAAATAAAGATAGCAAGGTTATATGGTAATATGGTAAAACTTACCTAAGACACAACAAGAAACCCTAGAATTAAATAGAAACAACGGTATCCAAACCTAATCTTCAAGGTGACAAGTGACTCAAATGGAAAAACTAAGGACTCTCAACTTTACCCTTCTCCCAGGTGATACTCCCCCTCTTTTCTTTGGAGGTGTTAGGTATGCTCCTATAATTTCACTCAAGAAAAAAAATAGGTAGTTAGATTGGAAACCATTACCTCATGATCATATCATTACAATTTCATTAATCATTTGCTTCAAATAAATAGAATCATCTCATTGTGTTTCAACATATTCATGACATCAAGTAAACATCATCATTCCTTTTGAATGTAGTAACATAATATTGCACTTGATCCATCATAATATATATTTTCAAGGTTTCATATGTAATCCCATGAATCATCATAGTAATTTCCATAAAGTGAAAAGTAATTTTAGGAATCTAGTGTGGGTGTAACATCTATGAGGCATTTTTTCAAACAACCCACTACCTTGTCAATTCTACTGCATTGACAAGCTAATGAGTTCATTAGCTTACCAAAGCTAACATGAATTTTTGGATGGAATGCCTTAAAGAAATGTTGTATCATGGAATGTCTTGATTGCAAGATAGGCTCAAAATGGAAGCATGGACAAGGCATGTGAATTGTTTGAAAAAAAAATTTGGTAGACATGTATGCAAAATGTGGTACCATAGGCAAGCTAGTGAGACTAGCTTGTCAAAGCTCACATGAATTTTTGGATGGAAAGCCTTAAAGAAATGCGGTCTTGTGGAATTTCATGATTGCAAGATAGGAACAAAATGGAAGCATGGACAAGGCATGTGAATTGTTTGAAAAAAATGTTTTGGTAGACATGTATGCAAAATGTGGTACCATAGACAAGCTAGTGAGCTCATAGAAATGGGGTCTCAAGGTAGTGGGTTGTTTGAAAAAATGCCTCATAAGAAAAAACTCCATGAAAACGCTTCAAATCTAGAAATGTAGATGATTTATCCCTTTATTTCATGCTTAGAAGACTCTTAGATAGACTCCTCCAACACCATGATGCAACCTCCTTGAGTTTACTTCCAGCAAAGATAGGAACCCTAAAAGCTCATGCAACACAATGCTTTATTGTTGAAGAGTTATTTTCCTTATGTTCTTGGCACCTAGACTTAGAGTCCTCTAGTTTTAATTTTAACGCAACTCAAACTTCCTTCTAACCTGGCATGGAAAGGCTTCCTTCATTTACTTTTTCATATAACTCATTTGATTGAATTTCAAATAAGATCAAAATATTATTTAAACAAACTATTTAAATAATATTAATAATTTTAATAAAAATGGACTACAAGAAGTAAGAAAGGAATACAAGAAAATAATTTATTATATCTATTACTATATTTATCCAAATATTAACATTAATTGAGAGATGAGATCAATATTAATAAATAAAAAATATTATAGATTTGAGCAAAAATATAGTTAAATTCTTAAATAAATTAAATTTCAAAAACAAAAATCTTGGTAAGCTATGTTAAAATTGTTAAAAGCTAATATTTTAACTTGTTTATTAAAATTTCAAGTAAAGCCAAACTTAAAAAGCTAAAAATAGAATGAAGCATATTGAAAAGGAAAAAAGTCAATTTCTAACTTAATTATTCAAAATAAATACTAAAACTCAACTTGATGTAATTCTTAAAATAAAAGATCTAATACAATACATATATAATTATTATTAACTTAATCTATAATCATAATCTTCATCATTTATAAAACTAAAATCATCTATCCTTTTGACTAATATAATATTTATTATGGTACAAAAACTAATAATTAGTATAAATAAATTGTTAATTATTTTGTTACACATACTAGCCCCAATATTTTATGAAATAGTGTTTTATTCTCTGTTGTAATTAAGTTTTTATTTAAATATGTAGGTTTGAAAAACCTATAATCTACTATAAGTTAGAGCTTCCCACGAAACATAAAACCTAACTTGGCATTGTTATTGTTTTGCTAAAATTTATATATTTCATGTGATAGAAATAATGAACTTAAATTATTAAAAAAGATACCATGTTCAAAATATAATTTCAATAAAAAATGTGTTGCCTTGAACCATGCATTTGGCGTCATCTCTAAAGCAATGAAAATATTTAAATGCTGAGCCCAATACTTGCAAGCAAAAAAATGGTGGGATGAATTGTTGGCACAAAATAACTAATCAAAAGTTAGTTTATCTTTTCTCTATCTCTCTTTCCCTTTGTATGTTTTGTATTTTTCTCTCCCACGCTTTATCTCTCTTTTTCTATTCCTCTCTCTTTCAATCTTTGTCTCCATCTATATCTCTCACTTTCTATATATCTCTATCCCTCTTTATCTAACTCCATATCTTTCTCTTTATCTCTCTATGTCTTTCTCTTTATTTCTTTCTACTCCTCTCTCTCTCTCTCTCTCTCCTTATCTATCTCTCTAAATCACTCTCTTTGATCTGCGGCTCTTCCTTAATAGGTTTAGATATGCCATAATCTGATAATTGATGAGGCGTTAATGAAGCCTCAACTTGAACTGTATTATCACTATCTTTCATGTGTTTTAGATATTGAATAGCATATTGTAGCAATGGTGATTTATCACAAGACCTTTTTAGCCTCATGCTTCTTGTTACATTCTATTCTAACATTAGATTCATCAATCCCCTTTTGAACTACTTTATCATTACTCATTTTCTATATGTTCATCAAACTCTTCATTGTTATGCTCTTTCACTACTTTATTCATGTTTGTCCTATTGTCACTCAACAACATGTATAACACCTTTAACTCTCCCCTTACCTACTAATTGCTACTTGTTTAAACTGGCATATGTACCATTGTCTTATTGCACCTAACCTTTAACTCATCCTTTATGAGTTTTCACTATAACTGCTATCCCATAATCTCGTTTTGAATAACCCTCAAAACTTTTCTATCTCATAATACATAGATTTCAACTCCTCAAATAAAAAGAACTAAACAGACATTTGGTAGTGACTCAAAGCAAACCCAAATTTTATGTAAAATGAAAGGTTAAAAATACATGAACTTGGGAGTTCTTCGATGCACCTATCAAATGAGGCAACATGCAAGTTCTGACTTGGAAGCATGTGGAAAAAACTCCATGAAAATGCTTCAGATATGGAAATGTAGATGATTTCTCCCTTTATTTCATGCTTAGAAGACTCTCAGATAGACTCCTCCAACACCATAATGCAACCTCCTTGAGTTCACTTCTAGCAGAGATAGGAACCCTAAAAGCTCATGCAACGTAATGCTTTATTGTTGAAGAGTTGTTTTCCTTCTATTCTTGGCGCCTACACTTAGAGTCCTCTAGTTTTAATTTTCATGTAACTCAAACTTCCATCTAACTTGGCCTAGAAAGGCTTCATTTAGTTTTTTCATAACTCATTTGATTGAATTTCAAATAAGATCAAAATATTATTTAATCAAACTATTTAAAAAATATTAATTTGATTTTAATAAAAATGTACTACAAGAAGTAAGAAAGGAATACGAGAAAATAATATATTATATCTATTACTATATGTAGCCGAATATTAACATTAATTGAAATATAAGATCAATAGTAATAAATAAAAAATATATTATAAATTTGAGCAAAAATATAGTTAAATTCTTAAATAAATTAAATTTCAAAAATGAAAATCTTGGTAAGCTATGTTAAAATTGTTAAAGCTAATTTTTAACTTGTATATTAAAATTTCAAGTAAAACCAAACTTAAAAAGCTAAAAATAGAATGAAACATATTGAAAAGGAAAAAAAGTCAATTTGTAACTTAATTATTCAAAATAAATACTAAAAAAAAAAGCTAAAAATAGAATGAAACATGTTGAAAAGAGATGTGATCATTGCATGTGTTTTGATTACAGAATTGGATTGCGCACTCTACCTCCAGGTGAATGGGTTCTGTGCATGAAAAGCTTTTGATCCTTCTTCATGATCTTGAGTATACTGATGTAGAGAGAAAGACAATGTTAATGCAGATGCAATCGAGAGTTGTGATTTCAAAACTGGCATAGCTCCATGGTAGAATATGCACAACACAGGAATTGCAGAACAGAGTTCTTCACATTGGAGTG
Source organism: Sequoia sempervirens (assembly GCA_007258455.2). Taxonomy (NCBI): domain Eukaryota; kingdom Viridiplantae; phylum Streptophyta; class Pinopsida; order Cupressales; family Cupressaceae; genus Sequoia; species Sequoia sempervirens. Next base: position 187,106,622 of record VDFB02058242.1, read on the forward strand.
AGAGGGGCTAATGGCGGCGTGGGTCTTATTTTATTCTGCGGTTAAGATGTTGTTCAACCTCATTGCCTTAATTTTCTCATCCAATCCACCCACTTACTTGCTTCGCTCTGGTCGGAGGAGATCCTCTGTAGCGACTCCCACAGTTAATTCGCACAGTCGGCTCCTCTATTGTTCGCTTTCAGTAAAGTCACTACCTCCTCTTCCGCTGGCAAATTTGTTCCTGTCTTTCCATTATTAACCCCAATCCTCTGTTCCTGAGCACCTGCAATTCAGATTGAATCAAAATTAACCACATGAAAAGTTAGATTCGTACAGAAAGAAATTCAATATGTCGGGCTTCTACTGTGGATTGATTCTATAGTACAAATCTGTATTCAGATTAGCATTATTAGCACTTACCTGAGAAGCATAGAATGGAAATCCAGGATAACTTCCATTTAAGTTTATATGCAGGGGAGAAAGGCAGCGCAGGGTTGGTATCTGGATGCTGAAGAAAATGGCATTTGTTATTTATTCTCTGAGAAGAGGTGTCATTATTTGTATGGAGATTGAGGTCCATTCTAGGCTTGTCATTATTTTCTGTCTATAATTCTTGGTTTTGAAAATGCATGAAATGGCGCGAGGAGACATTACGGAGAACACAAATAGCAGAGAAAGCTAAAGCTGAGACTCTTGTCAATGAAGAAGATGACGAATTGCCTCCTATTTGCGGGTATGTGACCTCTGCTTTTCTGTTGAATTTTAATGTGAAGAGTCAATGGAAAATCAAATCTATTAATCAACTATAGAAATTTATGTATCGAATTTGAATGTTTAATTATAATCCTTTGAAATAGTGCTGGTAGTGGTAGAAAGACGATAAACCATTGAAAAATCTTTCTCCAAACTCGTTCATCTGAGCTTTTGTAGAGGCTGCTCTTTCATGCTAGTGGCCATTAAGGATTTCTTTTCCTCCTAGCCATGATTTTGCACGAAAACTAGTCACGAATCCTCAAGAAAAACAAACGTCATTTTCACCTGCAAAAAACCACAGTTTCCTTTTATATATCCTAGTGCGATTTTTGACAGTCTATGGTTGCAAATTTTTAGAAAAAACACATGCAAGTTTTAGATGGAAACCTTGCAAGAGTTTTTGTCAAAAATGATCTAGGATTTCCTTTGAACCCTACTTGATTTTCACACAAAACCGCCTTTGATTTTCACAAATCTTGGTTGATTGTTTTTTCTTCTAAAAAAAATTTCTTGCACAATTTCCCAAGCAAAACTGCCTAAGTCTCGTTTTTAAACTCTGAGCTCTAATACCATATTAAAATTTCAATCACAACTGATTTTCTAATGTTTAAATAAACATTAAATTAATCACACAAATAATTGAAATTCACTTTCCTTGCTATTCCAAGCTAACTACTCTTACCCTCATCCAAACCTGACACGAGGCATATCTCTCCTATTGGAGGATCAATTTTTATTTTCTCTCATATACCTGAAAACCATAGATTCCATCAGTAAAAATATCCTAAATGTTGCTCAAAATATAGAAGTTAAATCACTTGAATCTCATTCACATTCGACATAAAAATGAATGCATTAAAACCCTACAAGAGTGTGTCCAAGCTCCAAAAGGCTATCTGGTTTACTTGATCCACCTCAATTATCTTCACAATAGGATAGAAGCCATAGAAAAGTTGCTCAGTTACAGTGCCCAAATGGCTAAGTGTCAAACATTCTATGTCACTTCTTCAATTGAATATGTCATTGGAGGGCTTAATTATAAACCTTCTGTATATAGCCCCCCCTCCCAAATGAATGTTGAAGCTCGATGGGATGCATAGGTAAAAGAGTTGAACTTCCACTGGAGTTACCATAGCTGGCAACAACCTCGATCTCTTCCCCAATGCCTTTGGAGGGTCTAATGAGTAGCAATAACCCATGCTATCAGAAGCTTTTTAGATTTTAACATGCGCTGCATACATCTTATATTATATTAATAGTCTTTTTGTGTATTTCTTATGCAGTATGCATTCTTTCCAATTATTAGTTTAGATCTTTAATATTTTTCATTCTTCCAAATTAAATTCATGATTTGTAAGATTGATCCAAATGAATTATGTGCAACTTTGTAGACATGAATATATGATTTCTAAATTAACTCAAGTGAATTATGTACTTTGTGTACATGAGTATAGAATGTGTTAATTTCAATTTCAAATTTAAGCTCAACATAATCTTTCTCACCACTTCAACATTTATGTGTTTTGTAGACATGAGTATAGAATGTTTAATTATGATCCTTTAACTTGTCGAGGATTTTTCTCTTGCTTCATTCATTGTCTATGTACATCTCTTTTCCTTTATCACTCTTTTAATATTACCTCTCTTTGTTCTCTAGTTATCTTTGCATTTTTCTCTCTTACTTTTTTCATTCTTTCATGTTAAATTATTTTATTATTTTATTTCTATTTTTTCTCTCTCAAAATCTTTATTTATTTTCTCTATTTTTCTCTCTATCTATCTCTTTCTATCTATTTTTCATTTGCTCTCTAATTTACTTATTTTCTCATATTATATATTTTTATATGCTTATCTCTTTCTTTCTATGTCATTTTCTTAGTGTTTTTCTATTTGATTCTCTCTTTTTCTCTCATATTTATTCACTCCATCTCCATTTTTATCTTTCTATGTTTCTTCATGAATATTTGTTTTTTGTCCCTCGCTTTGTCACTTTTCCCCTATTTTGAAAATATTTATCTCTATGTTGGTCATTTTCTCTCAAACCTTTTTATTTGTGTTATTTTTCTATTTTTTCAATCTTTGTTATTTCTTTATCTCCTTATATGTGTCTATCTCTCCTCCATGTTTCATCATTTATTTTTCTCTTTAAATTATATTTAATTTTTCTTTAATAGGTATGTATTATTTTCACATTATTTATTTATTTATCTTTATGTTTTGATATCTATTTCTATTTCTTAGATTTTTTTTTAATTTTTATCTTTTCTCCTTATTTCCTCTCCTCTTTTTAAAAATTTTTTTTCTCTCTATATTTACTTTTTTCTCTCTCTGCATCTCTCTACTATTTCTTTCGCTAATTTTCTCTTTGACTTCTTTTTCTTTCCCCTCATGTCATTCTTTCTATTTTATCTCAATCTCTCTCCCTCTTATCCTTATTTCTTTCTTTGTATCCAATTTATTAGCTCTTTCCTTCCCTTAGTCTTTTCTATTTTTGTTTCTCTGTCTATATATATATATATATATATATATATATATATATATATATATATATATATATATATATATATATATATATATATATATATTTGTTCTCTTAATAATTTTTTATTCTTTCCTTTTGTTTTTACTTTCTCTCTTCTTACTTAATTTCATTATTTCTTTTTTTCCTATATTTCATATTTATCAAAAATTTCTTTACTTTTTTATGTTTATAGTTTTTTTTCTTTTATTCTTCTTATATTTTTTTCTTTCCTGTTTCTCTCATACTATATTTCTCACTCACATATACCTTTATACCTCTTTTCTTTCTCTTTTGGCATATGCTTTTTCCTTTTAATTTTATTTTATTCTAGTTATCTCTCATTGTCTAAATATCTTTAATGCTTTTTAATGTTTCTCTACATTGTCATTTCTATTTCTTTGTTTCTTCTTTCCATCTATTTTTCTCTCTTTCTATATGGGTTGGACCTTAGACCCTAGAATTTAAGTTTTTGAACCATAGACCTTGATCTACACCCTAGCCTCATTGATCGTGGACCCTAGATTGATAAACATTTATCCTATAGCCTAAACACTTAGATACTAGACCCTTAATTTTTGAACCGCAAACCTTAGAGGTTGTCTTACACTTGTGGACCCTAGACCAATAACTATTACTATTCACCCTTTTACCTTAAACTTGTGGATGAACCCTAGTGCTTAGGCTATGCTACTAGATATTTGATCTAAGAAAGTAGAACATGGACATTCGATCCCAAGAACCCAGGCCTTAAACGTTAGACCTTTGAGCTTCAAACTTCAATATTGAACCTTGGATTGTTAGATGATTAGGGCTTGGATCCAAGACCATATATACTAGACTATGGACCCTAGAATTTAAACGCTAGATTATCTTTTTATCTCTCCTTTCATTCCTTTTTTGGTGTTTCTCTTTCTTTGATTCTTTATGTCTTTCTTGATTTGTTTATTTATTCATTTGTCTATCTTTTTGTCACTTTCCTTCTCTCTTTTTTCTTTCCTTTTTCTTTTTTCTCTCATTTCTTTTCCTTTCTTCTTTTCTCATTATTTTTATTTTTCCTAAATTTTACTTTCCTTCTTTATATTTTTCATCCCTATTTTTTTCTTTTATTATTTCTATCTTTCTTGCTTTGTTTCTTTCTTCTTTTTTCTAACTTTTTGTCACTTTCTTTCACTCTTTTATCTTCTTCCATTCTTTCTTTTTCTTTCCTCTTTTTTTTTGCGTTTTTTGTGTCTCTCACTCCGGTGTGACACCTGTTCTCGACCCCAAGTTGGAAAAATGTTAGACCAAGGTAAGGTGGGTTAGGTGTTGGATTGGATTGCAGGGATACCCCTAAGCTAACAAAAAAAGAAGAAAGATAAGTCCACACCTTTTTATTGTATTTGAAAGGGGTTTGTGTGTCTCTTCTTTTGTGTGTCTCTCACCTAGCATGACACCCATTCTCGACCCCAACTTGGCAAAATGTAAAACCAAGGTAAGGCGAGTTAGGTGTTGGGTTAGGTCACATGGATACATTTGAGTCAACAGACAAAAGAAGAAAGAGAAGTCCATACTTTTTTATTGTCTTTGAAAGGGGTTTTTGTGTGTCTTCTTTTGTGTGTCTCTCACCCCAGCATGACACCCATTCCCAACCCCAACTTGGAAAAATGTAAGACCAAGGTAAGGTGGGTTAGGCGTTGGGTTGGGTCATAGGGATACCCTTGAGTCAATAAAAAAGAAGAGGAAAGAGATTTCAACACATTTTTATCATCCTTGAAAGGGGTTTTTGTGTCTCTCACCCCAACATGACACCCATTCCCGACCCCAACTTGGAAAAATGTAAGACGAAGGTAAGGCGGGTTAGGCATTGGGTTGGGGTCGTAGGGATACCTCTAAGTCAACAAAAAAGAAGAAGAAAGAGAAGTCCATACCTTGTTATCGTCTTTGAAAGGGGTTTGAGTCTCTTCTTTTGTGTGTCTCTCACCCTAGCATGACACCCATTCCTGACCCCAACTTGGCAAAATGTAAGACCAAGGTAAGGTGGGTTAAGCGTTGAGCTGGGTTGATAATATATTTATATTATAATATATATAGTTATAAATATATATTTGTAATATAATATTGTGTATTATAATGTAAACGTATATAATATAATATAAAATAATATAAATATATAAATATAATCAACAATAATTTATATATTTAATTAATAAATTATATATAGATAGATTTATATCATAATATAATATAATATTACGTATAAATTATTTTATATATTATAATATAAATATAAAATATAATGTAATATATTATCTACATAATTATAAATTTATAATTATTTGTACTTTCTTTTTTTGTATTGTTTTTCCCTCTTTCTTTTTGTTTTTATGTATTTCTCCATCTAACTATCTTTTTATTTTTTCATCTCTTTTTTTCTTTGATTTCTCTAGTGTTTATAATTTTTCTATCATTTTTTTAAATTTCTTTTTTTCTTGGTTCAATTGTCTTCTTTCCTTTTTTGTTTTCTATTCTTTCACTCTCAATACTTTTTTAATTTCCTTATATTTTTATTTCATATTCGTTCATTTTCCCCCTAATTTGTTGTCTCTTACTTTATGTTTATTATATTCTTTTTATATCTATTTATCTCATTCATTAACTATGTACCTCTCTTTTTCTTTATCACTCTTTTAATATTACTTCTCTTTGTTCTCTATTTATCTTTGTGTTTTTCTCTCTTTATTTTTTCATTCTTTTTTGTGTTAAATTATTTTCTTTTTTTATTTCTCTTTTTTCTTTTCCTCTCAAATTCTTTATTTAGTTTCTCTTTTTTTTCTCTCTCTTTCTATGCATTTTTATGTACTCTCTAGTTTACTTATTTTCTCATATTATATCTTTTTCTTTGCTTATCTCTTTCTTTCTATGTCTTTTTATTAATGTTTTTCTATTTGATTCTCTCTTTTTCTCTCGTATTTATTCACTCTATATCTATTTTTATCTTTCTATGTTTCTTCATCAATATTTGTTTTTGGTTCCTCGCTTTGTCATTTTTCCCCTCTTTTGAAAATCTTTATCTCTATGTTGGTCATTCTCTCTCAAACCCTTTTATTTTTGTTATTTCTCTATATTTTCAATCTTTGTTGTTTCTCTATCTCCTTATATGTGTATATCTCCCCTTCTCCATTTTTCATCATTTATTTATTTTCTTTAATAGGTATGTATTATTTTCACATTATTTATTTATTTATCTTTAATTTTTAATATATATTTTTTTCTTAGTTCTCTTTTTTGTATTTTTATATTTTTTCCTTATTTTCTTTCCATTTTTAATTTTCTCTCTATATTTAATTTATTCTCTCTCTGCATCTCTCTACTATTTCTTTCCCTATTTTTATCTTTAACTTTGTTTTCTTTCCTCTCATGTCATTCTTTATGTTTTATCTCAATCTCTTTCCCTCTTACCCTTCTTTCTTTCTTTGTATCCAATTTATTAGCTCTTCCCTTCCATTGGTGTTTTGTATTTTTGTTTCTCTTAATGATTTCAATTATTTCCTTTTGTTCTCTTAGTGATTTTAATTCTTTCCTTTTATTTTTACTTTCTCTCTTCTTACTTAATTTCATTATTTCTTTTTTCTTATATTTCATTGATGGAAAATAACAAAATGTTGTTAGCACACCAATATAATTTATCTGAAACTCCCCCTATGTGGTACAACTAAAGTTTTTGAGCATTTGAAGGATATGGCTTTTGGATTCCTTTCTCCCCCCTTTGACATCAATGGAAAAGGACAACAATACTCATCTAAAACATATAGCAATTGGAATTCCTCTAAATTCATCTCTCTTTTCATTTTGAGTCCCTTTCTCTTCCTATGCCATTTCCTAATTGTTAATCATTCTGCAAGGCCCCACCAAGCATGCTTGCAACAAGGAGTCAATACTCCCCCTCAACCTATACTTCCTCTTGATTTAAGAGGAGGGAGCAACCACTTACAACTTCTACTAGGGATTCTCAAAAGTCTCCTTGGGAATAAGTTTTGTGAAAATGTCTTTAATTTTCTCATTCTCAATAGACTCCAATTTCACTCCTTCTTTTGCAACCTTCTTTCTCATAAAATGATACTTAATTGCAATATGTTTTTCCTTGAATACATCACCAGATTCTTGGAAATATTTATAGCACTAGTATTGTCACAAAGAATGGAAATGAGTTCATCAAACTCTATTTTTATCTCCTTTAGATTCTGCTTCATCCATAATACATGAGTGCAACATGAAACTGTTGCAATCTATTTTTCTTTTACTGTAGATAAAGAAATTGAATCTTGCTTCTTGCTTATCTAGTGTACAAAACTGTCACCAAGAAAGAAAGCTCCACCACTTGTACTCTTCTATTCATTTATTCTCTCGACCCAATATGCATTTGTGTATGTAGTTAGTGTGAAGTGTTTACTCTTAGGATATCACAGACTAAAATCCATTACAACTTTTAGATATCTAAATATCCTTTTTACTTTTTTTACATGAGCTTCTTTAGATGCTACTTGAAATCTAGCTACCATCCCTACTACTTGCACTATATCTAGTCTGGATGTAGTTACATACAACAAATTACCAATCATTGACCTATACAAAGTCTAATTTCTAGCAGATTCATTATCTTTACTCAATTTACACCTAGTAGCCATAGGTACACTCACCAATTCATATTATTTCATCTTAAACTTTCTCAACATCTCTTTTATGTACTTTTTTTAAGAAATTAATATACCTTTGTCTGATTGAGAGATGTGTAAACTAAAAAAAAGACAACACACCAAGCATTGACATTTCAAATTATTTTTGCATAGCATCCTAGAATCAGTTGCAAATAGCATCACTACTACCTACAAAGATAATGTCATCAACATAAACAACAACAATCAGTAGTTATGTTAGGTCTCAAAAATGTAGGTTTGAACCACAAGAGGTTGCCAAGCTTTCACAATGTTTTTGGCTAATGTACAAGGTCAAATGATGAATTTGAACCTTCTCTTCAGGTACTGCCAAACCTAGGTGGGTACACCTATGTAAATGAAGCATATTTGAATTGCATTTATTCCCTAAAGCAATCTATCCACAATGGCAATTGGGAGTGGATAAATGAATTCTTATTTTGGTATAGATTGTATACGCAATATCAAGGTGAGATCTAATATGTTTAGTTGATAGATGTAAAAATAAAATGGATTAAACTATAAGATGAAATGGTATGAGCCTAGTACCTTATTAGGTGTATGGAGTCTAATGAAAACCTAAGACGAGAGCCCTATACTTGGCAGAAATTCTAATTGTTTGGCATATAAATATTAGTTTATAACTTGTACAAACATGCAAGACTATAATTACCAGACTCATCTTAATGATCCAAATGACACCTCTAGATTACTATAATTGACCAAAAGGATTTAATCTTTTTCTTGAAAAGAACCAATTAATCAATCATACAGATACAACAAATGTGCATTGATAAATCGAGTATATGCTTGATATATCAATTTAAATGATAGCGACGTATCAAACTTGGAGACAATCTGATAATATTCTTCAATTAATTCAACAAAAAATTGATACCAATGTAATGCCACCAAATCAGAGATTTTTCATTGACTTCATCAAAATTTATACATGCATCTGAGTTTTTTGAAATGTAGACATCATATCCTACTTGCTTCTTATTTTCTTCTACCTAATCTAATATTCCTCATGTGATCTCATCTGGCATATATACATTGTATTTTCTAGGGTTGTGACCCTTCATATCTGCTAGTTGCATCTCTTCGGTATTCTTCTTCTTCGGTAAAAATATTTAATTAATTTCCTTTGGAAATTAAATATTCTAATCTTTGTCTTTGTGAAAATTAATTTAAAAAATCTCCTTTTGCTGGAAATTTTCACTTCACTTTTTTTTTCCATTTGTATCTTCAATATGCTCTTTGGGTAAAAATGTTTATCCTTTTATAACTCTTTGGTGAAAATTGACTCATTTACCTTTTCACATAAAAATATCCTTTAGGTAAAATAATTACCTAATTGATTAATTCTTCCATAAAATTATTTTTTTCCTTTAGTGCAAACATTCTTACATCTTTGGAAAAAATCATATTTTTCAAAAATATTATTACATGTTTTGATAGCTTTTCTCATTCCATGATTTTATTTCATCGAAGATACCTTGAATATATTTAGCAAGATACTAAAGAGTCTTCCTAATATAATCTTTGTCTAATGTTCACCTGAAGAGATTAATCATCTTGTTTTACCGATATGCTCTTCTCTCCGCGATGAATGTGTATCTTCCTTAGATAAAAATGATCATCACCTTATATCTCCTTTCGTGAAAACATTTTATTTCTCAAAAATATTTCAAAACACATTTTATGTCATTATTCAAGTGCTCACTCAACACTTTTTAACCTGGAAAATTTAATACTTCCCAACTCATACCTACATCGGCGTGACATATGAAATCGGTGTGATTTTAAAAAACTTGTGCCAATCATGCATATCTCACTGATGCAGTTTAGGGTTTTCTCTTGACTCCGGTGGTCGCGTGAAGAATGTTAGGGTTGCTTGTAATTACTTCCTTCATCTCACCCTTTGATTACGCTTACTACTAGGGCTCGGCCTGTCATATTTGAAATACAATGCTTTCGATGGTGGAAACGCTCAATGACCACAAGAATATGAGGAACCAGCAAAAGTCTGTGGATTCTCTTTTAAAGTGGAAGTTTTCCCTTCTATATGTCTTTCTTTTAAACGCATGACGCCTTTGGTTGGCTCACTGATACGCGATATATGAACATGTATCCCCTCCAATAATCTATAGTTCTTGTCCAAGGTTGAATTCTTCCTTAAATCTGCGACCTTCTCTCTTGCTTGTCAACAAAGTATAACTTCTTATCTAGCATGGAGCGACAAGTCTTTCAGAAATACTACAATCTCATATACTTGGTAGAGGCTTAAAATCTTTTCAAATGTTGCATTTTGCTTCTGTTACAACTTCATAGAATGCCAATTCTACTTTCACACCCTTCTACTCTTTGGTGTGCATCATGAAACAATAAATCATTAGTCAAAAAATTATACTCAATGCCTTTATTAGCAAACCCACGAACTTAAGATGCCTCCTTCTAGCTGGAAACTCTTGGAAATATTATGCAGATAATGAGAGAATGTTTTTTTTGGGTTGAGAATCCTAAGCAGATGTTCAAGCAAGCGGATGTTATAGGCCTCATTCAAGCCGTCGTTATGTGAATATCCCGACTCTACAGACAACTCTTGTTTTCCTGGCGTATAGGAAGGAGGATCTTGTTATTTGTAAATGCCTTCTCTATAGTTTAAAATGCCATGCTTATGCCTCTATTGAAAATTCAAATGTAGATTCCAATACCATCATGCATATCATTGTCATATAGATACAAGAGTTTGAATTGCTCTAATATCTAGAAAATTGTAGAGCATAAATTGATATGAATTTTCCACCATTCCAACTACTCCAACCTGCAATACGACTTTCTATTTTATTTTTAGTCGTTATTATCCATGCTATGATGTGTATCAATGTACATCTTTATCATTGAAAACATAAATACCCTTTGGTTACTACACATCCTTTAGCTCTGTTTCAAATATTGGTGCCATCTAATTTGATCACTTCAATCAAAATACTTCTTAAAGGTCTCATCCCCAAGATTACTCTGATCACAATCCTGATTGATCATATTTCTTAATGCTTTATTTCTAAGTTGAAGCTTGCTTTCTGAATTTTGCATTATGATTGAAATGGGTCAGGGAGCCACTGGAATTGATTTAGAAAACTGGTCAAAACTTCTCTTGGCATTTTCTGCAAACTGCCACCATTCAATTGAGTTGAAACCTACCAACATGCTATTTTGTAAAAATATCAAACCACTTTTTGTGAAGCCACAACTTGGGGGATTGGTTCATTTGGGATTCATGAGAATGTAAGAAAATGGGTTTTTCATCGATCTTTTTTGTTTGCAAAATATCAAGTCTCCAATTTGACCCTTTGTGACATTTTTTTGAAATGTAGATGCAAAAATCTGTGCAAAATGATTTTTCTTTTGGCTCTGAAAAAATACCAAACGATGTCCAAACACCCTAAAAATTGGCATGGAGGTAGACTTTGGTGTAGAGAATCAAAGGCACCAATTATTTTTTTGTAATCATCATCCACTTGCTTAATATTTACCCTAAAAGTTGACCATTTTAACAAAATTTTCACTGTACTGACAACAGATTTTCTTAAAAGCCCTTCAACTTGTTACTTTGAAACTTTATCAAATCATATCATATGGAGCTGAAAATTGGCATGCATACTCACATATGGTAGATGAACACTCCTGCAAGACAATTTTGCATGAAAATGAATAGATCCAAAGTTATTATTTTTCAAAATATGCTCCTAGGATTGATTTTACAACTGAGTTTCTGAGTATGTTAATCAAACTTTTCATCATGGCACCTTCAATTTTTTCCAAAATTTGAAGGTTCCAATAGTTGCTTCGTCTAGGGATGTATGCCCCATGTGGGCATACCAAGAATTCAAACCTCTGGGAGAGCAGACCACAAGCCTTTTTCCATGATTTGTATGATTTGAAGATCACACCACAACTGATGGCACTAGGCCACCAAAAAAGAAAATCTATACTTCCCGAGCTGTCATAAATTTTATTATGATTTGAGCTTAGTGAACTCCCCATGAAAGTATTCATGTCATCTTCCTTACCATTTTTTCTTTCATAAAGATACCTGCAACTCCTTCCACCATTCCAATCTGGGTCATGTATCATGAAATGATATCCTTGCTGATATGAAAGCTAAAAACATTGATTATTCATCATATAGCTGAGATTGATTTGTACAAGAAATCTGCAATCATTGTGAGGCCATTTATGCAACCAAGAAATAAAAATTTCATATGTATGGGAAGAGAAACAATCATAATCATCTATGTCACTCATCTCAACATTTGAATGCTCCTCACACAAATCTGAAAGCTCTATCATATCAACATTGTCTGAGACAAACAAATCTGAAACATTTTACATTTCTTCCATATCACCATTTGGAGATGACACCGAATTATGATTCATATCTTCATTATCATGCATATTTGAACCAATCAATGTTGGACTTCTATCATCCTTGGTATGCAAATAAATGTCTTCTCTACATGAGCCAAGAATTTCTAAATCACATATTTCTTCTTGAATAGAAACAGATTCTTGATCAGCTTCAAAGGTTTCTCCATTTTGAGAAATGCACATGGAGTTATATGAATCATTGCACAAAGTATTTTCACTATCAAAGCAAATTAAACTGGACACAAAACTTTATAATCATCCTTGTGTGCACATTTTTGGTATTCAAGAGTTAGCAAATCTGAAATTTGCTCACAACTAAGTGAACATGTTTCTTCTTCCATATCTTTTATTATTTCTCTCTCCTCTTGATCTCCATAAAAGCTGAAAATATCTCCTTGTTGTATACATGATTTTCCTTAAACTCTTCTTCATTGTGGCATGATACACAATCCCCTTTTGTTTCAACTTGGGGTAAGTGGACCAAGATGGTTCCCAAAAAGGGGGCTTAAGTGGCCACTTTTTTTCTAAAATCAAGAAATACTGACCTTGGACGTAAAATTGAGGATAGTTACACTCAAAATTTTGATATGGAACAAAAACAAGGATCAAAGTGCTCTGAGTCTACTTTCTCAACTATTAATTTATTTTGAAAATGGTTGAGATTAAGGGGTTCAAAAGAGGGACGTACAAAAATTGGTGTTTTTTTTGTCAGAAACAAATAACATAGCAACTCTTGTATGACCCTAGCATAGTGAAATTTTTTGTAGTATTTTTAAAATTGCTACAATCAGAAGTTAGCTAATAGTATCTAGTTGATACATAATTTTTCTGATAATTTTTTAATGAATATTTGATTTTTTACTAATTTTCTAAGTGGGTACTTCCTGAAAAGTGGAATTTTGGCCATGCTCCCCCTAAAAATTTTTGAAGGTAACTGATTTTTTTTTTTTAAATTGTAGAATGGAGTCTAGTTTCTAAAAATATAATTTATTTGAAATTTTGATGAACGGTTAATTTATAATGAACAAAACACCAAACACTATTTTTTTGAAAAAAAGAGACATACAAACAAAAGAAATTATGGATGAAAGGCTTAACATTGTCAAAACGTGAAAAAAATTACATCATTGGATAGCTAAGAGAGAACCTAACATTACCCATGTGTTCGATTTTGTCGATATTGAACCAGATGCAATCCTGACGATGAGCATGAACCTGATTATGTGAGAAAATTGTAGAATTTGCAAAAACATGTCTCTAGTCATTGGAAATGCCCTCCAAGCCTTTGGGTTGGTATTCCAAGGAAAATACCAATGCTAAGGCTAAGGGATTCCCAAAGAAAAATATAATGCGAGCGCGTTATAACGTGCTCACATTATGTCTTTGTTTTGACATTTTTTTGCATATCCGGGATACATGTCAAGTGAGACATAATGAGTGCGGGTTATAACACGTCCGTGTTATGTCTTCCTTAATGTTAAATGCCACTCTGTTGAATGTTTGTTGATATATTTGTATGTACATGTATGTTGGTGTGTCATGTATGTATATATGTATATATGCTTGTATGTATGTATGTATGTATGTATGTATGTATGCCTATATGTATCAGTGCATGCATATTGTATGGATATAGGATTATATGTACGCATGTATTATGATTGTATGTATTTATGTATGTTTTTAGAGGGAGGGATAATTTTAAGAGAGAGAGAGAGAGTGGTCTAGGTAGGGTGGGATGGGGAGAGGGAGAGAGAGTATGGAGAGAGGGAGAGGGGGTGGAAGTGAGAGTTTAAGAGAGAGGGAGTGGAAGAGCAGGGGTTAGAGTGAGGGGGACTTAGCTAGGTAGGGTGAGAGGGAGAGACTTGAGAGATAGGTAGGCAGAGAGAGTGCAAGAGAGAGGGAGTGGGAGAGAGTGGGATAGGGTAGGAGAGAGTGGGAGGGAGGGAGGAAGAGAGTAGGAGAGGTTGGGAGAGTGGGAGAGAGTGGGAGAGGGGTGGGAAGAATGGGAAAGTGGGGAGGAGAGAGAAGTGAGAGAGTGAGGAAGAGAGTGGGAGAGAGTGGGAGAGGGTGGGAAAGGGTGTGAGAGAGAGTGGGAGGGAGGGAGGAAGAGTAGGAGAGAATGGGAGAGAGTGGGAGAGAGTGGGAGGGAGGTGGGAGGAGGAGGAAGAGGTAGGAGAAAATGGGAGAGGTGTGAGAGAAGTGGGAAGGGTGGAGAGGCCCAGGAGGCAGGAGGTTGGGAGGCGGGAGGCGGGAGAGGCTGAGGGAGAGTGGGAGGTGGGAGAGCTGGGAGAGGTGGGAGAGGGTGGAAGTGGTGGGAGATGGTGGGAGAGGAGGGATGAAGGAAGAGAGTGGGAGAGTGGTAGAGGTTGGGAGAGTGGGAGAGAGTGGGAAGAGTGTGGGAGGTGGGATAGTGGGAGAGTGGGAGGGAAGTAGTGGGAGGGGCCCCGGGAGAGGGTGCGCGAGAGGGTGGGAGAGAGTGTGAGAGTGGGAAAGTTGGGAGAGAGTGGGAGAGAGGTGTAGAAGTCGGAGGGTGGGCGAGGAGTGGGAGGGAGGAGGAAGAGGTGGGAGGTGGGAGAGAGAGAAGGAGAGTGGGAGAGAGAGGGAGAGGTGGGAGGGAGTGGGATTGGGGAGGAGGAAGAGGTGGGAGAGGTGGGAGAGGTGTAGGAGAGGAGGTGGGAGAGTGGGAGGGGTAGGAGATGGGAGGGAGAGAGTGGGAGAGGGTGGGAGAGGATTGGAGAGAGTTGGAGGGAGGGAGGAGCAGTCCTGCTGAGAGAGTGGGGAGAGGGGTGGGAGAGGGTAGGAGATAGTAGGAGGGAGGGAGGAAGGGGTGGGAGAGAGTGTGAGGTTGGGAAAGTGGGAGAGAGTTGGAGAGAGTGGGAGAGGGGTGGAGAGAGTGGGAGAGAGTGGGAGAGGATTGGAGAGAGTGGGAGAGGATTGGAGAGAGTGGGAGAGAGTGGGAGGGACTGGGAGGGAGGGAGGAAAAGAGTGGGAGAGAGTGGAAGAGAGTGTGGGAGAGTGGGAGATAAGGAGGAGGGTGGGAGAGGGTGGGAGAGAGTGGGAGGGAGGGAGGAAGAGAGTGGGAGAGAGTGTGTGGGAGAGTGGGAGATAGGGAGGGAGAGAGTGGGAGAGGGCTGGGAGGTTTGGGAGAGGTACAGGAGGGAGTGGGAGGGGAGGAGGAAGAGAGTGGGAGAGAGTTTGGGAGAGTGGGAGAGTGGGAGATAGGGAGGGAGAGAATGGGGGAGAGTGGGAGAGGGTGGGAAAGAGTGGGAGAGGCTAGGAGAGGCTAGGAGAGAGAAAGGGAGAGTGGGAGAGGCTAGGAGAGGCTGGGAGAGAGTGGGAGAGAGAGGAAAGAAGAGAGTTGGAGAGGTTGTGAGAGTGGGAGAGAGTGTGGGAGAGTGGGAGATAGGGAGGGAGAGAGTGGGAGAGGGTGGGAGAGTGTGGGAGGGATGGAGGAAGAGAGTGTGGGAGAGTGGGAGAGTGTGGGAGAGTGGGAGATAGTGAGGGAGAGAGTCGGAGAAGGTGGGAAAGGGTGGGAGAGGTGGGAAGGAGGGAGAGAGAGTGGGAGAGAGTGGGAGAGGTTTGGGAGAGGTGGGAGAGGTGGGAGGGAGGGAGGAAGAGAGTGGGAGATAATGGGAGAGAGTGGGAGAGAATGCAAGAGGTTGGGAGAGTGGGAGAGACTAGGAGAGGGTGGGAGAGACTGGAAGAGACTGGGAGAGACTGGGAGAGGGTGGGAAAGAGTGGGGGAGAGTGTGAGAGGATGGAAGAGGCTGGGAGGAAGTGGGAGAGAGTGGGAGAGGGTGGGAGGAGGATTGGAGAGGGGTGGGAGAGAGGAGGGAGGGAGGAAGAGGTGGGAGGCTGGGAGAGTGGGAGGAGGTGGGAGAGAGGGGTGGGAGGGTGGGAGAGAGTGGGAAGTGGGAGGCTAGGAGAGGTGGGAGAGAGTGTGGGAGGTGGGAGAGTGGGAGAGGTTGGGGAGACTGAGAGGTGGGAGAGTGGGAGGGTGGGAGAGGTGCTAGAGGTGGGGAGAGGTGGGAGAGGGGTGGGAGAGTGTGAGGAGGGAAGAGAGTGGGAGAGGTTGGGAGAGTGGGATAGAGTGTGTGGGAGAGTGGGAGAGTATGAGATAGGGAGGAAAGAATGGGAGAGAGTGGGAGGGTGGGAAAATGGGAGAGGAGAGGCTTGGAAAGTGGGAGAGTGTGGGAGGTGGGAGAGGCTGGGAGAGGGCAGCAGTAGGGTGGGAGAGAGTGGGAAAGGGTAGGAGAGGGTGGGAGAGAGTGGGAGGGAGGGAGGAAGAGAGTGGGAGACAGTGGGAGAGGGTGGGAGATAGTGGGAGAGACTGGGAGAGGGTGGGAGAGCGTGGGAGGGAGGGAGGAAGAGTGTGGGAGAGAGTGGGAGTGTGGGAAGGTGGGAGATGAGAGGGAGAGGGTGGGAGAGGGTGGGAGAGGGTGGGAGGGAGTAGGAGGGAGGGAGGAAGAGAGTGGGTGAGAGTGGGTGAGAGTGTGGGTGAATGGGAGAGTGGTAGATAGGGAGGGAGAGAGTGGGAGAGGGTTGGAGAGTGGGAGGGAGAAAGAGAGTGTGAGAGAGTGGGAGAGATTTGGAGAGAGTGGGAGAGATTGGGAGGAAGAGAGTCAGAGAGAGTCAGAGAGAGTGGGAGAGAGTGTGGGAGAGTAGAAGATAAGGAGGGAGAGAGTGGGAGAGAGTGGGAGAGGGTGGGAGAGGGTGGGAGAAGGTGGGAGAGGTGGGAGGGAGGGGAGATAGAGTGGGAGAGGTGGGAGAGAGTGTGGGAGAATGGGAGAGTGGGAGATAGGGGGGAAAGGGTACAATAGAGTGGGAGAGGGTAGGACAGAGTGGGAGGGAGGGAGGAAGAGAGTGGGAGAGAGTGGGAGAGTGGGAGGTAGGGAGGGAGAGAATGGGAGAGAGTGGGAGAGCATGGGAGAGGGTGGTAGGGAGTTTGAGAGGCTGGGAGAGGCTGGTAGAGGCTAGGAGAGGCTAGGATAGAGTGATAAAGGCATAGAGAGGGTGGTAGAGATTGGGAGAGAGTGGCAAAGACAAAGAGGGAGGGAGGAAGAGAGTGGTTGAGGTTGTGAGAGTGGCAGAGAGTTTGGGAGAGTGGGAGAGTGTGGGAGAGAGTGGGAGAGGGTGGGAGAGTGTGGGAG
>VDFB02058242.1:187124252-187167207 GCA_007258455.2 Sequoia sempervirens
GAATTCCATCGAAAAGGGAGCACAATCACCCTGTATGGAACCATATAGTATAATGAAACATCAAATCCCAAAGTGCAAAAGGGTAGCAATCTTTGAAGGGGTATTACTCGGATACCATGGAACTTATGAAATCTTCATCTAAACCCTATGGGATCGTGTTGGGTCCATCTACAATAACTTCTCTTAGTTTTTGTTATCTCGGAGTGATTTTCGTGTGGTTTCTAGTTTTCTGTTGATTGAAAAAGTGTCAAATGCAAGCAGTGGAAAGTTGCAAAGTGGTGCAACTTTCGTTCTACAACTCGTATGACCAAATGGACTATTCCAACATGTCTGAATAGGTATGTTTATGCTAGGAATATTCTTCTTTGGCACCCAAACATGCGTAATTTCTCTGAGCTACATTCAACCGGATTGATCCCTTAAGGGTCTAAAGTGCAAAATGGATGTAAACTTCAGCATGTTTCTACTCGGATACCATGATGCTTAGAAACTTATAATCTAATCCTATGGGTTGTGTTGGGACCCTCTATAATAATCTCTCTCGGTTTTTGTTATCTCGGAGTGGTTTTCCTGTGGTGTCCAATTTTTAGTTGATGGAAAAAGTGTCAAATGGAAGCAGTGGAAAGTTGCAAAGTGGTGCAAATTTTGTTCTACAATTCGTGTGACCAAAAAAGTTGTTCCAACGCATCTGAATAGGTATTTTTACACTAGGCATGGTCCTCTTTCGCACCCAAACATGCGGAATCACTTTAAGCTACGTTCAACCAGATCAATCCCTTAAGGTTCCAAAGTGCAAAATGGCTGCAAAATTCAGCATGTTGTTACTTAGACACCATGATGCTTAGAATTTTTTTTTCTAATCCTATGGGATCGCGTTGGGCCCCTCTACAATAACCTCTCTCATTTTTTGTTATCTCGAAGTGGTTTTCTTGTGGTGTCCAGTTTTCAGTTGGAAGCAATGGAAAGTTGCAAAGTGGTGCAACTTTCGTTTTGCAACTCGTGTGACCAAACAAACTGTTCCAAAACATCTTAATAGCTATTTTTACACTATGCATGGTCCTTTTTTGCACCCAAACACGTGGAATCACTCCAAGCTATGTTCAATTACATCGATCCCTTAAGAGTCCAAAGTGCAAACTGGCAAAAAACTTCAACATGTTGTTACTCAGATACCATGATGCTTAAAAACTTCTTGTCTGATCCTATGGGATCATGTTGGGCCCCTCTAAAATAACCTCTCTCAGTTTTTTTTATCTTGGAGTGGTTTTCATATGGTGTCTAGTTTTTAGTTGATGGAAAAAGTGTCAAATGCAAGTAGTGGAAATTTGCAAAATGGTGCAACTTTCGTTCTACAACTCCTGTGACCAAGCGAACTATTCCAATGCATTTGAATAGGTATTTTTACACTAGGCATGGTTTTCTTTTGCACCCAAACACTCTAAATCGCTCTGAGCTATGTTCAACTAGATCTATTCCTCAAGGGTCTAAAGTGCAAAATGGCTGCAAACTTCAACATGTTGTTACTCGGATACCGTGACACTTAGAAACTTCTTGTATAATCCTATGGGATTGGGTTGGGTCCCTCTATAGTAACCTCTCTTAGTTTTTGTTATCTTGGAGTGGTTTTTCCATGGTGTCCAGTTTTCAATTGATGGAAAAAGTGTCAAATGCAAATAGTGGAAAGTTGCAAAGTGGTGCAACTTTCGTTTTACAACTCGTGTGACCAAATGAACTATTCCAACGCATCCAAATAGGTATTTTTTATGCTAGGAATGGTTCTGTTTTGAACCCAAACATGTGGAATCACTCCGAGCTACGTTCAACCGGATCGATCCCTTAAGGGTCCAAAGTGCAAAATGGCTGCAAACTTCAGCATGTTGTTACTCAAATACCATGATTCTTAGAAACTTCTCGTCTAATCCTATAGGATTCTATTGGGTCCCTTTACAATAACCTCTCTCAGTTTTTGTTATCTCGGAGTTGTTTTCCTGTGGTGTTCGATTTTTAGTTGATGGAAAAAGTGTCAAATGGAAGCAATGGAAAGTTGCAAAGTGGTGCAACTTTTGTTCTGCAACTCGTGTGACCAAATGAACTATTTCAATGCATTTAAATAGGTATTTTTATGCTAGGAATAGTCCTCTTTCACACCCAAACACGCAGAATCACTTTGAGATATGTTTAACCAAATCGATCCCTTAAGGGTCCAAAGTGCAAAATGGTTGTAAACTTTAGCATGTTGTTACTCAGATACCATGATGCTTAGAAACTTATCATCTGATCTTATGGGATTATGTTGGTCCCCTCTACAATAACCTCTCTCATTTTTTGTTATCTTAGAGTCTTTTTCCTATGGTGTCTAGTTTTTAGTTGATGGAAAAAGTGTCAAATGGAAGCAGTGGAAAGTTGCAAAGTGGTGCAACTTTCATTTTGCAACTCGTGTGACCAAAAAAACTATTCCAATGCATCTAAATAGGTATTTTTACGCTAGGCATGGTCCTCTTTCACACCCAAACACACGGAATCGCTCTGAGCTATGTTCAACCGGATCGATCCCTTAAGGGTCCAAAGTGCAAAATGGTTGTAAACTTCAACATTCTATTACTCAAATATCGTGATGCTTAGAAACTTCTCATCTAATCTTATGGGATTCTATTGGTCCCCTCTACAATAACCTCTCTCAATTTTTGTTATCTCGGAGTGGTTTTCCTATGGTGTCAAGCTTTCAGTTGATGGAAAAAGTGTCAAATGCAAGTAGTGGAAAGTTGCAAAGTGGTGCAATTTTCATTCTGCAACTCATGTGACCAAACAAACTATTCCAACACGTCCGAATAGGTATGTTTACTCTAAGCATGGTCCTCTTTCACACCCAAACATGCTAAATCGCTTTGAGCTATGTTCAACTGGATCGATTCCTTAAGGGTTCAAGTGTAATATGTTGAAATAGGCCATTCCACCTATTGTTCAGGTTGTGTCTCAGTGATATGGGCCTGATGTAAGTAGGATAGGGAGTAGGAATAAGAATAGAGCATTGGTAAAGGCATTGGAAGAGATTACTAACGTTGCCCCTATTCAAAATTCAAAATTTAGGCCCCTTAAAAGCAAGGCTAGAAGAGGTGAAAAGAAAAAATTGCTTGAAAATAAGTTAGAATAGGTTGGACATAGGGTGAGGTTGTGGATTTTGATGTGTTAAAAAGGTATGCAAGGACAGGGGAGGTCAAAATTATGTTATGGCATGATGGCCTAGTTGGGAAAATAGGGGTTTTGAATGAAAAAGAGATGTTTGAGGGAGTAAAAGTGGGTAAAGTGAAGAGGCAGAATAATTTGGTGGTCAATTAAGTTTTTGTAGGCAGAATGAAGAGTGTTGGAATAGGTTTTGAGGTTCAAGTTCAAGTTCGGGGGTTCAGTTCGCCGGTCAGACCAAATGTTTTTGGAGGGGGGTTCGATTCGTTTTGGGTTTGTTGGTACAAAAATCATGTAAAAATAAAATATAAATATATATGCAGCCTAGAAGCATGCATTAGGATTACAATATCACATAACATCATATAAACAACAAAACCACCATAAACTTGAATGTCATTTAAAACATGCATGATAAATATTCATCTTTGAAACTTGAATTGTGGTAGCTTGATATACAGAGTCTATTGATGCTAGGGTTCAATTTGTATGATTTTCAAAAAAGAAGCCAACTGAGTAGAGTTATCAGTGTTCTTCATAAATCATAAGAATTTGTTTAGTACACTAGCCATTTTGATGTCTTCTTGCATTCTCAAAAATTATTTTGTATCATTGTTACATTGGTCTTGAGATTGGTAGCTTAATATAACTCCACAATACAAAATCCAGTTTACCTGTGTAGTGTAACAATGGCATAGGCAATTTTTTCTTTCAAAGAACCAAAGGGTGAGTGCACAATTGAAGTGTATAAACACATATCTTTTTGTAATATCAAGGATACTTTTTGAAACTTCTATGCATTGCTAATCTAAAAGGAAAATTCTTATACATATCCTTTGCTTAATTGAGTTGTTCCAATCAAAGGATTAAATATATTAGAATCTTTTTATCAATCATTTCATAGAATACCAATTGAAAACGTGTTTTTTTTCTTTTAGATAAAGTTGTTTACCATCAATCAATTAATTTATTCAAGACAAACCATGAAGGACAACAATGATCAATGTTATGGCTAACCAATTAATAAGTATACACGTGAATAAGTCAAGCATGTACATGTGAATAAGGGAAGCACAAGTAGTCACAAACACATATGCCTTGAAGTATACACACGAATACATAATTTACACAACTTAAGAAAAAGTATATGCATGAATACAAGGTATACACATGAAAACGTGTAAGTCACAAAGTATACAATGGAACACACATAAGTCAAAAAGTATATACGTACGTTGTAAAGTAAACACTTCAATACATGTAACTCATATCTATTGAACCATGAATTTATAACATGCAAATATGGACACCATTAATAAAAAATATTTTTATTAACCAAATATACATGTACGCATACATCAATATATGTTGATATAAGTATAAAATATAGGTACAAAATAGCCATATAGGCTTATGAGAATGCCATAAAGGCATACAATGTCAAATATATCCAATACAAAATATGTACGAAACTACCATGTAGGTATAACAAAGGGCTCTGGAATCAAAATTCATTGCTCTCCAGGCTCTTGAAATAAACTCTTACCCTTTGCTGGTCGATCGGATGGTGATAGGTCTATCACTCATTTCTGCTGCACTCGAGGAGTGCTCTTGTTGCTCCTCCTACTACTGTTAAGTTCTTGGTGAAGTTTTAACTATTACAATAAGAAGTAAAGACATTAATATATAGAAATTAATTATAAAAAATGATATATTTAAAAAAAAATCACTTACAGCCATCTCATGATCACTCTCCTCGAGGGAAATATTCACACACCGATGATAAGGTGTACTCAAGCCCTATATAAACCATCCAAATATAAATTAGAATACGAATCAATAATTTGGTTTGATTTTTCACTTGAACTAACATCTATAACAACGAATGTAAATTGAAATTTAGTAATTTGCTTCATACCTCCCCTGTCAGAGCCATCGAGAATTGTATAGTGGATGAAACACAGATATCCATTTCCCTCTTAAAATTTGGAGGTGTTTCCACAACCAACATCTGAAAATAAAACAACAAATTATTTAATCACAAAAAAGTTACACTAGTGATGGACACATCATGACTTATAGTGTATGAGATATAATGAACAAAATTTTGAGTACTTATTAAACTATATATTTCTAATTATCATGCTTACTATTTTCCCTATCCATATCTTGTTTGAAAGGACGTGTTTTTAGGCTTTTACCCATAGTAGCAAGCCGCTGAATTGTTTGATTAAATGCTTTCGTAGACATGTACGATAACTATGGTGGCATAGAGAAGGCAGTGAACTATTTTAAAAAATGCCTCAAAAGAAATGGGGTCTCGTGGTGATGGAAAGCCAGTACAAACAAATACACGTCATGGCATTCCATCACCATAAGAATGCATTTATTTCAATCATTTTTTCAAAAAATTTATTGCCTTCTTTATAACTAGTATTATTGCTTACTATTATGCTTTGATAGATATTTTTCCAAGCATCCATCGTTTGTTGGAAAGCACCTATTTTAGGCTTTTAGCCATAGCAGCAAGAAAGCACAAGTAGTTTGATAATGAAGAACCCTTTCTAAGGTATAATGAGTGTCTCCTCTAAGAAAGGAATAAAACTACTTGACCAAGCCAAATGAAGAGACAAATGCTAATGTATATGTGTAGGTGAAAACTAGGATTGGAGAATTTCTATTTAGAATATATTATATTTAGTTTTGTGATACTTGTTTCCACTTGGATTAGCATAAGGTAGAGTTTAATTGCTTAGTTGTATCAATTTACTAGCACAAGTGAATTGAGATGGTTCAAATGCAAGCCTATTCTCCATAAAATGTATTTGCTAGAAAACTTATGTAACCAATTTTCTTATGCAACCAATTTTATTGGTTTCTTTTGTATTTAGTTCAAAGGATTAGATTGTTATATTAATATGCTTTATAGATATTTTTCCAAGCATCCATAGTTTGTTGGAAAGCACCTATTTTAGGCTTTTAGCCATAGTAGCAAGGAAGCACGAGTAGTTTGATAAAATGCTTTGGTGCACATGTATGAAAAATCTAGTATCATAGAAAAGGTGGTGAGAATTTTGAAGAAATTCCTCGAATAAATGTGGTCTCATGGTGATGGAATGGAATTCCATCACCATGAGACTGCATTTCTTCGAGGCATTTTTTGAAACTACTAACTGCCTTGTCTATGCTATTGCTTACTATTATGGTTTCATAGATTTTTTCCAAGCATCCATAGTTTTTCATGCAGGTGCACCTTTGCAAGCACATGCCTCCATGTGAAGAAATTGCATCACTACTTATGTTGACTTTCTAAACAACTATATTGTAGTTGAAATTTTGTCATATATCAACATCTAGTTATTAATTATGGAATGTGAAGTAATGCTTTGAGTTTGAATGATGTGCAATGCAACGTAACCAACGATAAGAATATATAATACACAAATCTATTAAGTACAATTCATTAGTCAAACTCTTTATTCTATTACCTGCATGAAGGTTTGAGTAAATCCACTGGCATTGGGAGGTGTTCCCTCAAAAACTCTAATATTACCCTATTCAACATCCAAGATCACATATTAAAATTCCATTCGTAAAACAATACTATTAACATGTAATAAATTTATAATTTTTTACTAGTTACATACCTTGCCGATAGGTGTACTATAGAAATAAGTAGGTGGAGGTCCAGTGTATCCAATCTCAACACTGTGACCCTGCAATTTTATTAAAATCATAAAACTAAATTATTCAATCTTGCACTTCAAAATTGAAATTTAATAAACTAAATTCAATGAGCATGCTAACTTTTACCCGAGTATCAATTTCATACGTATCATGCAAAATGTCAGCCGCACTCTCCATCTCTGTAGCTACATAAGGATCCTTTGCAACAGCCTCCTGAGTGTCGATGGGGTCATATGAACAAGTCACCCTACAAGATTGACACACATGGGTTCAAAGGCCACCACTTGAAGACTCCCCTGGATGGCATTGTAGAATAGGGATAGTATGATGGATGACACTCCGGTTTAAAGTGTTGATCACCTACAATGTCTCTACCTTCGCACTCTCCTTCATGACTGGAGGCATAACAATGTGCTCATGAGGCGGCCTAGTGAGAGCTCATCTCCCTTGTCGCGTAGGATCTGGTTGTGCACCGGGCCTATCTTGAGATGACCCCCCACCTCTCCCCTGGAAGTCCCTCATATCAAAATAATTTGGTATTTTTTTCAATATGAACTCACTGTATAGTTTCCTAAGAAAATATTGGGAGACTTCACAATTGTTGCACAGTCGGTCATCAAAGACCATGTACCACCTATCATAAAAACGGTTCCTAATCTCTTGGTGGTGACACCAATGAATTGGAAACCTCTTCGCATTGAGGCTAATATTTTGATTTGTGCGTGGGTCAGTGAATAATGAGCACAAATCACCTTTTGTAATTTTTAAATCCTTTACTTGTTTATATGATAGTTTATCTGCATAATATGCCCTAGCTGCTTGCCTCCTATCTTGCCATCCAATTATTTGTTTTCTAATTGAATCTACATTTTTTAACATATCTTTCAATGAATTTGTGAGGGTCATTCTTTTTGTGGTTGAACCATTTGGATCACTCAACCTACTAATAAAATCCTCAATCTATTTTTTGATGTTCTCAATCTCACTCATTAAATTTTGTTGAGTTCCATGAGGGTGTTGAGGGATTGGTGGAGGAGGTTGTTGTTGAGGTTGATTTTCTTGTTGAGGATTTTTTTCTTCAGGATTTGGTTGCTCTTCTTCTTGAGGATTTTTTGGGTTTGCAGGTTCATTTGCATCTCTTACAAATTCAAAAATTTATATATCAAATTTAACCTAAAACTAACAAAATCAACCTAAAACTAAGAAATTCAAAACAAACAACAAACAATACTTACCTCTCCCACCTCTTCGTCGTCGTGGCACCATCCTTGCAGAGAAATAGCAACTCTTGTTGAAGATTTGTGCCCAATACCTCCTCCTAGAACACGAGTGCGAAAGTTAGGGGTTTTGGCCACGGGCAGAAGAAGGAAATAGTCAAAGTGAAAATGAAGACTTTCACTTTTTATTTTGCTTTTAACATGCTATAATGTGACCGCATTATAACGTGCTCACGTTATAGCATTTTGAAACTTTTTTTTATAAAGTGGCCACGAAATTGCTACCCAACTTCATGCACCCGCCCCTTGGCAAGATGTCATTTGAGATCCTTTTATTATTTGATCATACAATGGTTTTGAAAAAAAATAAAAACCACTTTCAAGTGTGCAATCTTCTTGTTCATCAATCATGTCCTCATGGTTATCAACTACAGACGAATGTGTCATGTGTTCTTTGTCAATTGTATTTGCTTCTTCATTGAACTCTTCGACATTTTCTTCGTCTTGGCTCTCATAAAAGCTATCTTCCATGAACTCTTCTTCATTATTAATTATGTCACCATGGCATTGATCTGAAAATGTAGGTGCTATTTGTTCATCTTCACTTGCTTTATCACCAATGTATTCCTCATGAAGTGTATCTTCAAGAACATCCTCATCATTGCAGTCCTCATCCAAGATGTATGATTGATCTTTCATATCATCATCATCTTCCAAATCTGAATAATTGTCATTGGAAATCTTAATTTCACATGTTTCATTTGTTTGTTGCATTGTTTGATCATCCAATTCATTGTCAACAGTGTCCATATACCCTATCCCCTATATGGCATCAATAAATTTATTCACTTGGTCAAAGGCACATTGTTTTGATGACTCTGGCCAATAAACTAATTCAAGCTTCCATGCTTTTACAAACTGTGCAACAAACGTGGGTCTTGTAGGCCTACAATGAGAAGGTAATTGCATATAGATATTTGTCATCCTATTGTATAAAGATTTTTTATCTTCTCCTTCATATCTCCTTATGTCAAGAAATGCATCCAAAAGACTTTTGCTTCTTTCTTCAATATGTAGACGTTCATCATTTCTCTTCATAGATTGTTGATTCTGATACATACCTTGTTGCAGATTTTGACTAACATTTCCAAGTGAGCTGGAATTGTGTTGCACTTGACATTGATTATATTGATAATCTTGATAGCTTACCATCCTTTGTCCAGGAGGGACTAGATAAGCATTTTAAATTTTTTTATGGTTGTGGTGAATAAATGTTCTGTTGTGCATGATATGAATTGCCTCCATTGTGAAGATTTCCAATTGTATTATCAGTCACTTGTGGGGTCCAATGCTTGCTTGCATTTGTATATTCATTCTTATTGTATAATGGTATATTTTGTGGTGTATTTGGAACATACTTGACTCTCCATTGTAGCAGTTGTTGGTTCAATTGTAGTTGTTGTTTTCTCAATTCTTTCAACTCTCTTATTGAATGTTGCCTTTCAAAAAATTATTTTGTTCCAAACTGTCTATCCATTCTTCATCAAGATTTTTACCAGAGTTTCCATTCACTTTCTTAAAAGTGAGAAAAATGAAATTATTCTTGATTTTATCCCTAGCGGAATCACTTTTTCTCAAACTCTCCAATTATGAATCTTTCTTCAATGACTCTTTACGATGGTCTCTAACCAGATATAACTGAAATACTCCTCAGTAGAGTCGCCAAAATGTTAGGTGCATGACTCGAATGGGGAGTGCAAATGAAACAATTGTGAACCTTTGGTTGAAGACCAATTTCAAAACTTTATTGACTCTATGGATGGATAGGCTGGGACCAAATTTTCTGATGTGTGTTCCCTGGTAGAGTCACCAAACTGTTAGCTCTCAAAAACACAGGTTTGAACCATGAGAGGTTGCCAAGCTCTCACAATGTTTTTGGCTAATGTACAAGGTCAAATGATGAATTTGAACCTTCTTCTCTTCAAGTACTGCCAAACCTAGCCAGGTACTCCTATGTAAATGAAGCAGATAATTTGAATTGTATTTATTCCCTCAAGCAATCTATCCACAATGGCAATTGGGAGTGGATAAATGAATTCTTATTTTGGTATAGATTGTATACACAATATCAAGGTGAGATCTAATATGTTCAGTTAATAGATGTAAAAATAAAATGGATTACACTAAAAGATGAAATGGTATGAGACCAGTTCCATATTAGGTGTATGGAGTCTAATGAAAACCTAAGATGAGAGGCCTATACTTGGTAGAAATTCTAATTGATTGGCATATAAATATTAGTTTATAACTTGTATAAACATGTAGGACTGTAATTACCAGACTCTTCTTAATGATCCAAATGACACCTCTAGATTACTATAAAAAACCAAAAGGACTTAATCTTTTGCTTGAAAAGAACCAATTAATCAATCATACAGATACAACAAATGTGCACTGATAAATCGAATATATGCTTGATATATTAATTTAAATAATAGAGAAGTATCAAACTTGGAAACATTCTTCAATTAATTCAACAAACAATTAATACCAGTGTAATGCCACTAAATTAGAGATTTTTCATTGACTTCATCAAAATTTATACATGCATCTGAGTCTTTTGAAATGTAGACATTGTATCCTACTTGCTTCTTATTTTCTTCTACCTAATCTAAGATTCCTCATGTGATCTCATCTGGCATATATACATTGTATTTTCTAGGCTTGTGACCCTTCGTATCTATTGGTTGCATCTCTTCGATATTCTTCTTCTTTAGTAAAAACATTTAATTAATTGCCTTTGGCAATTAAATATTCTAGTCTTTGTCTTTGTGAAAATTTATTTAAAAAATCTCCTTTTGCTGGAAATTTTCACTTCACTTTTTTTTTTCATTTGTATCTTTAATATGCTCTTCGAGTAAAAATGTTTATCCGTTTATAACTCTCTGGTGAAAATTGACTCATTTACCTTTTCACATAAAAATATCCTTTAGGTAAAATAATTACCTAATTGATTAATTCTTCCATAAAATTATTTTTTTCCTCTAGTACAAACATTCTTACATCTTTGGAAAAAATCATATTTTTCAAAAATATTATTGCATGTTTTGATAGATTTTTTCATTCCATGATTTTATTTCATCGAAGATACCTTGAATATATTCAGCAAGATACTAAAGAGTCTTCCTAATATAATCTTTGTCTAATGTTCACCTAAAGAGATTAATCATCTTGTTTTACCGATATGCTCTTCTCTCCACGATGAATGTATATCTTCCTTAAATAAAAATGATCATCACCTTATAACTCCTTTCGTGAAAATATTTTATTTCTCAAAAATATTTCAAAACACATTTTATGTCATTATTCAAGCGCTCACTTAACACTTTTTAAACTAGAAAATTTAATACTTCCCAACTCATACCTCCATTGGCGTGAAATATGAAATCAGTGTGATTTTAAAAAACTTGTGTCGATCATGCATATCTCACCGATCCATTTTAGGGTTTTCGCCTGACTCTGGTGATGGCGTGAAGAATGTTAGGGTTGCCTGTAATTGCTTCCTTCATCTCAACCTTTGATTACGCTTTATATTGGGGCTCGACCTATCATATTATAAATACAATGCTTTCGATGGTGGAAATGCTCAATGACCACAAGAATATGAGGAACCAACAAAATTTTGTGGATTCTCTTTTAAAGTAGAAGTTTTCCCTTTTATATGTCTTTCTTTTAAACCCGTGACACCTCTGGTTGGCTCACTGATACATGATGTATGAACATGTATCCCCTCCAATAATCTATAGTTCCTATCCTAGGTTGAATTCTTCCTTAAATCTACGACCTTCTCTCTTGTTTGCCAACAAAGTATCTCTCTTGCTTACCAACAAAGTATAACTTCTTATCTAGCATGAAGCGACAAGTCTTTAAGAAATACTACAATCTCATATACTTGGCAGAGGCTTAGAATCTTCTCAAACATTGTATTTTTCTTCTATTACAACTTCATAGAATGCCAATTCTACTTTCACACCTTTCTACTCTTTGGTGTGCATCATGAAACAATAAAGCATTAGTCAAAAAATTATACTCAATGCCTTTATTAGCAAACCCACGAACTTAAGATGCCTCCTTCTAGCTGGAAACTCTTGGAAATATTATGCAGATAATGAGAGAATGTGTTTTTTGGGTTGAGAAGCCTGAGAAGATGTTCAAGCAAGCAGATGTTATAGGCCTCATTCAGGCCGTCATTATGTGAATATCCCAACTCTACAGACAACTCTTGTCTGACTGGCATATAGGAAGGAGGATCTTGCTATTTGTAAATGCCTTCTCTATAGTTTAAAATGCCATGCTTATGCCTCTATTGCAAATTCAAATGTAGATTCCAATACCATCATTCATATCATTTTCATATAGATACAAGAGTTTGAATTGATTTGATATCTAGAAAATTGTAGAGCATAAATTGATATGAATTTTCCACCATTCCAAATACTGCAACCTACAATATGACTTTGTATTTTATTTTTGGTTGTTATTATCCATGCTCTGATGTGTATCAATGTGCATCTTTATCATTGAAAACATAAATACCCTTTGGTTACCACACATCCTTCAACTCTTTTTCAAATATTGGTTTCATCCAATTTGATCACTTCAATCAAAATACTTCTTAAAGGTCTCATCCCCAAGATTAATTACTCTGATCACAACCCTAATTGATCATATTTCTTAATGCTTTATTTCTAAGGTGAAGCTTGCTTTTTGAATTTTTCATTATGACTGAAATGGGTCAGGTAGCCACTGGAATTGATTTAGAAAACTGGTCAAAAATTCTACTGGCATTTTTTGCAAACTGCCACTGTTCAATTGAGTTGAAACCTACCAACATGCTATTTTGTAAAAATATCAAACCACTTCTTGTGAAGCCACAACTTGGGGAATTGGTTCATTTGGGATCCATGAGCATGTAAGAAAATGGGTTTTTCATCAAACTTTTTTGTTTGTAAAATATCAAGTCTCCAATTTGATCCTTTGTGATAATTTTTTGGAAATGCAGATGTTCGATTTTGGCTCTGAAAAAATACCAAACGATGTCCAAACACCTTGAAAATTGGAATGGAGGTAGACTTTGGTGTAGCGAATCAAACGAACCAATTAGTTTGTTGTAATCATCATCCACTTTCTTAATATTTACCCTCAAAGTTGACCATTTTAACAAAATTTTCACTGTACTAATAGTAGATTTTCTTTAAAACCCTTCAACTTGTCACTTTGAAACTTTATCAAATCAGATCGTATGGAGCTGAAAATTGGCATGCATACTCACATATGGTAGATGAACACTCTTGCAAGACGGTTTTGCATGAAAATGAACAGATCTAAATTTATGATTTTTCAAAATATGCTCCTAGGACAGATTTTACAACTGAGTTTTTGAGTATTGTTATCAAACTTTTCATCATGGCACCTTCAAATTTTGCCAACATTTGAAGGTTCCAATAGTAAACTGTTAGGTCTCAAAAATGCAAGTTTGAATCACGAGAGGTTGCCAAGCTCTCACAACGTTTTTGGCTAACGCACAAGACCAATTAATGCAATTGAATCTTCTTCTCTTCAGGCTCTGCCAGACCTAGGCTGTAATACCTCTCCATTTTGGATATTTGGTTTGGTAGTGTTTTCTTTGTAATGCTTTGTTATGATCATGATGTGACTTTAGAACTTGGTTGCTTTTTTATTGCAATTGTTAAACGATGTGAAAGTTATATTTTGATGTAATGTTATTTTACTCTGATGTTAACTTTATGACATGCTTTGGATTAACTTAGAAGATATTTGATTTAATGATGTTTTATGTTGTTGATCATATCATTGATGTTAGATGCGTCAGTTAGTGATATTGTATTGGTGAAGGGGACGGGATTGTATCACTCACTTGTGAGCGCCTTACGATTCTGAGATTTCCTCTTCACGGTGTGTTTGATCATATTATATATATATTACACGTTCGACATGCTCTTTGTTGCAGGTTGACAGGTACATGACATCGACTCCACCTGGCTTCACAGGTTTGAGTGTGTCCATTGACCAACGGTAATCGATTGGGAGATAGTAGCTAGGTTTTATGTGCCAAGTCGTCACCCTAGTCATAGCGTTTTGTTAGGTTGTTGTCGGGTTAGTTGTTTTAATTTGGTTGTTTTCACCTTGAGTAATTATTTAATTGCAAATTAAATAGGTTATTAAATGTTAGGAGTAATTTAATTGATGATTAAATGTATTTAGTTGCAATGGTGAAACATTATTTATTTTATTGATTTATTTGATTTAATTAATAAAATAATTTTTAGTTTATTGATTGATTTGATTAATTAATAAAATTAGATTGAGTTTATTAATTAACTAGGTTAATGGTGATAAATTAAATGAAATAGCGATTTTGACATTATTGTATATTTAGATTCAAATTTAAATTGAAAATGGAAATCATATTGGATACTCAAAGTTAAATTAAAATAAATAAATAAATAAATGATAATGTGTTTTAATTTCACTTTTGAAAATTGTTGATAAAGTAAATTCTTTGCAAAATTTGTATTCTTTTGTTTCAATGAATTTTGAAAAATGCATGAGGTTTGAATTAGAAATTAGAAATTTATTTTAAATTTGAAAATGGGAATATCTTCCAAATGTTTTTAAAATATATTTAGTGAGTGGGATTTTTAGGGTTTGGCCAAAATTTGGGGAAACTCTATTTTAGCATCTCCATTTCATTTTGGTGGGGGGTGGCTTTTTGAATTTTGGTGGAGAGTTTTGGTGGCTTTGCTTGGAATGGGGAAGGAGATTGAAACCCTTTTTTGAGCTGGATTCTAAGGAAGAATTGGAAAACACCATTGTTGAAGGCTTCAAGCTTTGGAGAAAAAATTAAGTTCCTCTTTGTTCTTGCTTTGTTTCATTTTGAAATTAGATTAAATTCTCATGATGCTATTTGGAAATCTTTGAAATGTTGTTTAAATCCAATGAAACCCATGAGAAATTGTTTTGAAAACTTGCAAAATTGTTGAGATTTGGAAATGAAAACCAAAACTAGAATCAAACAATGGAAAAATGAAATAGAAACCCAAAAGAGATTTGTTGTCAAAATTGAAATCTAAACCCTATGGTTGTGTTAAAAAATTCATTGTTTTGGTTGCAAGATTTTGTTTGGCATTTACACAATAAGACCCACAAGTTTATTTAAAAATGTACTAGGGTTTCCATTTATTTAGTTTTTGGAAAATACCCCTGGTTTTTTGTGAAGTTCTCTATGGATATTTTGTGGGGGGTTATTTTTGTATTTTAAATGCAAATAAAATAAATTTTATTTTTATTTTAAGGGAGGCTGGGGAGGCCAACCCCTACCGCCACCCAATCGCCACCATTGTCGTGCCCCATGGGGGATGCACTGTGTGCGAAGCACACAGTCCCACCGCCGTGGGATGTAGACACTGTGTACAACGTACACAGGCCCGCCGCCTGTGGGAGGCGGACACTGTGTGCCGAGCACACAGGCCTGTCACCCATGGTGAACGGACTATGTGCGGAGCACACAGGCCCCGCCACCCATGGGGAGGCAGGGAAACGCGTGCCCTAACTAGGGTTCAATTTTTTCAAAAAGAAAATTTGATTCTTTCATGAAAATGTAAATTCATTTTTTAATATTATTTTAATATTATATATATAATATAATAATATATATATGTACTATATATATAATATATATATATTATATATATATGTTATATGTATATAAATATATATTAAATATTATTTTAATATTTATATAATAATTTATTTATGTATATATATTTTATATATATATACTTTTCTTAAATAAATTATTTAGTTTTGTTAAATTGTGGAATATCAAGGTGATTTAGATAATTTAATGATTAATTAAAAAGTTGATAATCCAATACCCTTATTTAGAAATTTCATTTTTGATTAGGTTGGATAATAGAGTATTAAAGTTTATTTAATTGGATTATAATGATAATACTTTTGTTAATTGAGACATTTAAATGATGATTAATTATTTTAATTAGGAATTGTTTTGAAATGATTATAGCAATAATATAGTTGAAATGGAATTCTCATTTTCATAAACCAATATCTTTACTTAGAGATTTCATTTTCGATTATCATGAATAATCAGTAAACCTTAGAATATAAAATAATGTTTTAGAGGTATATGTTAAAATGATGTTTTAATATTTAAAATAGGAACTTTGAGATGATTGTCTCATTTGTATAAGAGGGAATGAAATTGATGAATAATCAAACATTTTCATTTAAAATATTGATTTTTGATTAATTGTAGATTGATCAAGTAGAGCTAAATTATTGGTTTAAATTCTTTAATTTCGGCAATGTGATTTAAATATTTAAATATATAACAGGATATACATTGAGTATGTACTATTAAGTATATTTGTTGGAATGTAATTATATTCAAGTAGAGATAAGATTTAGTTGATTTATTTAATGCTGAGTTGAAATAAAGACTGATTTATTTGATCTAAATGTTTATTTATTAAAATGTTTTAATTATAGAATATAGGGGCAAAATTAAGAGTAAAGGAGGGACTTATTATTTAATCTAAATGTTTTGTTAATCAAGCGGTTTAATTTATAGTATATGATCGTGAAAATTAGAGATAATGAATGATTTATTTTAATCAGAGGAGTTTATTAAATTAAAATATTCTGATTATGCATATAAATATTAAACTTAGAAATAATCAATGATTTATTGAATCATATGAGATTGAGTTGATTGATTTATTGCTAAGTCGAAATAAAGAGTAATTTATTTAATCTAAATGTTTTATTAATCGAGTGGATATATTTACAATATATGATTGTGAGACTTAGAGTTAATGATTGGTTTAATTGTAATCCGATGATGGTATTTATTAAAATGTCTTGATTTTGGAATATGGTTGTGAAATTTAGAGTAAATGATCTATTTTTTTTAAAATATTTCAATGTCATGAAAAGAAATGGGTTTAATTGATTGGATAAATGCAAGTAATGAAAACTGTGATTGACTGGATTTAGGAAATCCAAACATTAGTTTATTTAACTATTTGAAATGCTTGTAGTGTTATAATGTTCATCCTCGATGTTGTGGAATTAGAGTAAATGTTTTGGAAGTCTTCCAGATAGAGGTTCGGTTGTTGGTATGGGTGGTCGTCATGTTAGTTGTCTTTTTTTTTTCCATGGAAAGTGTGTATAGTTATAGCATGTGGTTTCACCCAGTTTTCACGAACGGGGATGATTTGTGCCTCCTTGGGAATAAGAGAGGGTTATGTGGTTTGTACCTCCTTTGGAAGGAGTGGAGTTTGTATTATGTTTTTCCTCCAGTGTTGGAGAGGGTCTTGATCTTGTTGCCTCCAGTGTTGGAGTGAGTTTCTTGATTTGTTACCTCCTTGGATTGGAGAGGTCGTATTATCTAGTTACCTATTGTGGTTTTCACCGTGTGTTGTCTTAGAAGAGTGGCTTGCAATGGGGGCCGACGCACAAAGTGGTGTCAAGGATAACCCTTTGCAAGTTGGTTAATTCAGTGATAACTAAATAAACTTTTAGAAGCTTAGGTTGCATCAAACATTAAACAAGATTAATTATGCCTCGCTCATGGACCCAAGGGCTTGTCTAGACTTGGGATGAGACGAGAAGGCCTAGAATGGCAAGATCATCTATCTCATCTTCACAAGAGGTATTTGATTCCGCATGAGTAAGCATGGGTGTCGGGATTTCGGTAGAGGCCACCAGGATAACCCATGGTGGGGGCCGGAGCCTAGGAAGATTCCCAGAGGATATCCCTTGACAAGCTATGTGATGACACTCTTCCTAAGTCAACAATTTATACTTGGTCTTTGTGACACTCTTGATCTATTATATGTCTGGAAGCAATGTGACCTATGTCAGTGATGTGTGAGTTGTACTAGAGTTGTTGGTTTGACCATTCAGTTCATGTGATGTGGTACTTGTATTTATTTCATATCATTTTTGTGATGTCTATGTCTAGAGGTAGAAGGTATTGCCTAGGAATCCTTGTTACTATCTCCTAGCACGGCGGGTGAGCCTTCAGGTATCACATGGTTGGGTGGAACGTGCTCCTTAATCCGTTGGGTTGGCTTCTTTTTCATGTGGATGAGATTTCCAGTTGGAAAGCGCGTGGGATTCAGTTTCTTCTCATGCTTAATTCATTCAGTTGGTCTTGTATTTTATTACCCCTCATTTGTTATTGAGGTGGAATTTGTAATATGTAATCATACTTATTGGACTTACCTCATTCGGGGAATGAGTGTTGTAATCATGTTGTAAGTTATATTATTGGAATCAAGTGGTATCTCATATCCTTGGATGTAAATTATTATGAATGGAATGTATGTGAACTTTATTTGTTAAGTAATTATATGGTATGGTTTTAATTCATGTTCCATGTTTGGTTTAAGTAACACAGTCTCGCAACCTTAGGGGATTGGTTGGAAATGGTTAGTGAACTTGTATGTTAATTGTTCCTATTCAAAGAAATATATATATAGTTCGTTTGTTTAGTAAATTGCAACTTTTCCTAGGGTTGTGTGGCGGGGCATTACATAGGCAGGTATACCTATTCAAATGAGGCAAACTTAAACTGTGTGTTTCATATTTTAGCAATCTATCCACAATGGAAAATGGGAGTGGGATAGACGAAAGCTTAATAACTACTCCTATTGAAGTTTGGGATGTGAATGTTTGAATAAGATTTTATAAAATTCTAAAATGGAATTGGTATGACCAGTGCCTACTTTTTTTGGGCTAATGGAGTCAAGATTTGTATGATATGTGAGTCCTATTTCTCGATACAATTCAAATTGTTTGGAACTTTTATGAGTTTATGCCTGGCATAAATGTGCGAAGATGCAATTATCAAGTTCTTCTTATTGATCCAAATATCTTTTTCCAAATTACTATTATTAATTAAAAGACTTTAATCCTTCCTTGAAAGACCCAGTTAATTGAACCACAAGAGCAACAAGTGTGCTTTGATAAATTTAAAATATTCTTGATACATCAATTTAAATAATAGAGAAATGACAACCTTGGAGATAACTGGATACTATTTTTAATAAATTAAACAAACAACTGACACCATAATTGGATCACCAAATTTATGCATTCTTCTCCATTATATAATTTGAAAAGATTTTACAATATACAAAATGATGTTCTATTTCAGCAACAATTCACCCTATCCAACTACCTAACTCCTACTTCTATCCTCTTTATTTGATTTCTTCTAGTACATATATATTACATATTCAAGAGTTGTGATCCTTCGCTGCCTGTCAGTTGCAGCTCTTCATTATATTTTAATTAATTGCCTTCGACAAAATAAAATATTTTAAGATTCATTATCTTTGTCTCCTGTGAAAATTATTTCACTATAAACTTTAATTCCTTTGCTGGAAATCTCCACTTTTTTACCCAAAAATGTTTACCCGCTCTCATATCTCCTTTGGTGAAAAATTTCTTTATAGATTTTACCTGTTTTGCTCTCCTGGGTAAGACAATTGTCCACTTTTAAATTCCCTTTGCATTTACCTCCTCGGTGAAAATGTGAAATATTATAGTCATACTTTATTAATATTTTGTTTACGCTATGATCATATCCATTCACTATATCAGGGTAACATATGACATCAAGGAGACATATTTCATCTTACGTCGTTATCAGAGAGTCTCTCTGATGCAAATTGTTGTAGGAAGATTGTATCGTTGAGACCTCAAACCACTCTTGCAGATATCGGTGAGACCTCAAACCAATCTTGTCGATCGGTGAGACTTCGAACCACTCTTGCCGATTGGTATGACATACGAAGTTGGAAAGACATTTGAAAGTCATTTTGAAAGCTCCTATCTCCCTGATATGTTTCTTTTTGCTTTATCAGTGAGACAAAGTGAATTTCTTGCAGATAAAATTCCATCGGCGTGACATATATGCTCGAGCTAACTTGAAAATCTCACTCTAATAGAATTTTTCGTGCCGATCGGTGAGAATTCAAACCACTCTTGCAGATCAGTGAGACTATGGAACACTCTTGCAGATATCGGTGAGACCTCAAACCTGTCTCTCTGATGGAATTTTTCTTTGTTGCACAGTGACCAAAATGAGTTAGGTAGCCTCTGGAATTGTTTTGAAGAAATGATCAAATGATCTCCAAAAGCCATGAAATTTCACTAGTATGTTGAGTTATGATAGGGGAATGTGTTTGCAAAAAGGTTTGGCCTGAAGTCATCAGATTTGAAAGATATTGATTTTTTAAAGTAGCTCAATAAACTCTTTCTGAAACTACACTTATGAAAACTATCTGAAGCATTCCAACTTGTCATTTTGTAGAGATACCAAATCTAGTTTTGAGAAGCTATAACTTTGTAGATTACTTCATTTTGGATAGACAAATATGTGTGCAAGAGGATTTATTCCCAATTCACTTCTTTGATGTGTTACTAATTGTCAAAGTTGCTCCTGTGAGAATTTTTTGGAAATGCCAGTGCAAAATCAGTTTGGTTTTGGTTTTGAAAAAATACCAAATGACATCCAAACACCTTGAAAATTGGCATGGAGGTAGAATTTGGTGTAGAGAATCGAAGGAACCAATCAATTTGTTATGATCTTCATCCATTTTCTTAATATTTACCCTCAAATTCGACCATTTTAACAGAATTTTCACTATACTGACAACAGATTTTCTCAAAAACCCTTCAACTTGTCGCTTTCCAACTTTGTCAAATCAAATTGTATGAAGCTGAAAATTGGCATGCACACTCATATGTGGTACATAAACACGTCTGCAAAGTTATTTTTCTTGAAATTGTACTAATTTCATTGTGTTTTATCAAAGTGAGTCACTTAAGCAAATTTTTCAACTGAGTTTCTAAGTGTTGTATTTAAATTTTTGACATGGCATCTTCAAATTTTGCCAAAATTTGAAGGTTCCAACAAGTTGATCACCTTTATTTTTATGTATAAGTTGTTATCTACACTTCCTTTTTTGAAACCTTATTGTTGCATATATATCTATCTAATATGGAAGAGCATGCTCTAAGAGCCTTTTG
This sequence comes from Sequoia sempervirens, assembly GCA_007258455.2. Taxonomy (NCBI): domain Eukaryota; kingdom Viridiplantae; phylum Streptophyta; class Pinopsida; order Cupressales; family Cupressaceae; genus Sequoia; species Sequoia sempervirens. Next base: position 187,145,483 of record VDFB02058242.1, read on the forward strand.
TGTCCATAAAGAGCCTTCTTTAGTTTGTACACAAACTACAATTTATTTGAACATTGGAATCCTTCCATTTGTTCAATGTATAGTTCCTCTTCTAACTATCCATTCAAAAATGCAAATTTGGCATCCATCTGATATACCTTGAAATTCTTGAATGTTGACAAGGATAAAAACATTCTAATTGCTTCTAACCTTGCTACTCGAGCAAATGTTTCCTCAAAATCAATTATCTCCATTTGAGCATATTCTTTGTATACAAGTCCAACCTTGTTTCAGATCACTTTTCCATCTTCATTAAACTTATTTGTAAAGGTCCATTTTGTTCCAATGATATTTTTGTCTTTAGGTCTCAGAACCAACTCCCAAGTTTCATTTTTCTTAATCTAAGTTATTTCTTCCTCCATGACATCTAACCAACCTTTTTCTTTTCTTTCCTCTACATAAGAACTTGGATAAGTTTTGATAGTAAGGAAAAGTGTACCTATTCATTTGCTTTCTCAATTCTTCTATAGGTCTGAACTCAACTATCTTCATCTCCTATGATTTGATCTTCACAATGGTTCTTCTGAACATACCTAGCCAAAGTCTTTGTAACTATATTCTCTGAATCATTCTTTGAGTCTTCATCACTAGTTTGGATTAAATATTCATTATCTTCTTCATCTGGAGTCTCAATAGACTATATTGATCCATCAGTACTAGCATTGACACTTTCAACAATCCTTTTCAACCTCTTGTTATAATATTTGTATGTCTTGTTTGTCATAGAATAACCAAGAAAAATAACTTCATTAGATATATAATCAAACTTACCCAAATTTTCTTCATCCCTTTTGATGTAGCATTTACTTCTAAATATTTTAAAATTTTTGACTAAAGTTGATCTTCCTTCCATAGTTCATATGGTGTTTTGGCAGTCTTTGGTCTAATTTGAGCTCTGTTCAAAATGTAAATATTCTTTGAACCACTTCTCTCCAATACACATCTGAAAACTTTGCTTGAATTAAATTTTTTCTATCCATCTACCATGCACAAATCCACTCTATTGAATCAAAATTAGTTTAAGAAAAAATTGTTGCAGCCTCAAGGTCATAATTTTGGAAAAAACCTTATATAGTGTTCCAAAGGTTGATAGGTCTAAAGTTAAAAAAAGCAATTTTCACCCACCTTTATTAGGATAAAAATTCTAAATATAGAATTCAATTCCTTTAATACCCTTTCACTACCAAAGAACTCTCTGGAGGAAACAATAATATTATTACTAACAATGTCCCAATATATCAAGAAGAAAAAGTGTGGGAAGTCATCTAGGCTAGGAGTATTGTTACCTTCAAAGTATAAGGTGGAAACTTTGGGTTATTCCTCCATAATGGGCTTATTAATCTCTCTAATATCATTCTCATCAATCAATCTTAGAATCTCCTCAAGTAATCTACGCTAGGAGTTTCAATTTCATTACTTAAGCCAAATTTCTTTAAAACATTTCCTCCAAAAGTAATCCTCCTTAGATATACGATAGTGAAACTATATCAGAATCTCCTTCTCTTTAACATAAGATATTGATCCACACCTCTAAATTGGATATCTTCTTGAACCCTATCCAAATATAACTTGACTTCATCTTTTTTATTAAATCTATATCCAAATGTGGTCTTGTTCCAAACATTAATATTATTCTTCATATTGTCTAGTTTATGTTGTCTAATCTTCTCTAAGCTATGTATAATTGACACACATGTATCCCTATAAACCCCTATGGTGTTGGGCTAAGCTAGAATATCACTTAATTTTACGGATCCCGTCATCCTTTTTGGTAAATATACCACCAGATGGTGGTCCCTAAGCTACCATATCGATCCTTGATTTGTCAATAAAATAAATTACATTAAATATCCTAATGTTTAAATTTAAGTGACAAAAATAAATAGACTTGCTTTTTTCCATTCCATAAAATAAATTAGGAAAAAACTAACCAGTAGGAGGAATTTTCCACAACATGTCAAATTATGATATTGCTATGATGACTCAACCGTATAGTTTTACGAGTAAAAAGATGATAGAAAAGAGGGAAGAGATATTGTCTATTGAGCAATTAGTATTTGTTAGTATGTGGTGAATGATCATGCAAATAATGTACACTCATAATGTATCCTCGCCAAGGTTTGGGGGTGCAACCCCCAATTTTTTTCTCTTGTTAACTTGTCAAGGTTTTCTCGCTGCCACGTTAAATGAAAAAAATGACTTTGTAAAACCCTAATTCTAGAAGCTTCCTAAAAGCTTGTTATAAGTAGTTAGGATGTAAGTTGTGGTGTGTGTAATTTGCGAGATTGTAATATGTTTTACAGTAGATAATAAAATCATTGGGTGGCTGAGTTGTTGTGGATGTAGCCCATATTGGGTGAACCACATTAAATTTTTGTGTTGATCTCTTTTGTGTTATTATTCATTGTTATTTTTGGGTTATTTAATCTACATATAATTGTTAATGTTTACTACTTTGATCTGTCTGAACCCTAACAATATTGTCTAGTAGGGATGAAATACCATGTAGAGGTGTAGTTGGCAGCAAGAGTTTTAAGTAATACTCATTATAATTTTAACAATTTTGTAACTTTACAATGAGCTCCTAATTATATTACAAATGGTAGTTGCAACTAACATAGAATATTTCTTTCAAAGTTGTACCTTTTTCTAAAGAAAGGAATTCAAAAGAATGTATTAAATACCCATCAAATTCCATCCCCCAAATAAGTAAAGTTTATAGTTGAGAGTAATAAAATTTCTTTTCTTTGGGATTAAGTACATCATGTGTTAGCCACAAAAAAATGATAAATATATAATCTTTTTAAAATTTAAAAAAATTTGGAAAACAAACACATACATGTAGCCCTGCTTCATTGAAATTATGAGGAGAAAGACATTCTAGGGGGATAAATTTTCACATATGATTTGAATTTAATGTCATTCCTTTGATAGTTGTGCAATTCCTCCATTAATGAGAATAACTTGCAAACCATAAAATCCTTAACTTTATTTTGCATGGTTGGTATTATCTTACAAAGCGACGTGACATCTTTTAAAAAGCAACAATTATAGTCCAATGAACTTATTGAAGAGAAACCCAACATACCTCCAAACTCACTAAATTGTAATGAATGCTCATGATTCACCTGCTCTTGGTTTATGTTCATTTGTCTATCATGTTCAGATTTGAAAATACTTTTCATGGAAGTTTGATTTCAAATTCCATGTTAATTATAATATCATAGGTTGAGTTGGTGTTGCTATTAGCGGCCATGGAGATTCAATCAACTACACCACCACTTGGACAAATTTCACTCAGTCCTCTCAACCAATTTTTTTGGAAAAACACAGCCAATACAACAGAGATAGAATCAATTTCTACCTATCTATCATGGGTAGATTTGACTATTATTATGACAAATGCCAAAGGGGACTCAAAGAGGTTGTTGAGTGAACTGTTTGAAAAAATACCTTAAATAAATGTGGTCTCATGGTGATGGAATGTCGTGACAAGAAATGCCTCAAAGAAATGCGTTCTCATGGTGATGGAATGCCATGACAAGTAAATTACTATAAATAAATAATTCTTTTAATAGATCCCTTCCTGACCAGAATTTTAATAACAAGATCTGAGGAATTCCAAAGAACAAAAAAAGGTTTGTGAGATAATTACCACGTTTTTGAATAGAAGACTTATTATGGGGGTTTCTGTAGGAAATTACGTATCTTTTGTCTTGAATTGATAGGAGGTGCGGAATAAATTGTTTCCTTGGAAGGTTTAATACAAAAAATGAAATGGTTTGGTATTATTCACATCACTATAAACCATATCTAATTGTGATACCTGTTATGGTGGAGCTTTTCTTGATAAATACACCAAGCTATACTTGCTAAAAGATGCAATAAATATTGGATCTAAATGTACTATAATGAAGAACTAGAAAACTTAATTATTCTCACACCTTATGAGCTAGGATTTTAACAAACATTAATCTCAAACAATTCAAACATAGAAAATTTTAAAAGTTTTCAATTCAGATCTTATATTGAAACAGAGTCATCCCAACTTAACAAGGAAATCCAAAAGTATTCTTACCCAAAATAGGGCATCAAGAACTGTAATATATTAAATTTTTGGAGTTCACAATTAATTGAAGTGTGCAACACGTATGCAATTATTCTAAGCTTTCCATTGGTATCTTGCCATCTAAGACATTGAATATGTTTTTGAGTGTTAGTTGTTACAAGAGCAATGTTAGTTAAAAACTTAAATGTATAATTTCATAATCCTTATTCTCCAAATAGGGATCTCTATATTTTCTCAAAACCTATTCTCATTGTGTAATTCTTTCTAGAGTCTTATCACCTTAAGTACCCAAGTTCCTTAATCCTTGAGGTGAGAAGACTAGTAAAAGAGCATTCATATATTGGTACAAAAGGAATTAATCTATCAATAGATGCCACTTCCACAAAAATTTTAACCTCTCAACATATGGTGTACTCTAGAGGCTAAATATACTAGCATAGATATGTCTTATCATTGGATTTGACATGGGCCAAGAGTCATGCTAAAGACTTTGGGTGTTAATTCATATGTGTTGCATGTATTTGATTTGGTTGAATTTGAGAATTTTGTATGTGTACAATTTAACACTAAAAACACACTTAATTTTAACCTATATGTATTAAAAGTGTCCCACTCATATGTTTGATGTGGTAACATCAGTAACCATCAATCACTATCTCATTGCAAATTCTTTCCCCACCCATACTATAGGATGCAACTATAGGTGCAAACATACAACCTGTCCTGATATTATCAATTAATTTATAAATCTTCTAACACTGACAAGAGAAGAAGGATCTCACAAATTCTAAAAATGCATGAAAAAATTCATAGATCTAATATAGAAGGTTCCTCATAGGAAAAATATATTGTATAGATCAAAATTAACCCTAATCTAAAATATGCCTAAATGTATCTATGTGACTCTAGGTTTCAATCCTTATGTTTTGCATCCACATTATGTGATTATTATGAGAATTGTGGGTGCTAAAACATTCAATTTTACATACTCATGTACTAAATCCAAGTTATTTATCAATGTTGGCTCACTGGTATATTTGATCCTGGTGCATTGGAGAGGGTTGTGTTACTAGGAAGTTGATCCACCCATATTGTGCATTATAAATATGGGTGTAAATTAATTCCTTGCATTTAAGGACCTAGAAACCCATAGTGTCCCTAACAGTGATGATTCTCTCTCAATTTTCTCAAAACATCAATAAAAAAGAAACCCAAAATTAGCATAGAAGAACTATGCCAACATCGAAAGCCTCTTTATAACCAAAAAACAATATTCAAGATACATATTTACCCTAGGAATTTTATGCTTGAGATTGATTTAAGTGCAAGAGAGAAGAAAAAATATTTTGGGTTGAGTGATGTGCACCTATTTTTTGGTGTGTTTTGACCTTTGATGTTCACCTCCTTGTCTTGCCTTCACCTGTGCATAAAAATGACAAATTTTTTATGTCCACCTCCTCTCACCTTCACCTGTGCATGAAAATGACATAAATTTGTCATCTAAGAAAACTATCTACCAAAAAAAACCTAAAATTTAGCCTTAGTTTGAAGACCTTTCAAACAAAGGGGTTTTTTTTTTTTTTTTAAATGATGAAAATCACATTTGATTGCAGGGTACTTTATTCTAAGGCGCGTTATTTTGAAGGGGTCCACCTTCAAATGAACCCCCTTCATTTGAAGGGTAACCTTTTTTCAAAGGGGTTTTTCAAATTTTTCCAAGCCACAATGAATTTATTTTCACTAAAAAATTATAACCCACTACTGTGGGTTCACCCAATCATTGTTTTTTAGTGCTCTAGACACCTTTGAGGTGATGAGTACCTAGTTCCACGAGCCTTCAAAGCACTACCACTCCATGAAATCCTACTGCCTCAATGCATAGACATCATGATACTATGACTACCATTCATAAATGTTGCATCTAAATTCTTGAATGGAAGAACCAACCTGTATTGTTGAAAACCTCCATTGCAATGTTAGACATTATTATCTCCTTTTATCTCCTTGAAGGAAATGTTGTTAGGATACTCATACCATAGTAAGAAAAAAACATGCCCTTGTTGTCTTCAATACTCGAGAGCTCCAATCTTGACACCTCATACAATGAAAATCTCGCCTCTTCAAATTTGTGACATGACTTGCATTTTGTTTCATAGTAAGCACTGTGACTACTTAAAATAGGGATCTTGTCATTGAACCCTACCTACTATCACTAACTTGATACATTCTAGCATGATGGCTGTCAAAAGTGCTTGAATTTTTACAATAAACACTGGCTCTAATCTCTCAATTCTATGTTTGGAATTAATACCAATTAAAATGTATCATAGATGTAGAAGAGATAGTATGAAAATTAGTATGCCTATCATTTCCTATCTCCTTTGGTCAACTTCTTGATAATGTTCTCCAATGTTGCCTAGGCCATTAATGTTAGGAGATTGTCACAGTGTTTTCATGCATACAATACCTCTGCCTCCTCAAGCCTTAGCAAGCCCCCTTATGGCATATCCCTATGTCAATCATTAAAAAATAGTTCAGCATTTGATAGCCTTAACCTGGTGTTTATGTATCTTGCTTCCTATAGAGTTATTGTTTCTTTAAGACAATACCATGAAACATTTTCCTATAAACCTTCAAAGCACTACAGTACAACAAGATAACTTCCTCCTTAATGCATGGAGAAAAATATGATGGGATTGCCACAAACTAAGACTTGCATCAAACATCATTAAGAGTGTCTTGATTTCTTTCTATATTATGATGTTCCTACTCTTTGCATATAAATTTGCTATTGTTGAATGATTTGTCACTATCTTTCTACTCTTATGATTGTATTCATGCTTTATCTTGATGCATACTGTAATTTTTTTCCATTAAAATGACCCTAACTTAGGTTTTGATCACACTCATATTTTTGTAGATAAATTAGTCTCTTTTGTAATTCAATCAGTCCCTTTGGATTTTGAAAGATGAAAGAACACCCTTAAGATTTTATTGCTCAATATTACACAATCCCCTCAATGGAATTATTGCACAATCCCTTCATTGATTGTTTCTCATAGTAATGACTGTGTTTTTTGCATTTAATTGTCATACTTCCCTTAAAATTTTGCTGGTATCATCATAAATTGCTTCAAATTTATTTATTCCTAAAATAATATGTAATTTTGATGCACATGTTTAAACTATCTCACAACCTCCACATTTAGTGGATGAAGTCCATGTTTTCCATCAATAAGAAATATAGCCACGTAAGAACTCCCAAGTACATTTGTTGTTAATCTTGAAATTATTGCAAGAACACTTCTTGAAGTTGTTGTCGTCTCAAGACCTATTAAATAAAGTTTATTTCCCTACATTTGGCCTTCCAATGAGAACTATGGTTGGAAGCATCTTAAATTCAACCATGTCAAATTCAGGCATTGAATCAGATGAATCAAGATGTTAATAAATTGTCTTGTTATTTACATCATGAGGCATCCCTTCTATTTTTGCATCAAGAGCTACATTTTTACACTTAGGTCTTATGGAAGAACTCAAAAAATATTGGTTGTTGGCCTTTTTTGCTCAAACCTATTCCTCTATAAAGTGCACGACGATGTAGAAAAGGCTAAGCACCTTTTCCATGATAAGGTTCATAAATGCATAATGATTTCCCAATTCTTTCTAGCTCACCATCACCTCTTTCATGTAGCTCACCTTTTATTCTTTTAGCCCTCTTAGCATTGCTATAAACATCCTTTGTTTCTAGGACATTGTTTGCATCAAACTCATATGGGATTTCTGAAAGATGTTTCTCAGCTCTGAATAAAACACTCTTTCAAGTAGACTTTGATTTTTTACTCTTCCTTAATAGGTTTAGCTATGCTAGCATCTAATAATTGATGAGGAGTTAATGAAGCCTCAAGTTGAACTATATTATCACTATCTTTCATTTGTTTTATATATCGAATATCATACTACATCAATGGTGATTTATGACAAGACCTTTTTAGCCTCGGGCTTCTTGTTGTATTCTATTATAAAATCAGATTCGTCAATCTCCTTTTGAACTACTTCATCATTACTCATTTTCTATATGTTCATCAAAATATTCATTATTGTGCTCTTCCACTACTTTATTCATGCTTTTTCTCCTATCCTCACTCAATAACATGTATAGCACCTTTAACTCTGCTCTTCCCTAGTAATTGTTGCATATTTAAATTGGCGTATGTACTACTATCTTATTGCACCTAACATTTAACTTGACCTTTATTATTTTTCACTATCACATCCATCCCATAATATCATTGTCAATAACCCTCAAAAATTTGCTATCTCATGATACATAGATTTCAACTTCTCAAATAAAAAAGAACTAAACAAACATTTGGTAATGACTCAAAGCATATAAAAAAAATCAATGATAAAATTTTCTCAATATTTTTGAGTGACATGCCCTTGGTTTTAGGGACAAAAACAATGAAAAATGCCAAAGTGAAAATAACAATACACATAAATACCAAGAAACACATATAGGGACCAATGGCTTTCGTAAGTGTCAAGAAGGTTTCTTAAGCAATGAGGTTTGCAATCCATAAATAGATGATTGTGAATCCTCCTCCAATTCCCCTATAAGCCAAAGGGTATATTTATAAATTGACTACCTAGGGAACAATTACCATGCCTGGTGAAGAGGAGAAAATATAAGATGCCATTCCAAATATGGCTAGCCAACCAACCTTGTTGGGACAGCCAAGGGTGAACCATGCACTTTGAGAATGGTGAAGTTTATCACACATATGTTATGAAGTCTTGTTCTTCACAAGACAAGTTCCAAGCATATTGTGACCCTATAATGACTATTTTCCTTCACAAAATACATAACCCGTGTCAACACATTTAGTAAAATTCCAAGGTAGAATATTATTTTAATGAGCAAACACTGGACAAGCCAAAGCACTTTGGTTTCCATAATTCTCTACTGTGCACATCTCAAGAGAATTAAACTTTGCAAAGTGAAATAATCTAGTTAGCATTGCAAGCGACACAATAACACCACACAAACTGATAATGGCAAGTTTCCTCCTTCCAAATCTATCAATTATGCATATTCCCAATACAGTACCTAGTGCATTCAATCTAGATGTGATAAGTGATAATAACAAAGCCACCGTGTTGGAAGCAAATCCAACTAGTTGGACTATTTTTAGGTTGTAATACATATCAATGTTGATCCCTACAATTTTTTGCAAGACCACAAGTCCAGTTCTTGCAACCAAATTTGGTCTAAGTTCTAGAGATCTTAACAATGCTAAAATTTTGTTCTTTGATATTTTTTGATTCTTTTCCTCTAATTCAATGGCTTCTCTCATCACTGCAACCTAGTTTTTCGCCTCTTCTTTTAGATAAAGCTTCTCAAAGATCACCATAGACTCCTCAACTCTATTATTTTTACACAGTGCACGAGGAGATTTAGGCATAAATATAACCAAAAACAACTATAGTATAGAAGGTAATCCTACAACTCCAAGCATCCAACGCCATGTTCCTGGAACCCTTGTGAAAGCTAAATTGATGAGAAAGGACAAAAAATGGCCTCTCGTGATCATAAGATTATTGAGGTTGACCAAAGCTCCTTTGATCTTGGTGGGAGAGGACCCTAAAATATATAAAGGATAGCTAACAGAGGCTACTCCCACCCCTGCACCCACAAGTATTTTCCCAACTATCAAAATCCAAGGATTGGGTGATACACCCATTACAACTGCTCCTATTGCAAACACAATATTTGTAGCAACTATTTCCTTCTTTCATCCATAGAAATCATTGATATACCCTCCTATTGTCGATCCAATAATAGTTGCTACAATTTTTACACTCACTATAGTCTCCAACAAGAATGTGCTCTTGTTTACAACCTCAAAATCGTCTCAAATGTAGAGAGCAACACTAGATATCACTCTTATGTCATATCCAAAGAAAAGCCTCCCAACTCTAGTAGAGACTGCCAACTACAGAATATATGGATTCCTCACCATTAAAGACCAACATGTTGCAAATTCCTCCTTACTAGCAGTGCCAACCTTTGTAGCTAGTGCATATCAATATGTGTGTGCCCATGACACCTAGTCATAATGGATTCAAGTACTTTCAACTTTTTGTTGATGATCACACAAGGAAAATGTGGGTCTATTGTTTGTAAAGTAAATATGAAGCTTTTTCCTACTTCAAAGAGTTTTGGACTCTTGTGGATAAAGATACGAATCATCATATTTGTTTCCTTTTCTCTAATCGAGGGGGGAATACACCAGCATAGAATTCTCCACCTACTTGAAGGAAAATGGAATTCAGCATCAACTAACTGCAGCATACACACCTCAACAAAATGGTTTTGTTGAATGGATAAATTGCGTCATCATGGAGATGGTTTGTAGCACGTTGAAGAATTCTCATTTGGGACATGCTTATTGCGTTGAAGCTATCCACACAACAATTTATCTTCTGAATCGTGCACCAACCAAATTACTTGATGGCATCACACCAGAAGAAGCATGGACAAGGGTAGAGCCTTCCATCTCTCATCTTCATGTTTTTGGATGAGTCGAGTTCTTCATCCACATCATCACTTGCTACAAATAGTGCTACTATATTCAACATGGATGGCAAAAATGATGGGAATGTTGATAGTCAATCTAATTCAACACCCAAAAATGTCACAAGACCTAAGTGGTATATTAGTACCATTTGCAATTAAAAGCTAGATGGAGTCCTAAAAACTTCAAATTCAAGTCCAGGGACTTGCAACATGACTCACAATGAGGTAAATTTATCCTTGATGACTTTAGTTATTGATAATTTTGAACCATCTATTGTTTAGGAAGCACTAGAGTCAAAACCTTGGAAAGGGGCTATCAATGTAGAGCATCAATCCTTGATGAAAATTAACACTTTGAAGCTTGTTGATCTACCACCTGGTAAAAACAAAATTGGATGTAAATGGATATTCAAAACTAAATATAAAGCATATGGTTGTATAGATAAACATAAGGCTAGACTTGTAGCCAAGGGTCATGGCCAAAAAGAAGTGATAGACTATGAGGAAACATTTTCTTTGATAATTACACTAGTATTCTCTCTTGCATCAGTAAATAATAGGAACATAATCAATTATGCTCTGATACCATATCCTGTGTTACACTAATAGACAATAAAAAATTTAAAAAAATAAACAATATATCCTAGGTGGTGTACGAATGATGAAATATTCCAACAAAGTAGACTTGAATTTTATGTAAAATGAAAGGATAAAAATGCATGAACTTGGGAGTTATGGGCGGGTGCAAAAAGTTGGGGGCCCAAAAAGTGGCCAGTTTTTTAATTTTTTTTGAAAGGCTATAATGCGAGCGTGTTATAACGCACTCACATTATGGCTTGGTGTGATCGAGCCTATAACACACTCACATTATAATGTGAGTGCATTATAGTCTATTATAACAAAAAAATAAAATTGAATTCATTTCATTTATCTTTCATCTTTTCTTAGCTCGTGACCAACAAACCCTGTGATAGTGTGCTTGCATTCTAGAGAGGTAAAATCCTACAATTTCTTCATCAAATATTTGCAATTTCTTCGCCAGGATGCTGCCACATCAATGGGGAGGTTGAAGGAGTAAGCATTGATAAGTAGGAGGTTTCTTCCATAGCATGTCAAATTATGATATTGCTATCAGGATTCAACTGTGTAGTTTTTGAGTCAAACTCATTGACCCATGTTTCATGAGTAGTGGTTCACAAGAACCCATCTCTCGTGATAATGAATGGTCCACTTAGCACTCATTGTATATAGGTGATGCTCACAGAGGTGAAGCACTGGGCCATCTCAGGAGGTCACCCATCCCAGTATTGCTCTAGCTCAAGCGCGCTTAACCACAGAGTTTCCCCCAAGGTTAAGCCCACTTAGCTTGCAACCCCATTTGCAAAACCTTCAGCAAGTGTTATGCATTATGAACCATTCATTATAGAGCCCCTTTAGCTCATCAATTAATAAGTAGGAGGTTTCTTCCACAACGTGTCAAATTATGATATTGCTATTAGGATTCAACTGTGTATTTTTTGAGTCAAATTATGATATTGCATCACCTAGATGCAATGAGTGCTAAGTGGGCCATTCATTATCATGAGAGATGGGTTCTTGTGAACCACTATGAGATGGGTCATTTATTTAAATTATGATATTGAATCTAGTTTCATGATTAGTGGTTCACAAGAACCCATCTCTCATGCTAATGAATGGTCCACTTAGCATTCATTACATCTAGGTGACGCGATATCATAATTTGACTCGAAAACTACACAATTGAATCCTGATAGCAATATCATAATTTGACACGCTATGGAAGAAACCTCCTACTTATCAATTGATGAGCTAAAAGGGATCTATAATGAATGGTTCATAAGGAATAACACTTGCTGAAGTTTTTTCAAATGGGGTTGCAAGCTAAGTGGGTTTAACCTTGGGGGAAACTTTGTGGTTAAGCGCACTTGAGCTGGAGCAATATTGGGATGGGTGACCTCTCGAGATGGCCTAGTGCTTCACCTCTGTGAGCATCACCTAGATGCAATGAGTGCTAAGTGGACCCTTTATTAGCATGAGAGATGGGTTCTTGTGAACTACTACTCATGAAACATGGGTCAATGAGTTTGACTCAAAAACTACATGATTGAATCGTGATAGGAGTAAGCATTGTTTTTTTTTTTGTGAATTTGTTGTTAAATAGGTAAATTTATATTTTTTTTATGTTCATTTATTTAATTTACAGGAGTTGAAAATCAGCCAAAAATTCCTCCTCAAAATCCTTCTCCTTGTGAACAAGAACATGAACAAAATCTTGAACAACCATAGCAACAAATTCCAACAATTCCTCAACATCCTCATGAAACTCAACAAAATTTATTGGGGGAAATTGAACACAACAAAAAATAAATTGAGTTAATCACGAGGTTGAATGAGCCTATAAGTTTAACCTTGGAAAGAACCACGCTCACAAATTCACTTCAAGCCATGTTGACACATGTAGATGCAATTAGCAAGAAATTAAGTGGTTGGGTAGATAACAGGCGGGAGTGTAGGAATTTATATGCAGATAAATTATCATACAAACAAGTAAAAGATGAAAAAAATACAAAATATGATTTTTTCTCACTATTCACTAACCCACACATAAATTAAACTCTTGACCTTAATAGAAAGAGGTTTCCTATCCATTGGTGCAACCACCAAGGGATTAGGGACAATTTTTGGAAGAGGTGGTGGATGGTTATGCAACAATAAGAAGGTCCCCAAATATTTTGAGGAAACTTTACTACAAGTTTTTCCTCAATAAAATCCCCAACTATTTTGATGTGGGACTTTCAAGGGAGAGGTGGTGGGTCGATGCAAGATATACCAAGTGCACGTTAGGATCCTCAGCGGAAAGGAAGATGAGAACTCGCTAGGACAACTTATGAGCACGTTTTTATCCTTCCCATTGTGAAGGAGAGTGTTGAGGTGGACACTATATAGTCTATTATCTCTTTGACCTAAATTATCATCTAGTGTGTGAGTCCTATAGTACAACATTACCTAAGGGAGAGTTTGAGGGGTAGGGTTCCACCCCATTCTTTTCAGGTTTATGGGTCGGCCTGTACATATGACCCCATAGATATTCAAGAGGCTGGTGCACATGATACATTTGTAGCTACTCAGTTGGCGATGACATATGCCATGTTGACTGAGGATTTCGGCCTCGATACTCAAGTAAATGTTAGCATGTTCATTGAATTTAATTTATTAAATTTCATTTTTGAAATGCAAGATTAACTAATTTATTTTAATGATTGTAATAAAATTTCAGAGTCATAGTGTTGATAATGTTTACAATGGCCCTCCACCTATTTTTTACTCCATTTTATCTACTTTTGAGGTATGTAACTAGTCAAAAATTATAAATATTACATGTGAATAGAATTTGTGGTATTCTAATATCTAATTCTAAATGTTGAATACGTTAATATTGGAGGTTTCACAACAACACCTCCTAGTGGGAGTGGAGTACAAACCTTCGTGAAGGTAATAAAGTAAAGAGTTTACCTAATGAGTTATACTTAATAGATTTGTGTAGTTTATATTCATATCATTGATTACATTGCATTGCACATCTTTCAAACTCAAAGCATTACTTCACATTGAATAACTAATAACTATATGTTGATAGATGATAAAAACTCAATTACAATATAGTTTTTAAGAAAGTTAATATAAGTAGTGATGCAATTACTTCACGTAGCATAAGTAATAACTAGGAGCAACTACCAATTGCATTTTCTTGTCATGGAATTCCATGAGACCGTATTTTATTGAGGCATTTTTTCAAACAGTTCACCGCCTTGGCTATGTTGTGGATGCTTGGAAATAATCTATGAAAGCATAATAGTAAGCAATAGCATAGACAAGGAAAAGAGTTGTTTGAAAAAGTGCATCAAAAAAATGTGGTCTCATGATGTTTCCCATCACCATGAGACTTAATTTCTTTGAGGCATTTTTTCAAATAGCTCATCACCTTGTCTATGCTACCACATTTTCCATACATTTCTACCAAAGAATTTTATCAAATAGTTCACTTCCTTGCTGCTATGGTAAAAATCCTAAAATAGGTGCTTTCCAACAAACTGTGGATGCTTCAAAAAAATATATCAAAGCATACTAGTAAGCAATAGCATATACAAGACAGTGATTTGTTTGAAAAAATTCCTTGAAGAAATGTGGTCTCATGGTGATGTAATTACATTCCATCACCATGAGACCACATTTCTTTGAGGCATTTTTTCAAACAACTCACTTCCTTAAGAATAGAAACCAAGCCTTTAGTCAAAATTCCCCTCCAAATCCTTTTCAAGGTCCTCATCCTCATCGTCAATTTACCAATCCATGGAAGCTTCCACCTCTTATTCCACTTTTTTATATGCCCACCCTTCCCTCTTCATGTCATGATCCCCCTCCATCTCATAACCAAGACCACACTATACCATCCACCCCATCCCAACATAATACCATAGAGAAGGCAATGAACTCTTTGAAAAAATTCCTTAAAGAAATGTGGTCTCATGGTGGTGGAATGCCATGACACATTTTTTTTTCATGGCATTCCATCACCATGAAACCACACTTCTTTGAGGCATTTTTTCAAACAATTCACTACCTTCTCTATGCTACCACATTTATCGTACATGTCTACCAAAGCATTTTATCAAATGGTTCACCACCTTGTTGCTATGGATAAAAGTCTAAAATAGGTGCTTTCGAATAAGCTATGGATAGGGAAAATATTAAGCATGATAGTAAGAAACATATAGTTCAATAAGTACTCAAAATTTTGTTCATTATCTCATACATTATAAGCCATGACCTGCATCACTATTGTAGTTTTCATGAATGAATATTTTGTTTTATTTTTAGATGTTGGAAGTGGAAACACCTCCAAATTTTCATAGGGAAATGGAGCTTTGTGATTATTCTTTTATAGACTCCTTGATGCATCTCACGAGGGTATGAAACAGATTACTAAATTTCAAATTACATTCATTGTTATAGCTTTTAGATAGTGAAAAATCAAATGATTATTGATTCATAGTTTAATTTCCCTTTGGATGGTTTCAATAGGACTTTAGCATGCCACAACATGGGCATGTGAATATTTCCCTAGAGGAGAGTCATCATCTAGTGGCAGTAAGTGATTATTTTGTTAAATATGACATTTTTATAATGTAATTTCTATATATTAATGTCTTTACTTGTTATTCTAACAAATAAGGCTTGATGAGGAACTAAACCCTAAGAGTAGCACCAAGAGCACCCCTCGAACTTAGAGTAAATGAGCGACAGACACATCGCCATCCAGTAGACAAGTAAATGGAAATAATTTGTTTTGAGATCTTGGAGGGCAATGACTTTTGATTTCAGGGTCCTTTGTTGTATGCCTATATGGTATTTTTGGACATATTTTATATTGCACATATTTGACATTGTATGTGTATATGACATTCTTGTAAGCCTATATGGCTATTTTGTATATATTTTATACTTATATCGACATATATTGATGTATGCCTACATGGCTATTTGGTCAATACAAATCTTTTTTATTGATGGTGTCCATCTTTGCATTATAAATCCATGCTTCAATAGGTATGAGTTATGTGTATTCAAGTGTATCTCTTACAACTTCTGTGTATACTTTGTTACTTACATGTATTCCAATGTATACTTTGCGACTTACATTTTTTCATGTGTATACCTTGTATTCATGCATATACTTTGTATTAATGCGTATACTATGTATTAATGTGTATACTTCAAATCTTACGTGTATTTGAGTACTTGTGCTTCACTTATTCACATGTATACTTATTAATTGGTTAGCCCTAGCATTGCTCATTGCTTTCATTCATGTTTTGTCTTGAATATTTATTAATTGATGCTAAACAACTTTATTAGTTGATGCTAAACAACTTCAATATTTCCAAAAATGATTCACTAACGACTTATCATTTACTTATTTGCTAATTCAATATGGAATCCAAGGAAGAATTTAAAAGGGATAAAGCTAGGAGGAGAGGGAAGATAGATATTTATAGTGTAACATATTGTACCTTCTCTATACAAATCTCTAATGGCTCTTGTATGCTTTGCTATTCTATTTTTCTACTTTTCATATCCCATTTTCATAGGTGGATCATCACTTCTCTCAAATTTTTTCCTTCTCCTCTTCTAGGTCTTCACCTCCTCCTCTTCTAGGTCCTCACCTCCACTTGTATTCTAAAATAAGCTCTATTTTGTGGTGGGCACCTACTAATATTCAAAGGATTCATTAGTTTTTCCCTTAGTTGTCTTGGGTGATTTTATTATTTCTTGGCTGGTTACAATGTATTTGATAGTTAATTTTGTGGAGATAGAACCTCTCATTCTTTGTAGTAGGACATTTTAGGTAGATTCCTCTTCAATAAGAGCTAGAGTTAATTGTTTCTTTTGTTTTCTTTGAAATACTCATTGGAGTGGGGTTAGGATATGAAATATATGGTTGAGTAGATGCATAGGTTGTGAATTGTTCTAGCACCAAATCTACCTATGTAATTAGCTACTTGGTTTGGAAACTTGGAGGTTTTGATTTTTACTCCTTTTTCATCACCAAATGATATTATTGTTATTTCTTCTAGAATGTTTGATATGATTGTGAAGGAGTAGGAATAGGGGTTGTAATATCTCATGTATCAACATATATTTATATCTCTTCTTCGGGCTATTTTTAGCTTCTACTTATGGTCGAGGCTATAGTGTGAACTTATTAACATCATTGTTCTTGATTCTCTTTAGATAGGTCATAAGCCACCATGTGGGCTCATATTTCAATTGACTGATGATTATGTTTAGCTATAAATATTTCTATTTTTTTCTAGAATCTTGAAAAATTCCCTCTTTACAACAACCATATTGTTGTAAGGGAAAGGAAGATAATTAAAAATTGTCTTTCCCTCGCTAGAATTTAGGATGATCATACAAGATTTTAAGCATCATGTAGCCTTCTCATTTGTGATTAGAGCCATAATATGAATAAGAAAGTTACCTAAATACTAATATTAATAATAATTAATTCAATGTAAGTATGATATCCACATAGTAATTGGATCATAATCCCTTCAAGAATGAAAAGGTTTAGGCTTTCCTCAACAATTTTGACACCTAGATGTTTTACCTCTTTCATGCAATCATATGCTTTTGGTGTGGAAAACTCAGACTTGTCAACTATCATGTGAATCTTTCTCTTTTTCTTTATTTTGCATGCCATCATAAGGGGTCAAGCTAGTTGAATGTAATCCAGATGTGCATAGATAGCAGGTAAATCAATAAAATTACCATCAAATATCAGTTTCCAATACCTCTCTTGGATGACATGATGGATGTGCTTGGAAGGGATAAATATTTT
Organism: Sequoia sempervirens; assembly: GCA_007258455.2. Lineage (NCBI taxonomy): Eukaryota > Viridiplantae > Streptophyta > Pinopsida > Cupressales > Cupressaceae > Sequoia > Sequoia sempervirens. Next base: position 187,163,594 of record VDFB02058242.1, read on the forward strand.
AGTAAAATTGATTTGAGTGGATACCACCAGATTCGGATTCAAGAAGGGGATGAATGGAAAACTTCCTTCAAGACTAGAGATAGACTATATGAGTGGATGGTGATGCAATTTGGGTTGTCTAATGCACCTAGTACTTTCATGAGACTGATGAATACTATGTTGCGATCTTGCATTGGTAAGTTTTTTGTTATTTATTTTGATGACATTCTAATTTTCAATAAAATCAAAGAGGAAAATTTGTAACATTTGAGGGTCATATTGGATGTGTTGAGAAAAGAGAAGATTTATGCAAACTTGAAGAAGTGTAAGTTTATGCAAAAAAATTGGTATTCTTGGGATCTAGCGTCTCTTTAGAAGGTGGACCAAGATGGATTCATAAAATATTAGAGAAATTTTGGAGTGACCTAGTTCTAGGAGCATAATAGAGGTAAGAAGTTTTCATGGATTTTCCACATTCTAATGAAAATTTATTCGCAATTTTAGCAGGATTGTAGCACCCATAACAGATTGCACCAAAGGAAGGGAATTCATGTGGACCAATGAAGCTGAGGAAATTTTTAAGTTTCTAGAGAAGAAAGTAACTAAAGATCCCATACTAGAATTACTAGATTTTGATAAAGTGTTTGAAGTAGATTGTGACACCTCACATGTAGGCATTGGAGCTGTCCTTAGCCAAGAAGGCAAACCAATATCCTTTTTTAGTGAGAAGAGAAATTAGGTAAGGAAGAACTATTCCACATATGATGTAGAGTTTTATGCCATTATGCAAGAATTATGACATTGGAGGAATTACTTAGTGCCAAAGGAGTTTGTGTTATTTACTAATCACATTGCATTAAAATACCTGAATACTCAAAAGAAATTGAACAGTAGACATGCAAAATGGGTCTCTTTCTTACAAGGCTACACATTTGTTTTGAAGCATAAGTTAGGAAGGCAGAATCAGGTTGCAGATGCTTTGAGTAGGCATATTGTTCTTCTAACAATAATGGAAAATGAGGAAATTGGGTTTGATGCAATCAAAGATTTATATGACTTTGATAATGATTTTTGGGAGACTGTAGAATAGTTGAAGAATCCAATTGGCGGAAACATGGATGATATTCATGGTGAATATCTTATGTAGGATGACTACATCTTCAAAGGAAAAAAACTATGCAATCTAATTGGCTATATGAGAGAATATATGATCAAAGAGTTTCATAGTGGTGGCTTGGCTGGGAATTTTGGAAAGGATAAAACAATAGCCTTAATAGAAGATAAATATTGGCATAAGATGAAAAGAGACATAACCAAGTATGTGGAAATGTGTAGGACTTGTCAAATGGCTAAAGGAAACTCAGAGAATATAGATTTTTATATGCTATTATTAGTACCCACAGAACCATGGATAGATTTAAGCATGGACCTTGAGTTGGGATTTGCAAACAAACATAGAGGTAATGATTCCATTTTTGTAGTTGTTGATAGGTTCTCTAAGATGGCCCATTTCATTGCTTGCAAGAAAAATAGTGATGCAACAAAGGTGGTAGAGTTGTTTTTTTATAGAAATTGTTAGATTGCATGGTGTACCAAAAACCATTACCTTTGATAGGGATGCCATGTTTTTGAGCCACTTTTGGAGAAATTTATGGAAGAAGATGGGGACTAAGATATATTTCAGTAGTGCCTATCACCCCCAAACAGATGGGAAAACAAAGGTTTTCAACTGGAGTTTGGGAAACTTATTAAGGTACATTTTTGGAGAGAAGCCCAAATAGTGGGATTTGACATTAACCCAAGAGAAATTTTCCTACAATAGTTCCATGAATAGATCAATAGGTAAATCACCATTTCAAGTTGTTTATTGCAGGAATTCTAAGGGTTTTTTAGATTTGGTGTCGCTACCACTTGGAGATAACACTAGTGATGATGGGGAAGCATTTGCAAAATGCCTTCAATAGTTATAGACAGAGGTAAGGAAGAAGTTGGAAGCAAGTAACGAGAGGTACAAAACTATACCAAATGATAGTTGGTGATATCAAGTCTTTAATGAAGGTGATCTAGTGATTGTTCATTTGCGAGGAGAGTGGTTTCCTACAAGAACATGCCACAAGTTGAAGTATAAGAAAATTGGACTTTGTAAGATTCTCAAGAAAATCAATGACAATGCTTATGAGGTAGATTTTCCAACTGATCTAGATATTTCCCCTATGCTTAATGTTTTTTATTTGTATACCTTTCATGGTGAAGATCATGATGATGACATTGAAAATGAAGTGGATTGGAAACAAACAATTTTGAGTAAGAAATGAGACAAGATTGCCCAGATTTTAGATAAGAAGACCACTCATACTCGACAAGGAGAATATAATAAATACTTGGTCCAGTGGGAAGGATTATCACTAGCAGAGAGCACATGGATTACAAAATGGGATTTTTAGAATTTGGATCCAATAAAATGGCAATAGTTTGAGAACAGGAACTTGTAGGAGCTACATTTTTTCAACTAGAGGAGAATGATGTAGGGACTTCCTGAGCTCATAAATTTTGAGGCAGTTATCTATTTAGGCTTAAATTTTATGTGGAGAAGCATCTCAAAGAGTTCTAAAAGACACCAATGAATCCATTTTATTGGACCAATTCTCAACACATTTCTAGAGTCAAATTCCTTCATCTAAGGCCTCAAAATGGGCCTTTAGTGTTTTTTTCAAGTTTTCTAAGTTTTTAATTTTCAAATATTTTTTCATTTATGCATGTAATATATGTAGCGAGTTGATGGATAGAGTAATTCAAGTTAGATTTTAATAATAAGAAAATTTCATAGTCATTCGAATAGATATGTAAATTACCAAAAATGGCAAATTTGGAATCTTGTAAAAATCTACCAAAAAAGGTAATTTCATATGGTAGTTGAAATAGGAGTTTTTTCTCATTGTAGCAAGAGGATAGAGGCAGAGGAATAAAAGATAGTTAATCCAAATTCTCATTCTTTATGTGTTTTGTTACTTTTATTATTAATAGTGAACATATTATAGTAAATTGGCTACATCACTAAAATATAAATTCTCTTTATTTTTCTTTCTATCTATTATTTGTTCTCTATTTTTATTGTTCTTTGACATCATATATCTTTCTATTTCTATCCAATTGTCTTTTTTGTTTCCATTTTTTCTTCTCTCACTAAAACATAAGTTTTCTCATTCTTTTTTATTTTTATCTACTAGCATATATAATTTAATATTAACCTATATAGTATACACTGAGATTTATCATTTTTGAGTACATTTTTGTGATTTTCTCTTTTTATTTTTAAATACTTTTTTTAATTTAAAACAATACACCTAGAAATGATATATCTTGGCATATATTATATAGAACAATATTAAGGTATATTTGCTAGTTTTCAATCACAAACACAGTCAATAATATTATATTATATTTTAATTAAGGTTTAATATATTATAATTATAGGTTATATTAAATGGTAATATTAAATTATAATATATTATAAATAATATTACTATTATATTTTTAATTTTATATTATTAACAATATTTCATATATTGATATTATATTATTATTAAGGTTCATATATTTAAGCTTATAAGGTTAATATATTATTAACCTATATC
>VDFB02058242.1:187167307-187195776 GCA_007258455.2 Sequoia sempervirens
AAAATCCATGTCCTTTCTTTTGGTTTGTGACCATGCTTCAACCATGTGAGACTTCTACAAGTTGAGGGATAATGCAAGATGGTAATGAAACTAAACTACGTTTTTGGATTTTCTTGAATTTTGGAATATGAGGATGCAAGGTGATAATGATCAAAGGATGAAGCTAATAAATGCTAAAGGATGCTAAAGGTTGATTAATGGTCAAATATGATGATAAGGTGATTAAATGATTGCTAAATTAATGATCAAGGTAATAGTGCAACTAAGGTTATGATGAAAGCAAGCTATGTTTTTGGTATTTTTGGGATAAGGATGCAAAGTGAAATATAGGTTAAGGATCAAAGCTTGGCAAGATGCTAATTAAATTTGTGATCAAAGGGATGTACTATGGATCTAAATGAGGTCAAGCTAACACAAATGAATCCTAAAATTTCAAACAAAGGATGGAAATCAAGCTAATGTGAACCCAAGGTAACCATTCTAAGTGTCATTGACCTTTGTGGTAAGCAAGAGGATAATTTTGACAAGGTTGAGTCAAGGCTAGGATAGAAGATTAAGACTCAAATGTGATAAAGGTGATAATATGAAGGGTAATGGGCAATGGCAAATAGAATATGTAACCAAGCATTTCCCAAAAGCTTAATGGTCTTCCTATGTTCAAAATCTAAAGGTCTAAATGCAACCTAAGGATCAAATTTTAATCTATGCAATGCAAAGGGTGGATGGAGGTAAACTATAATGTAATTTTTCCCTAAATGGAAATGATAGCATGAACTGGTAAAGCTTGCAAGTCTATGGTTTGACAGTGAAAGGTCATTGTAAAATGAGTTGATCAGATTTTGGACAAATATTTTGAAAGTTTTTTTTTATTAGACAATTGTGGCTCTTTTTTCTACAAACATGTTTTAGAATGGTAGACGTGGCTCTATTTTTTGCAAATGTGTTTTAGGATGAAAGATGTGGTTTTCTAGTTATTAGTTGCGGCTCAGAATATTAGTTGCGGCTTTGTTTTTTGTAAATGTGGTTTAGTCAGATAGTTTTTCCAGTTATAATTGTGGTGCAAGTTGTTAGTTCTAGCTTTGTTTGTGATAGTTGCGATTCATAGAGAGTTGATTTTGATAGTTCAATGGTTTATGTTCTTTTTTTTTAGTATATTTTGACTATTTTTGATGAAGTTTGATTAGAAAACACAACAAACAATATCAAGCACTTTTTTTGATTTGGTTTTGGATGTGAAAATGTTTGATTTCAAAATAAAAAACACATAGAAAATGATGCACAAGCCCTATGGTTGGAAAGGAAACCATTGGTTGATATCCCCACTTGGATTTCTCCAGCCACTTAAACAAGGTAGACAACTGGAGACTTGGTGGCATTGGCTCCCCTCCACAACACTCACTTCTTAGGCTCACCAAGTCTTAATCCCCCCAATGGAAGAATTCTTGTCTCTATGCAAGCTTAGTGAAGACATGGGGCACCTTCAGAGGTTCGACCTCCTATGATCAACGAGTTTATAAAAGGGTTTTTGGAAACTAACACAAATTGGATCTTAGTAAGGGAATCCATTCAAAGTGGCCATACATGCGACCATATTAGCTCAAGACTATGGTGAGTCAAGAGGCCTATTAGTCCTTTCCCTAAGGAAGGATTTTCACATAGCTCATAGGGCTACTGAGGGAAATACTTGTTGGTATGACACATCCACACCCATTGCTAGCTGAATTTCATCAAAAAACACATTTATTTATAGTGGCTTGGAAGAGCTTGGCCTTAGCTTTGTTACCACTTGGGTCATTCCTACCTTTCAAAGTGAGGTGGAAGGCCCTCTAATAAAAGGTAAAGAACAATGACGAAATACATGTATTTATGATCATCCCAAATTGCACGAAGCACAAGGAGAGAGCATACTTTGTGCCTTTTCCTCACACTCACATGGGGTTTATTTTAAGCACCAAATACAAATATGTGGTGTGATCCTACAAATTCCAAAGAGGTTCTTTTGGTTACTAAAAATTTCCAAGCAGCATGAGAGGAGAGCATACACACTTTCTAAGACACTTGAAAAGCACCAAACATGAAAGACACTGGTTAATTTTAAGCCTTGCTTATTATTTAAAGACGCTTGGATTCATTTTATGCCCATGACGTGAAATGGAAATTCGTTTTAATATCCATGAGTGAAAAATGTAGAATGTTGTTCTTTTGAAACCTTGTGAGTGAGAAATGCAAATTCTTTTTAACCTTATGATCCTGATCCAACTTGTAGTTGGAAAACAAACAAAAAAAAAACTTAAAACTAAAATGAAAGAGCTTGATTTTTTTGTTGTTTCAAAAGAAACAGTTTTTGGGAGCTCTAATCCAAAGTCACACACTAAAAAAAAGTTAGTAACAAAAAACCCTACTCTACTTGAAAAAAAGGAAATTAAAGGCAAACAAGAAACTAGAAATTTATACTGGACATAAACCAAGCAAAAAATCATTGTATTTTTAGTTAACTCCTACTAATGTACTTTTGGAATAAAAGTTTGATTGCATTACTTCAAATGTGAAGAATTTTGTTTTCTGCTTATAATACATTCATTGAGAGTTGTAGTAGAAAGCTTCTTATGTTGAAACACATCCTGTAAACTTGATTTAAGCTACATTTAGGAGGCTTCATGGATTTTTTGTGATTTATATAGCTTTCGTTTTGATAGTAAATGACATCAGATTCTTTCTAAAACTGAAATGATTTATTAATTATGGTTTTATGATGATTAAATGTTTTATTTAGAAGGGTTTAATATGTGGCATTTTTATGTGCATGAAGAATAGATTATGATGCAAAATTTGGGTATGGATGGTTTAGGAAAACTTTGATTGCTATCAATGACATAACCAAGTTGGAGAGTACCTTGAGCTGGTTTGAAACACTTCCAATTTTTTTCACTAGGAAGTAGAACCTTAGTATAGGAATAGAAATGTTGATGGACAAAGAAAATCATAAATGTGTTGGTCCAATTTCAGATCCAATTTGAGGTCGTGAATATTGTACAGAGAAAGTTCCTACATTCTAAAGATAAAATCATAAATCTATTGGTCCATTTGGAGATCCAATTTGAGGTCATGAAGCTCCAATAGAGAAAGTTCCTACATTCTAAAGATAAAATAATAAATCTACTTGGTCCAATTTGCAGTCCAATTGAAAGGATTTTTCTTTTTAATTATAATTTCTAACATTTGGCTTGATACAAATTGTTACTTTAGAATTATGGTATTGCTTTTCTTCTAACGTTTTCAACCCTCATTTCAAGGAAGAGCTTCGAAGATGGTTCCTTTAGATGGAGGCTACACTTTTCCGCTATAGGTTCCATCTAGAAGCACCAAAAGCTCAGGCACTGTCGTACTCAGAGCAAAAGTAGGAGTAATACAATGACGAGATACTCATTTTTGGAGATTTGGATAAGAACTTTAAATGTTTGGCTATGTGCACAGATAATTTTCATGGAGTGCAAACTTCCTTACAAAGCAATTACAATAGTAGAGTTTGAGGTGAATTGCACCTGCTATTTATGTTGATATGGATATGTTCTAACCTATAGTTAATTGTTGTAGAATAACATATATGCTAAATAATTCATATATCATTGTTTCTAATTCAAAATTTCCATACCTTATTTTAGGAGAAAATCATAGGGGGAGTCTATACATAAGACACCATTGTTTCAAATTCAAAATTGTTGCTTCTTTCACAATTGTTTGCTTCATTTATTTGATCTAAGATAGCCTACTATATAGAAGATTCTCTCAAAATCAAAGTAAAATCCTTTATTCCAAGAAGAATATTCAAAATATTCCCATCATAACAATGAACAAAACATTAGTCATTAACTTGAACTTTGCAAGAGTTTCATCAAATTCTACTTTTTCACTCTCTTTTCCATTCTGAATTTTATTCCCAATTTCATCCATGTAGAACTTCCTCAGCCTGTAGATCTTGCTGTTAGCCATAAATTTATAAAGTTTCAAGGATAGCTTTGAGCTTTTACCCAAGCAAAGATTGATAAAATTCAGCCTTACCAGATACAATGTGTATAAAATCTCTTTGAAGTTATTTTGGAAAGAGTTCCTGAGGGTATAATGCGCAGTTTTGAATTAACCTTTTTGCATGAATTCCATATCTTTGGTTGGCTATTTCAAGCTTGATGACCTTCATCAAGAATGAGCAGACCTGGGCTCTCTAAAAATAGTTTTCCAATATGCTTAGCCTCTTCAGTAAGGCTCACATTTGTCTCACAAGTTAGGTATACAAAAATAATGTAGCTAATAACAAGCACAATTTTATTCTATGCTACCCACTTGTGAGATAAATGTGAGCCTTCATGAAGAGGCTAAGCATTTTCTAGAATAAATTCAAAGAGCTTTTCAACACATTGTATCTGGTAAGGCCGAATTTTTTCAATTGTTGCTTGGGTAAAAACTCAAAGCTATCCTCAACACCTGGTAAAGTTATGGCTAACAAAAGGATCTATGGGCTAAGGAAGTTCTTCATGGATGAAATTGGGAATAAAATTTAGAATGGAAAGGAGAGTGGAAAAGTAGAATTTGATGAAACTCTTGCAAAATTTAGGTTAATGATTGATGCTTTTGTTCATTGTTATGATGGAAAGATTTTGAACAGTCTTCCCAGAATAAAGGATTTTATTGTGATTTTGAGAGTATATTCTATATAGTAGGCTGTCTTAGATCAAATAAATGAAGCAAACAATTGTGAAAGAGACAACAATTTTGAATTTGAAACAATGGTGTCATATGTATAGACTCCCCTTGTGATTTTATCCTAGAATAAGGTATAGCAATTTTGAATTAGAAACAATGGCATATGAACAACTATTTAGCCTATATTTTATGCTACAATGATTAACTAAATGTTAGAACATATCCATATCAGCATAAAATAGTAGGTGCAATTCACCTCAAACTTTGCTATGATAATTTCTTTGTAAGGAATTTTGAACTCCATGAACATTATCTATGCACATCAATATGTTGGTTATTATCTTGATCTCCTTTGTGATGAAAAGAATAGTGAAGTTCATTGCATAAATCATGACCATTTTCTAGTGCTATGATCCGGTGCTCTTTTACTTCTTACTCACCGTGTTCTCAATCACCATGTGCAAATGACTTAGAGGACAAATATTTGTCACCATTTGATAGTAACTTTCATTGTTTTTAGACTATTTTTTATGATTCAATCACTATTTGACAGTGTTCTTCCTTTCTTAGTCCTATAGGACATATGATAATTCATAGTTTGCAACTCTCTAAAAATGATATTCCTTTTAGTGATATCAGTCACCTAATTCAATGTGTTATCTTCTTCATTTCTCAGTGCTAACAATGCCTACATAGTGTTTTCTCAGTAATAGTTACATCGCTCCTTAATTTGAAGATATTATGTTGCTTAGACAATAATGTTTCAGTGAATTCATATTTTGTCTTGCAAACATCTTGTTGCACTTGTATATTTTTGTTGTGCATAATGTGTAGTCAAGATTCCTTCAAATGGAGCTCTTTTGTAGAGGCAATAGTATAACAGTGTCAATAAAATAACAGTGTTAGTGAGAGGTATGATAGTAGATACACTGAGAATGGAAGGTATAATGTTTTGACTATAAAGAATCATTTATCTGCTCAAATATTGACACAAGTTTCCCTAATACATAAGATAGTGTATAATGTACTCTATTCCATGGTATCCACCTAATTCAATACCACCCAAAGAAGCAATGATTAAGAGTATACGTGCCCTATATTTTGCAACCCAAATGTGTCTTTCTAATGGTGTTCCATGATTAGGAAGAAGGTATGTCATGAAATGTTTGTGCCCACCCAAAACTAAGCCTTACAAAGAATATCTGCACTTATGCAAGATACCATAAACTACTTCAAAATACACATTGGCAAATTTATGATTATATACACATATTTTTGGTCACAATTTCAAAATACACATTTATGAACCAACTTCCTAAATTTCACTTGCATTCAAGGAAGGTGCTTTCAATATTGTTATTGCTAACTGAGCACTCATGCTATCTCCCAGTTTTCTTCCAACTAACTGGTTATATGAGTGATTATTTTTCATTAAGGTATAAGAATATTTGGAAGTGGATTTTTATCATATATTGTATTTGCAAGTTCCACTTTAGATCATCAAATCCTTCACAAAACCTTCTACAAAAACACCACAACACCGCATGGTTGTTGTTGGGCCTTCGCGGTGTTGCGGGGAAAACTCCCTATAACACTGCGAAGGCCCAACAACAACTGTGTGATGTTGTGGTCTTTGTGCAAAAGGTTTTGTGAAGGATTTTGTGATCTAAAGTGCAACTTGCAACTGCAATATTTGATAAAAAACCACTTCCAAATATGCTTTTGATGGATGTTCATATCCTCATCCAAAGCTCCAATTCACACATAGGCAAGGACACTTTCAAAGGTTGAGGAGTTTGGCTTTATAGCGACTTGTTGCATTTTCTTAAAATTTTCTAAGGAATTTTCAGAAAAACCCATTTTGAACATATCCTTCAATCATGACATTCCGTGATATCACACTTCTTTGAGGCATTTTTTGAAACAGTTTGCTTGCCTTGTCTATGCTTCCACATTTTCATGTATGTCTAGCAAGGCACTTGTAACTACAACATATGACAAAGAATCCTTGTTGTTATGCTTTGATGGATGTCCCTTCATTATTACTGGATACCTAATGTAGTACACATTATTATAGTGCAATCCTATTTTTCATATTGTTTCATTTAGCATCACCAATATTCTCCACAAGAACATTGTCCTTGTATAAAATGATGGAAATGGTTCACATCTCTTAGAACAATTTCTCTTGCAATAATCTTGGAGATGAATTTAGATGTAGTGTGAAAATCAAAACATACTCAAAGGTTCTTAACAACTCTAATAGTTGTATTGTTGGTGTGAATAAATTTCTTGTACCTAGCTAATTTATTTACTAGGTAATTAGGGGACATATTCACATGGTTAAGTTTAATTAGGATATAAGATTCTTTCTAGAAGTCTTAGTTGGCTTTTCTAGAACTTATCTTATCTAGCTAGTAATGCTTGATCCTAGGTAGTTAGTTTGTTGGTTATCTCATGTAATATGATTAAGACACTTGTCATGATCTTGTCTAATCCTACATCTCTACCTTGCCTTTATAAGCAAATAATCTCATGTACATTTGCATTGAAGCATATTCAACCATTATTCAATCTTGCATTGTTGAAGCAAGCTTTCTTGTCGTTCTCTCTCTTGTGGAAGTTGTTTAGGTCTAGCAATTATTCCTGGGGGTGTTGGGGAGTCACCATTTATTGCCACATAGTATCAAATCTCTAGGTGTTACAGATTCCTTCCTAGATCCGAGGGTTTCATGTTGACTTGAAGATATTTTGTTGGGTGTAGATTAGGGTTTCAAGGAATTCATGGTTGAGATCAAGTGGCCATGTAGACAAATTTTGACTGTAAATTCTTCCATTTTGGGTAAAATTGTTTTTGAGGCAAAAAAAAATCCCATGTAGGTTGTACGACTCACCTAGGTGGTACAATTTTTTCTATTTTCACAAAAAAAAAAATTGTAAAATATTTTTTGCAAATTGTTATTTAAAAATTTGGGGAAATTTTTTTATTATTATCCAGAAAAAAATAATTATGAATTGGGGAAAATATCTTTTGGCAAACAAAATTATATAGTTTCAGACTTTTATCAAAGTTTTGGTCGGCATTTTTCTGAAGATTCCTGTACAATCTACGTCGGTGTTTTACAGGGCACTATCTGCATCAAATATTCATTCACTGTCAAATCATAGGTTTATGACATCTTTTGGCGGATATATATTTTGGCATAATCTTTGCAGCTATCTTGTCGGCTCACATTCGTTGAATTCCATGGTACCATTGTCACATCGTACCAACTCCATCCACGATCAAGTGGTTGTCTCATCAACCTTGGTGGTACATTTCACATTGCAAGTTTATGTTTAATATATTTTTTTTAAAATCTATGAAATTTTTTCTTTGGCCAACTATTAAAGTCTACCAACTATATTATAAGAATTTGTTTTTAAAAAATCTTTGGTTTAAAAATATTTTGGGCAACAAGGTTCTTTTAAAAAGTTTATGGGCTTTTTCAAAGTCTTTTTAAATATTAAAAACCTTACTTTGACTAATAAAACTTGACCATATATTGTGGAGCCAAAATTTTTTAGTCCAAGGATTTAATTCTTTTTGCCCTTGTTTAGTCATAAGGTGCCTCAAATAGCTGTTTTTTTCATTTTGGCATAACTTTCTCATACGGAGGTAAATTTTTTGAATCGAAATATCACTAGAAAGCTGAGAAGATCATTTTCTAGTGGTCAAGTTATTTTTCAGAAATCTTGCAGTTTGGTGCTTGTTTTTGTTGATTGAAGTCAGATCTTCTATTTTGGATCCCGAGCTCATAAATTCTTTCCATGATCTCCAATTTTCATGATTATCATGGCATTGGAAAGGTATTGTTGAGCTCTATCTATCCATCCATTCAATTTTTCTAGATTTTGTCCCAGTACATTGTGATTTCATATTTTTCCCCGTGGGTCTACTAAAGGATACTTGGATATTTTTGCAGTTGGGTAAGTGTTGTTTTGATCATTGTACTTCATTTCAGTTGTATTGTATCATTTGTGAAGTGTATTATCATTTTAATCATGGGTTATTCAAGTCATCCTTCTATAATAGTTCTAACTAGAGATAATTATGAGTCATAGAAAAAAGGCATAATAACACATTGTAAGTGGCTAAATTTTTTTCCACATCTTTATGAACTCATTCCTAAACTAGAAAAAACATATAGGAAATCAGTTTGGGGTAATAAGAATGATCATATATCATAGGATTGTTTGGTTCCAATATTATTGCAAGAATCCTTAGATAAAGCTATCATATAGTCTTCTCTAACATGTCATGCCCACAGACAGTTTGGACCAAAGTTTGGGATATTTTTGGAGATCCACACAAGCCTCCTTTTCTAGATGATCCTACTTCAGATTGCCTCATTCCACTTGATGATGTTGAGAACATACCCTATGATGATGATACCTTAGAGGAGTTTAAATATGATGCAAAACTTGAGCATATTGATGATCCAGAGCCTTCTCCTATAGCTCCTTCTTCTCCAATTGAGATCACATCTTCATATTATGTTGATGATTCATTGAGTACATTTAGTGATTCATCACAATAGGGATATGTTAGTCTTCCTGATTGGGATTCCTATTTGACAAACATTGCTTCTTTGTTTGTGGAGTCTCACATTTCAGATTTAGAGGACCAATTTGAGGGTTTATCTCTCCTATTTGATGATAGTCATGGATCAACTATTGCCAGTTCATGTTTTTCTTCAAAGTTTTTTCAAGATTAGTTTGTGCCTATTCCTAGTTTGTCACAATTTGTTGTGATTGGGCATGTACGTGATTGGATTGTGGCATCATCATCTTCATCCAAGAACCTGGCAACACACGAGTAAATTTTAGAGACACAATCTTCATAATTATGGATTCCTCTTCCTACTAGTTCCTATTTAGAATGGGAAGCATTCTTGTAGTTGTACTTGGTGTATCTTCTTCCCAAGGAGAGAAACATTGTTTGTAGACATTCAATTATGTTTTGTCTTCAAATATTCACCATATTTGCAAGTGATTACACATTGTGGGAGGGATATCTTATCTCTCTTTTTCCCTCTTATGGGGGGGTCATTGATTGTATATACATGATGGATGTAGTCCTTGGGGGTATCAATGAGTCCTCCATACCTCATGTTTTGTTTCTTTTTCTCTCTTTTGGAGAGGAATTTTGTCCCACTGGGTTTTCTCCTTTTCTCCACTTGTGAGAGATTGAATGCATTTGCATTGTAAATGGGTACCTAACTTGGCATAGTAGCTAGGACCCACAGTCATCTTCATCTTTGTATAGTTTGCATAATAATCTTCTCCCTAAGTTGCACTTAAGGGGGGGTGTGGGTGTGAATAAATGTCTTGTACCTAGCTAATTCACTCACTAGGTAATTAGGAGACATATTCACATGGTTAAGTTTACTTAGGATATACAATTATTTCTAGAAGTCTTAGTTGGCTTTTCTAGAACTTATCTTATCTAGCTAGTAATGCTTGATTCCTAGGTAGTTAGTTTGTTAGTTGTCGCATGTAATAGAACTAAGACACTTTTCATGATCTTGTCTAATGCTACATCTCTACCTTGCCTTTATAAGCAAGGCATCTCATGTACATTTGCATTGAAGCATATTCAACCATTATTCAATCTTGCATTGTTGAAGGAAGCTTTTCTTCCATTCTCTCTCTTGTGGAAGTTGTTTTGTTCTAGCAACTATTCCTAGGGGTGTTGGGGAGTCACCATTTACTCCCACATGTACTAGGGGCCATGTTTAACAAACCAAATGCAATTACTAACTTTTCCCTATGGTGGTAGATAAATGATTCTTTTTTCTTCTATTCCACGACATTAAGTAAAAGTATTGAATCTAGAAACACCCTACTAGCTTCATTTTCCAAGCCAGTTTCTCCAATTTTGCATAGCTCTCCCATGTTTTGGATGTGATCTATCTCCTAATTTTTTTTAATTAATTTATCTTTCTGCTATGTTTGGACTTACTTTTGTAAACTTGCAATATACAATGCAGTTTTATTCTTTCTAAATTGAGACTAATAGTAAATTTTTGGTTGTATTGAGGCACAAATTCATTTATGGCATAAAAGGAAGACCTTGAACATTGCTCATATCATATGGCACGTTGCATATAAAGGAGGAAATATTCTAGTTGGGTTATTGTCGAATGCATTGAAGGAGAGAGCTTCATATATGGGACATGATCAACACTCTCCTTAGATTCTACATGTTACAGCTTGCTCCAGAAAGATTTCCCACATTATAGAAGTTTTAAGAGATGAAAGGGGCATATGCTCACATTGAAGGGCTCCAAGAATGCGTTTCCATCATTGTAAAAGTTTTTTGGAGAAGTTTCTTTCTTGTTATTTATGTGCTTTGTAACTCACATTTTCAATCTTGTGACTAAAAATAAAAATTATAATACTCTATTTCTAAGCTATAACTAGAACACCTTTCTTTTATTAATAAAGTTCAATGATTTTTCCTTCTCAATGGCCATCTTATTGTGTGCAATTGATGATTGATGTGTATTTCTATGTTTTATGTTTAAATCCTCAAATATTAGTCAATTAAAATGACTAAATATATTAATAATTGATGTCACTTAATAATTAAATTGACTAAATATACTACCAATTGAAATAAATCAATGAATAGTGAATAAATATGACTAAATATATGACCTATGAAATAAATATGACTAAATATACTACCAAATTGATCAAAATGATGATTAAAATTAATGACTAAATACACTACCAATGGACATAAATCAATGAATAAAAATTACTAAATAAGTGACCAAATTACAACAATCAATGACTAAATATATCAGTGAATAAAAATGACTAAATAAGTGACTAGATTACAATAATCAATGACTAAATCAACGACTAAATATACTACCAAATCAATCAATCAAAACAACCAATAAATGAATAAAAATGGTTTAGTCATCAATCTAGTCACATTATAAATGAATGGCAATAAACTACTAATGGTCACGTGACCATGTTCAGTCATTTATAAGTAGTTTTTAGTAGTTTTTTCAGTCATATATTGTTGTTTCTATACTATTGACTTGTTGTAGAATATAGATAATGGCATCAAAGTATCTCCTTAACATACTCCTTAATTGATTATGGATTCATGAGATGAATGGGGTGCCTTCTACTCTTCATCGTAAAATGAAGTAGATCTATGACAATAAATTTTACACACTCAAAGCCGATATTGAACCTAAAAATAAGGCACACATACATTAGGAAAGAATCACTAGGATTTGAGGTTGTTGGTTCCTCTCAAGATGATGATACTTGTCAAGATGTTGGGCCCTCTCTTCCCATTCCCCTTGTGGCATGTGATGTTCTTGAGGAGGAATCTAATTTAATCTAAGTGAACTACATAAAAGGAAATTAAAAAATGTAATCAAGGAAAAGGGGTAGGATTTAAAAATGAGAAAAGGGAAGAAGTAGAAGGTAACAAATGAAATAGATGGCAAGAAGGGCTATTGAGGATTAAAAAGTAAATAAAATAAGCAAGAGATGAAGAAAGGGGTGACACAATAAAAGAGGGGGAAGGGGTGTAAGTGGGAGAGGATGAGAAAAAAAGAAAAAAAGAAGAAGGGAGATTCATCATGTACATCATCGTGACACCCCATTTCTATCAGGATTTTTTTCAAACAACCCACTAGCTTGTCTATGCTACCACATTGACAAGCTAGTGAGCTCATTAGCTTGTCAAAGCTACCAAATTATGTATACAAGTCTACCAAATTTTTTTGTCAAAAAATTCACATGCCTTGTCCATGCTTCCATTTTCTACCTATCTTGCAATCATGGCATTCCACAAGACCACATTTCTTTAATTCGTTCCATCAAAAAATTAATGTGAGCTTTGACAAACTAGTGATCTCACCAGCTTGTCAATGCGATAGAATTGACAAGCTAGTGGGTTGTTTGAAAAAATTCCTCACTGTGAGACCCCATTTCTATGAGGCAATTTTTTCAAATAGCCCACTAGCTTATCAATTCTACCGCATTGACAAGCTAGTGATCTCACTAGCTTGTCTATGGTACCACATTTTGCATACATGTCTACCAAAAATTTTTGTCAAATAATTCACATGCCTTGTCCATGCTTCCATATTTTTGTACCTATCTTGCAATCATGGAATTACATGAGACCACATTTCTTTAAGGTATTCCATAAAAAAATTCATTCTAGCTTTGTTAGATGCTAGAAATACTCTTCTTCATGATGATTGTAAGTATCTTGTATGAAGGGTTGAATGAAATATTTAATTTATTTGTATGAAGAGTTGAATGAAATCACTATGAGACCCCATTTCTTGGAGGAATTTTCTCAAACAACCCACTAGCTTGTCAATTTCACCAAATTGGCAAGCTAGTGGGTTATTTGAGAAAATTATTCAAAGAAATTGGGTCTCATGGTGATGTACATAATCATGAGACCCCATTACTTTGAGGCATTTTCTCAAACAGGTCAAGCTCAAATTAGTTAGGCTAATTTTTGTTGATTATAGAATATTGTAATCAATATTATGCATTAAAGTGATTCTAGTGTTGACCAAGCTATGTGCCTTTCACATGTACATTTTACTTAATATTTCAATGCTCTACTTCTTATTTTCTTTATCTTGAAGTATTTATTCTGATATTTACTTATTCTTCCATTCTATCATATTGAAGAAGTGGAGAGTTGTAAACATTATAGATAGGAAATATATTGTATGAATTTTTGTCATGCTTTGCTAGCTTAAAAAATGTGATTTCTTATGCATTCATTCTTATTTGTTTGTGTCTAATAATATCATGATCTTGTTGGTGATTCATGCCTCATTTTTTATGATTTCATGTTGCTATATCAAATAAAAGGTGCAATAGGTACATTAAATTATGTTCATTGAGGTGTAAGGGTTCATATTTCATTTAATCATGATAGTTGAGGTTGTGGTCTCGTAAGTATTTTTTGAGTTTTTTCTTTCAAAGTACATTGGTAATAGTATTAGGCATGTCATTGTATTATTTCATGAGCTTATTAATGTTTCTTGTGGTCATATTGAGCTTAGTTTCAAATCTTTCAATCCTTGTTAATGAATTGTGTATGTGATTCTTGTTTGAAAACTTATTTTTTATTCTATCATTATTTATACCAACTGAATATGATCTTTCATTATTTGAACTTTACATTATGTCCTCTAACTTGTCCTTACTAAATGGACCCTTGAGCGATCCATAGTGCTAACCTATATTGTATTGTTCATCATCATAAGTATTATTAGTACCTTTGACTTCAATTACTTTTTACGAGTTATGCATGATTATGGTCATAAAAGGGGAAGCAATCTAATGAAAACTATGAGATTTTAAGAACAAGAGTTATAAGGGCATACTTGAAGGTGTTTGAAGACGGTCATTAATGGAAGATTTCACAAAAGGTTGCAGACCTTAGTTAAAGGGAGTACAATTACAAGAGGAAAGATAGTCCATAATTATTCAAGAGGGTAGTCCTTAGGTCTTAAAGACAATGAG
This sequence comes from Sequoia sempervirens, assembly GCA_007258455.2. NCBI lineage: Eukaryota > Viridiplantae > Streptophyta > Pinopsida > Cupressales > Cupressaceae > Sequoia > Sequoia sempervirens. The sequence continues at coordinate 187,181,579 of VDFB02058242.1, forward strand.
TTGCATATAAATATTAGATGATAGTCATACAAATGATAGTCAATAGAAGGAAGCAAGGGAATTTCATAGTACAATAATATAAGGTCTAATATACTCACAAGGGGGTAGTCCTTTATCAAGTGAATAGGGACAATAATTAATTTGAAGACCTCAAGAGTCATGTCTTTGAGGCATTTTCTCAACCACACAAATGCATGCAAGGAAAAGGTTGTTTATGAGGAGTTGTAAAAGATTTACAAATGGTGAACAATAATAAGAAAAGGAAATGTCTATAATGGATATAAAGTCTTTGTGTTGGTTTAACATTGATAAGCATTTATTTTAGCTCTTTTTTCATTGTTATTCTTGTGAAAAGTGGTATGTGATATGTAAAGAGAATTTCATTTCCTAAATCGCCAAAACAATGCAATTATTAGTGGTTGTATAAATCTTACCAATGTACAAATTCAAGGGGAATCATTTTTTATAATTTGGAGGCAATACATACAATGCTTATATTAGAACTGGAATCCAAGGATATTCAAGTTCAATGGCATGTCAGTGGTTGTTATTGACTTCAAAGAAGATGTTGCTCTCTAATATTCAATTTCAAAGGAATTTTTTCAAGGTATATGTAGGTTTGCATGTGGTATCAAACATCCTTAGGCACCCTATAGGTTATGAGTTTGTATTCCTTCATGCCGAATCACTCCAAGCCACCACTAGTAGAATTTGGCAAATAAATGACTAGGTGACTAAAGCTTTTAGTCACAACAACTAAAAATGACTAAATTCTACTAATTTTTTGTAACTTAGCTACAAATGAATAAATAAATGACTAATTTGGTCATTGACTAAAAGATTATTTAGTCACATAAATAAAAATGACTAAATAGTTAGTCACCAAATACAAATTAGACAATTTTTTTTAAAAACATTTCATCCAATTATTGGCACGATGTATTAGCGCGATTCATGAATTTTCATTTATTCACGTTCATTGCAGACCTCACTTCATTCATTCATTGCAATTGGTTAGCTTGGCACTGAGGCACCTCATTTTGAGTTGCAACACGTGCATGGGTGATAAAGATTGTTTGGAGAGGACCTAGAGAATTCTAAAAGGAAGACAAGGACTTCATTGTTTTCTACAAACTATTTGAAGTCTACAACAAAGTCAAATTTGGGGACGCCCTTTGTAGTGAATACAAAGGTAATTCAAAACCCTCATTACATTAAACTCGAAACCCTCATTACATTAAACAAAAAATCTATAGCTTTCTTATTGGAAACTTACATTAATCTATTGCTCTTAATAATGTTCTTTTACAATCTTGCCACTGTTCTGCTTCATAATGTGTTTGAGCTAAATATAATAAAATTTGGGTGCTAGTGCCAAAATAGAATTCCTCAAACAATTTTGATACATTTTCACTGCAAGCACAAACTGTCCTTGTGCAAAGTAAACATGTGCTAGATTTACCCACACATTAGGCAACTGAACAAAGATGTTTCCTGGAGCAACTTCTTGCACCTGCGTACTTGCGTAAAAATTTCCTTTGCAATATCAAATTGACCCCTTGTAGCTAGCACAATGGCTATGCCATTTGCAACATGAACATTTTCTGGTCTCTTTTCCAACACTTAAGTGGCCCCTTTTATGACATTAAGATCCTCTTGAGTTATTATGTATTTTCCAAGAGAAAAATCCCCAAGGCCCATGGGAAATGAACGATGAGAATTTGAGTTTCAACTTGGTTTTATTTCAAAAAGGGGACATTACATTGTACAAGATTTATTTAATAGAAAAATAATTTAATCCACCTATTTGGGACTATAAAATAAAAATAGATGAATTAATCTATTTTCAATTATAGGTTCTTTTAATCTAGCATCTAATAGAAATATGAAGCACAATACATTGAAGGACACAAAAAATGTTCTTAAATAAAGACTAAAATATGTTGCCCATAAAAACCAAGAAAGAAGGAAAATGAAAAGATAACATATAGATGATTCATTTGAGGTTTTTGATAAGATCTCATTTAACTATGTCAAATGGATTTGGAAGGGACAAAGAACATTTTATTGACTAAAATTTTGAGGTAGCTGATCCATCATCTTTGTATGCATCATCTTCTCTTGGAATTTGTTTCTACAATACACCAAGAGAAGATGATGCATACAATGACGATGGATAAGCTACCTCAAATTTTTAGTCAATCAAATATTCTTTTTCCCTTCCAAATCCATTTGACATAGTTAAATGAGATCTTATCAAAAACCTCAAATGAATCATCAATATGTTATCTTTTCATTTTTCCTCTTTCTTGTTTTTTATGGGCAACCTATTTTAGTCTTTATTTTAGAACATTTTCAGTGTCCTTCAATGTATTATGATTTATATTTCTACCAAATTCTAGATTAAAAGAACATATCATTGAAAATAGATTAAATCATCTATTTTTATTTTACAATCCCAAATAGGCGGATTAAATTATTTTTTTGTTAAACAAATCTTGTACAATCTAATGTCCCCTTTTTGAAATGAAACCATGTTGAAACTCAAATGCTCATCGTTCATTTCCCATTGGCCTTAGGGATTTTTCTCTTGGAAAATAGGAGCTAGGTTTGGTTAAAGCTCAAGAATCCTATACATCATCATCATCATATATATGGATCATCTCCTCTTAGACTCTGTTTCTACAATGGTTCTTCATCTTCAGAATCAGACTATGCATGTCTCCTTCACGATTTTGTTGAAACTAGAGAATTTGTCTTGCCATCATCAGAGTCTTCTAGACCTTCAACTGCAAGAAGATCTTGGGAATTTTCTGCATCATCTTGTGCCTTATCACTCATATAATTTGCCTCATCTTCCATGGAAACATCAAGTTCCTTTATATAAGAATCACAAGCCTTGTGGTCCTTATCCTTCTTTTTCTTCTTTTCCTTCTTTTGTTTCTTCTTAGACTAACCAACCTCACCATTGTCATCATCCCTATCCTTATGCTTACTCTTCCATAATTACTTCACACATTTAAATTTATCCTCTTGTTGCATCACCCGCTGAAGTTCTTCCTCTTGCTTTCTCCTTTCCATCTGAATCCTTCTTTCTTCATTAGCTTTTCATTTTGCTTCATCAGCTAAGACAAGTTGGTGTGCTACTTTAATTGTTTATTTTTCTTTAATTCAATCATTTATTTTCAGTTCCATGTTTCCAAACATACATAAAGCATTTGATGATTTTTTATCCACCTTAAGTGCACCCCCAACCAATTTTAGGCTTAGTTGGATCTCATTCCTAGCCTGAGCCATGACTGCAAGACATAGATATGCATCCACATAATTAGGAAACTTGAACAATATTAGCCTGTATAAAAGATTTTATTTTTTCAGTATCATGTAGTTGTTCAAGCAACCTAGCAAGATTAAATAGTGTTGTGAATTTATCCCATGGTAACTCAAGTGAAACACCGCCTTCTTCTAGTCAATGGAAGAATTCCATATCCTTAAAGTGTATAGAAAGAGCTGCAAAATTGGCACTGGAGCTTTTATTTATGAATTCAACCCAAATGCCATTTCATAATGCCTCCATAAATTTTTTTGAGCCAACTCTACTTCATCACACTCAAAATGAAGAACCCCAATGTTTTTTTAACAATTCAATGGGTACTTCTCTGCTCTTCGTTAGAAGAGAATTTGTTGTCTTAAGAGAATCTAAGGTTGCATTGGGGTCTGTTGATATTAAAAAACTCACCCATCTTGATAAATGCATGGGAATCGCATGGATATATGTGAGTTTCCCTTCTTAAAATTTTCAAAACCTTCTCTACCTGCCCTTGCTGAGCATATATATGGCCTACAAATTTTAATCTCTCATAGTTCTCAAGTTAGACATCTAGAACCTTTTCAAAATTTGAGAGAGAATTCTTAAGATCTCCCAACTTTAATTGAACCTATCCACAAAATCATGTGGCCTGTGGCTTTCCTTAACTGATACCATTGAGTAGCAGCCAATGGTGTCATAATCACCTTTCCTATGATAAGATCATGCAAGATTATAATATGAATGGGATTTCATGAGAGGGTGGTCAATTGAAACAAGAGTTGTCTTTGTCAACCATTCCACAAGAAAATGTTGCCCTATGAAGAAAAAATGGCTTGCTAAATGATTCGATTCCATTGCATAGTACGGGTATAATTCAAAGGCTCTATGCATATTTTCCATTCCTTCATGATAACTACCTTTTTCACTAACTGTGAGAATCCTACAATTAAAAAGTGCACAAAACTGACCACAAAGATTTTTCCCCATTTCAAACAATAAAATTTCCAAAAAAATGCTTTGATAGATTTTTTCCAAGCATCCATAGCTTGTTCAAAAACACTTGTTTTAGGATTTTAGCCATAACAACAAGGAAATGAACTGTTTGATAAAATTCTTTGGTAGGCATGTATAAAAAATGTGGTAGCATAGACAAGGCAGTGAAATTTTTGAAAAAATGCCTCAAAGAAATGTGGTCTCATGGAATTCCATGACAAGCAAATGCAATTGGAAGTTTCTCCTAGTTATTAGTTATGCGATGTGAAGTAATTGAATATATGCTTAGGTTGACTTTGTAAAAACTATATTGTAATTGAAATTTTTTCATCTATCAACATCTAGTTATTAGTTATGCAATGTGAAGTAATGCTTTGAGTTTGAAAGACATGCAATGCAATGTAATCAACAATTTGAAAATAAACTACAAAATTCTATTTTTTTACAATTCATTAGTTAAACTCTCTATTTTATTTTCTCTCTATAACCCTATTTCTATTGAAATTCCCTTCAATTAAAAAAAATAGTTTTTGTCTATTATTCTACAATTTTTTACATTTTGTCATCTATCAACATCTAGTTATTAGTTATGCAATGTTAAGAAATTCTTTGAGTTTGAAAGATGTGCAATGCAATGTAATCAACAATTTGAATATAAACTAGAAAAATCTATTTTTTACAATTCATTAGTTAAACTCTAATTTATTTGCTCTCTATAACTCTATTGCTATAGAAATGCATTTCAATTAAAAAAACAATTTTTGTCTCTTAGTCTAATTTTTTTTGTTGCTATTTGTAGAACATTACAAATGGATCAACACCGAAGGTTGACTATGAATCAATACCATGCATTTGATGAGAGAATAGCCGATGAGAGGGACATGGACAAATATCCAAGTCCAAGTAATGATTGTCTTGGTGGAAAGGTGAAAAAAAGAAGTCAGATTTATCCACATATGATAAGATATGGGCATAGTATTATAAGCCCTTGGAATGTCAATTATTATGAAGATATGATAGAGTGGTAGAGTGTGAGAGATGAAGAGGCAACAAACATAGATGACGCGGCACCAAAAATAGATGAAGTGGCACCAAACATAGATGAAGAGGCAACAATGTTAGACAAAGGGTTTGAAATTGATAGAATGTTGAATGACAGTCTAAACGATGATTGGGCCAAGTTGATGGAGGATGCTTCAAAGCTTGTGTATGCTAATTGTAGGTTAAGTCATTTGACAACAATCCTTCAAATTCTTAACTTGCAAGTGGTGTTTGGTTTGAAAAATGAGGGTGTAGATTAGTTATTGGCATTATTAAGTTCGTTGTTACCACCTGACTCCACATTGCCAAAAAAATGAAGTCAATGTAGAAAGGAAATCCCTAAGCTAGGATTAGGGTATGAAAACATCCACACACATGTGAATGGTTGTGTATTATTTCACAAGAATCTTGCAAGTGAGAGTGAATGTCTGAAATGTCATGAAGCGAGGTATAGACAAGGGTTGAAATCAGTTGTGGTTCCTAGAAAGGTTCTTCACCACTTTTTGACAATCCCATGATTACTCTGAATGTATAGGTGCAAAGACATTTATGAACTTACGCAATGGCATGCCCAAAATAAGAGCACTGATGGAAAACAATGACATGTGCTTGATTCTAAGATGTGGATGGAATTTGGTAATAAATGACCTGATTTTTCTCAAGATCCTCGTAATATAAGGTTGGGTTTGGCTCTAGATGGGGTGAATCCATTCTTAGATCAAAGTACTAAATGGTCAAATTGACCAATGTTTTTAATAAATTATAACTTTCCTCCATGGTTAGCAACTAAACCATTTTTCTTAATGTTATCATTGATTATACTAGGATAGAAAAGTGTGACATCAGATACAATTGATGCTTATCTAGATCCATTATATGATGAGATAATGGAATTGTGGAAAGGAATTGAAACAATTCAATCTTTAAGGGATGGTCATTCAATAAAATTTACTTTAAGAGCTTCCTTATTGTTTACGATTCACGATCTTCCTGCATATGGCACATTGTCTAGTCTCAGTGTTCATGGATACCATGGATGTCCTACTTGCAATCTTAAGGATTTTGTGAGGAACTCAAGAAGTTTGCATAAGTGTATTTATTGTGGAAATCATGCTTACCTTAAAATGGATCATCCATATCATCAACAAAAAACACGGTTCAATGGTCAAGAAGAGAATCATGAAGCATAATTGGTAATAATAAGTGATTACATTGTTGAGAATGGAAAAAAAAGAATTTCATTTATTGAAAATGATGGGATTGCTGGTAGTAGATATGATCCATGTAATGAAAGAAGTGTAAAAAGGCTGTGCATATTCTATAAGTTGTCATATTTTAAGGATATATCCATTAGGCATACTGTTGACTTTATGCATACTGAGAAAAATATAGCCTATGCTATTATAGAAACTCTTTTTGCTACTTTTGATACTATTTCATCACGTGAAGACTTTCAACAACTATTGATTCGTTGAAATATTTGGGTTAAAAAATATGATGATGAAAAATATAGAAAACCTAGTGCTCCTTATGTCTGGACAAAGGAACAATGTGCACAATTCTTACAATTGATGTTAGACTCGCTTTCCCACTGGATATGTAAGTAGTAGTATTAGAAGTCAAATTGACATTAATGGCTTAATAAGCCTCAAGACCCATGACTATCATGTCATAATGGAAAATATTTTACCTATTGTGGTAAATATATTAAGTTTGGAAAAGGGGCCAAGATTGGTAGTTATAATGTTGGGCCTAATATTAAAGAGAATGAGTTTACATGTATTATAACCTTTGAACTTTGATAGTTTGAGGCAGGAGGTTGTTGAAGTCCTTTTTCTATTAGAACGAGAATTTCCACCAACAATATTTAACATTTTTATGTATCTTTTGACACATCTACAATATGAACTAAAGCACTATGGCCCGATAAGAACAAGATGGATGTATCCTATAGAATGATATATGAAGATTTTGAAAAAAATTGTTTGTACTAGGGAAAAATCAGAAGGTAGCATGTCTGAGGGATATTCAATGCAAGAGGCCATGGGATTTTGCATAGAATATATGAAAGATTTTAAAAATGTCAATCCAAGTGTAAGGGATGATGACAAAGAAGAGACAGTTGTAGGTGAAGTATTAGAAGGCAATGGATGTTGCTTCAAGTTATCACATCAAAAAAAAAACATATATGGACTAAAAGAATGTGTTTGGGAATGACTGATGATGAAGGGAATAAGTTGCTTGTAAAAAACTGGTGTTACATCTGGGATAGTGGATGTAAAAATAGTGATTATGTAATATTTCATGATGATTTCATAATAAAGTTCATGGTCGCGCTTGGTCATATTTCACCAAGATTTCCTAATAAAATCATGCAAGTATTAAGACCTTTAGCATTGAAACTAGAGCAAGGACACACTCACAATTTTGGTGACTGGTTATTTTTAGCAGACCAAATAGTAATAAGGGTCTATGAGTGTCCTAAAGCCCCACATGTTTTACCTAAATTTGTTTCTATTCAAATTGTATTTTTATAATTTATGTGGAAAATGTTATGGATGGAGCACGATGTTATGAAAAGACAAAAAAAAGGGATATTCCTCCCTGGCCTAACTAAATGATAGGAGCTATCCATAGGGTTTGACACTCTTGAAGAACTGCATAACTATTTGAATATGAGGTATTCATTGAAGTCACGAGGAGAAATGGTCTTTGAACCTAAAGGGAATATTAATTTTATAAAGTAGACATTTCTCACTAAAGCTGGGATTACCCATGTAATGGATTACAAAGAAGATGCAATAAGAAATTTATTTACACATAATGAAGTTTTTCAGAGGAAGAGGAAGTGGGAAATCATAAAGAGGCTTGAGTAGGAGAAGAAGAAAAGGGACACTGGATTCCAAGGATTTTATGTTGAAGAAGGGGATCCTATCAAAAGGGAGAACTTAATAATAGACAACTTTGAAAGATTATATGTTGTTACAAAAAAGAAACCCGAGGGTCAGTCTTCAAAAACCCTCCAAGTTGCCCATTCAAACCAAGGGGTATTGTAATCATAGAGTCCCCACTAGAAACTACCACAATACAATTAGAAGCATCTCTTAAGCAACCAAGTACTAAAAGGTAGAAGACACATGGAGTGCCCCCCTTAGTGGCATATGAAATAAGTGAAGGAGTAAGGGATACTGAAGAGGTAGCCGATGTACTTTTGAATTTTAAAGATGATGAAGTTGATCAACTTGTTAGTGTAATTAAATTAATTATTACACTAGCATAAGTTAACTTAGGTCATATATCATTTAGTCCTAGGTTTCATTTTAATAAATCATTTAATAAAAGGGTAATGTCCCCTTCCATATTTGTAGGGATACGATTCCTTTTAGAAGATGAGTTGTCCTTCTAGAACTTATCTCAACATTTAATAATTTCCTAGATAGGGTTCACATGTTGTTAGATCATGACACATGGAAAAATCTCATGCATCTTAGGTTTTCTCTTTTGCCTATATAATCAGGCATTTTGTTCATTTTTAACATATCATATCATATCAATATAGAATCTCTATTAAGCATTCCATTGTTGCAACACTTTCCTTTGTGGTTGATTATCTTTCCTCGAAAATATCCTTCATTGAAGACTGCAGCTTCAGGGACCCTATGCATCCATAATCTCAACTTGGTATCAGAGCTTGTCCAGTGAAACATCAACCCTCGATCAAGGAAGTTGGAGTGCAAAATTCTTGCAGGCTTGGAGTTTATGTTGTAGGCTAGTTGGTTATACCCGGGAGCCAATATGATTTTTGGTGCACATTAGGCTCTCTCCAACCTCTCCCTTGCATCTAGAAGGCCTCAAACCCCAAAGATCGCTTGCCCATTTGCCAAATCGGAGTAATATCATCCAAGAGCCTCTGAGGTACAATCTAGGGTTTGGATTTTTTGTACTATATGTAAAAATTTGCAAGAAAAAAGCTCCCCTCTTAGTCCTCTTCAAAGGAAATTTGTTTTTAGAAAAATCAAATTTTTTTGGCTATTTCTTGGGCATTTTTAATATAGTTTGGGAAAAAATCAAAATCTGCAGGGCGACCTGGTAATTAAATTGACAGTCGACAAAAATATTTTTTTGGTGACTATAATTTCGAGTCCTTTTATTTTTTGGTTGGCAATCACTTTTTTTTTGCAATGCATATTTTTTTTGCAATGCATATTTTTTTTGGTGTTTTATTTTTTGAATTGCAAATAAAATTGCAATATTCAAGGCCTCTGTAGACTTGCCAGCTCAACCTACCTTCTGCGTCACCATTATTGTCATCTTCCTGACGTTCGTCTGACCAATGGCTTCCATCGGTGAGTGTTCACTGCCCAAAGCTACCGCTACAAACTAAGATCCAACTCTTGGTCCCATTAGAACTGAGGGCCCCCTATATCTAGCGGTGTCAACACCCGCCAACTACACCACCCACTCCTTCACCTCCATACCCCTCCGTCATCGCCATCCGGGTGGAGCGTTTGTTTTTTGCATTAGTGGTGCCTGTGGTCATATCAATGACCAAGGGCCAAGTGGTTTTTTAGCCCCCAAGTGCCATTTTTTTATGCCTAGTTATCCAGTGTAGTTCCAAACAAGCAGTGATCTTCCAAAGGGCATAACTTTCGCATACGGTATCAAAAATCAACAAATGATATACCGTTGGAAAGCTCTCTAAGTCTACTTTCTAGAGGTGTGCTCTATTTTTTCAGATTCTGCTTCCATAAAAAATATTCTTAGCTGAAGTTAAAACCCTAATCTAGATTCAAAGGCTCATATCTTCCGAACCCTTCATCGAATTTTGGTGATTCCAATGACATCAGGAAGGTAATTCAGAGCTTTTTTCATTAGTCTAGACTCCTTGATTAGTTTTAGCTCTAGGTACTCTTGCATGATATTTTTTCAATTTGGTGCATTTGTTCAATAACTTGGATATCCTGACGCTTGGGAAAATATTTTTTGATCCAGGTAGCATCACTTCAGTTTTACATCATATTTGGAAGCTTTTATTTGCTGTTGAAGGTCATTTGTCTTTGTTTTTTTGGAGAAATTTCATTATGGGGCTTGCATGTACTCCTTCTCTAACTATGTTTCACAAGGGTAACTATCAACAATGGCGAGATGGGATCATACACCATCTCCAATCACTTGATCTATTGCCACATCTGTATGGTATAGTTCCCCATCCAAGTGAAGGTATTCATGAGTTTTCTTGGAGTTGCAACAGATACATTATCTTGGAGATCATTGCTATGCAAGTTGATTGTGATGTTTTGAATGCTATTGATCATTGTGATTGTCCTCACATCCTTTGGACTAAGCTTTGGGAGATATATGGAGATTCAGACACTCCACCATTCCCCAATGGTCATGATTCAAAATTTCATTCTTCAGATCATGTACCCCATGATGATATTGTTGTATAGGAGATTGATTGCCTTGAATCTTTCGAAGAGGTTGAAAAGGTTGCTTCAATTGCTTCTTCTCCATAAAAGACTATTTGTATCCCTTCACATTCAGTGATTCCTTGTCCAGAATCATTGATTGAGGCTTCCACTATCATCATTCATTAGGACACCTTTAGTTTTCCACACTTGACATCAAGGGATAACTTCATTTCAGGTATCACTGACTTGGATACTTCTATAGATTTAGAGGAAATTCTTGAGGGGATATCACTCCTCTATTTAGATCCTACTTTGGAGAGTTTTCTTGAGTCTCCTCATCCTTTTGTCTCAACCATGATTAGGGATCTTGAGACTATCTTGGAGAAACTTGTTCTCTCTTTAGAGATTTCATGTATGAGACTTCTTCCATGTCATTCCATTCAGGAGTTGGAGTTTCTTCAGCATCTACCATTGGATTTGCTTCTTCCTAACAAAAGACATGTGGTTTGGACACCTTTGTTGCTTCAAAATTCTTTTAGTGGTTTTGAGGACACTTCATTTAGGGGGGGCTATCAAGTCTCCATCACATCCATTGCATCACTATCTTTGAATCTAGTTTAGCATTAGTTTCCACATCATCCTATTTTGTCACCTTCTACATTGATTGGGCATGTACCTAAGTTGATTATGGCATTCTTATCATCAAGCAAGGAGACACATGAGCAGAGTTCACAGAAATCATCATCATCCATCTTCATCCAACCTTCCTTTAATTCCTATCCAGAATGGGAATCATCCCTACATTTGCACTTGGTTTTGTTTCTTCCGAAAGGGAGACAAGTTGTTTGTTGACATTGGATCATGTTCTATCTTTAGACACCTACCATTTTTGTAGGTGATCACATCTTTTGGGGGGGCTATATAGTCTCTCTCTTTCCCCCCGATGGGGGGGCTATTGTATTGTATCCACGTGATGGATGGTGTACTTCGGGGGTATTTGAGAGTTCTCCATTCTTCCCGTCCTATCTCACATTTTTACATTTTCATCTCCTTTTTGGAGAGGGGTTTTGTTCCCACTAGGTTTTCCCCTTTTCTCCAGTTGTGGGAGATTTTCTACATCATCTTCATGTACATGGGTACCTAACATGGCCTCATAGCCAAGACCCATCATCTCTGCATAATCATTGCATTTTCCTCTCTAAGTTGAACTTATGGGGGGGTGTTAGTGTAATTAAATTAATTATTACACTAGCATAAGTTAACTTAGGTTATATATCATTTAGTCCTAGGTTGCATTTTAATAAATCATTTAATAATGGGGTAATGTCCCCTTCCATGTTTGTAGGGATAAGATTACTTCTAGAAGATGAGTTGTCCTTCTAGAACTTATCTCAACATTTAATAATTTCCTAGATAGGGTTCACATGTTGTCACATGTTGTTAGATCATGGCACATGGAAACATCTCATGCATCTTAGGTTTTCTCTTTTTCCTATATAATCAGGAATTTTGTTCATTTGTAACATATCATATCATATCAATATAGAATCTATATTCAACATTCTATTGTTGCAACACTTTCCTTTGTGGTTGATTATCTTTCCTAGAAAAGTCCTTCATCGAAGACCACAGCTTCAAGGACCCTGTGCATCCGTAATCTCAACGCAACCACCACCTAAGCTTGCAAATGATGCTCACAAACCGGAAGAAATAGTGAATGTACATGGGCATAATGATCAAGAAGTGCATGATGATGAAAGGGTGATTGCTTCCCTTAGATTTATTGAAGATGAATTTATTAAAACTCTTGAGTTTAAGGATTTTTGGTTTAAGATGAAAATGAAATAATTTGAGGAGAGACTCCAAATTAATAATATAGGCAGAAAGTCACAACATGATTAGATTTTTTCCCAGACTTTTGAAGAACTCAGGATTAATGAAATTACTGTTAGCCCCCAAGAAGCAAGAAAATTGGTCTTAGAAAGCAATATACTAATTATTCCTGGGATGGAGTTAAAAAAAATATTCTTATTAGATAAAGTAAGAAGCAAAGAAGATCCCATGTCAGTTTTTGAATTCAATTTAGATGAGGGAATGAGTGGCATAGGTTACAATCCAAGACTTAAAACCCTAGCCTTTTGGACAAAGGAAAAAAGATCAGAAAAACCAAGATTGCTTGATGTTGTAAAAGAAATGAGAGGGATTGCCATGGTAAAGACACTTCAAGACACATTAGTATTGGAGGTAGCTACTATGAAAATGCACTCAACAATGTTGACTAGGGATGTGATTAAAGCTATGGAGCTTAGATTGGCAGAATATGAGAAAAAATATAATGATTTGAATGATGGAGTGAATAGGTTATTCATAGAAAATGTGAAATTGAAAGAGCAGTTGAAGGGACTAGGTCCTTTCCAAAGCATGGAATTAATAGTATACCATCCCCCTGCCATCTAGAATGATATAGGTGCAATCACTATTGAACAAGTAAATGGGATAAAACAAGAAATTGAGAATTTAAAAAGACTAATGAAGAAACAAAGGAAAGAGAAAAGAGAGAAACCCTTAGGGTATTGGAACAAATCTTGGAGCATAGGGTTAAACCAATTGTGGAAAAATTGGAAAATGTGTATGAATGTTATGTCTCCTTGTCACAAAAAGTTGATTAGATAAAGGCCCATGTACTTATATTGGACCCCTTATTCAAAAAATGAGAACTTTTATATCACACCTTAATGAATTTGTGTAGAATTTTACAAAGGAGCGTTGAGGCCCCCACAACTTTAAATCCTAAGATACTAAGGGATGATGATCAACTGAAAGGCTCCAAGGATTGAATAGATGGGTTTAGAAAAATTGTTCCCAACTGCCTCACTAATTTATAGGACGGTGACATAAATATTCACCACCTCAATTTAACCTTGGATGGGATAATTGCACTTGATGTTGGATACTCAAAATTCATCACGAATAGCAAAGGGTTATTAGAAAACAGATGGAAGAGTCACTTGGCCAACACAAAAAAAATACAAGAGTATAGATGGCCTCATGATTACACAGTGTACCAATGGGAGTAGACATATCCAGTTCCCCCAGAAGAATAGGCTTTGCAGTGAAGTACCAAGCCTTGCAGATACTATCATGGAGAGAGGACCTTGGCAGATTTGAATGATCACAGGTACCTTACGATGAGTAACAAAATTTTGTATCTTGCAAGTGCTTTAGACTTCAACATCTAATCATTTCTCTTCATTTCTACTTTTATGTAATCCTATGTAAACAAAGATACTTAAGAATTTTTAATTTATGTTAAAAGTGGGTAACTAAAAAGACACTTTTTGACATGTTAGTCAGGACAAAATTTTGAAACATATTGTAAAATATTTTTGAAGATCAATAAAATGAAGTTATAATTGGTGGCTGAATTCTTGTTTCAATTGTTT